>JZKD02S2130963.1:88106-116475 GCA_000966675.3 Picea glauca | reverse complement strand
CACTACGAGGCCTAGACTCATATACAACATGACGTTTCCATAAATAAGGTTGGCCCAAAAGAACATCACAAACTTTGAGAGGAGCAACATCACACAATACCTCGTCTTTGAAGGGGTTGATTCCGTATGACAGTCGACACTGTTGGTTGATGCGAAGATCCCTTCCTTGGCGAAGCCATACAATGGTGTAGGGTTGTGGGTGTGGCTTTGTTGGTAGGGCTAGCTGCTTGACGACTGAGGTTCTTCTGGCTACCGTTGTCAATGATGACGTGCAATGGGGTGCCTTTTCCCCACATCTATGAATGGAAGAGGCACTCTCCTTCTTTTGGCTCGTCTGGTTCACCATTCTGGAGCTTGGTGGTAGCAACTGTGGCACTGGGTTCTGCGTCAATGATCCGTCTTCCCATTTCTGGTTCTATCTTGGAGTCAAAATATGCATCTGATTTAAAGGATTTAACTTCGGCCACCAATGATTTCTTTTAGCGACAATCAGCAGTGTTATGCCAAGGGCACTTATGGAAGTCGCACCACTTCCCGGTATCTTTCTTTGTCTTTCCGATGCCCTTCTTTGCATGTGGCTTGTACTGGTTGTCCTAATACTTTCCATCTTTGCTATGTCATTTGTTTGGTGCGTTGGGGCGATCCTTTCTTAGCTTTTGTTGTGACGGGTTCCCAAGCCCAAATATTCGGGTCTTTTGTTTGAGCTTCTGCTCGATTTTGACGGCATATAGGTAGGTTGCGTCCAATGTTGAGATGTCCATAAATTCCATTTCATTCTGGATGTATCTATGTAGAGCACCGCGATACTTGAGCACCATATATCACTCTGAATTTTTGACACCCAACTTGGTGCGCAAGGTATGGAAGATATTTGTGAAATCTGGCACTGCTTGGTCTCTTTCTTGCTACAATGTGCTCCATTTGGTATACAGGTCGTCATAACTTTCGACCGGGTAGTATTGTTCCGTAATAGCATCCCTGAAGGATTCTCAGGTCACCATGACTAAAAATAATGAGGTTTCCTCTGTTTTCTTTTGCTCACAGAAAGTTTCCCACCAATCGTTGACATGGGGAACGACTTTGAGGAGCGCAAAAGTAATTTTTTCTCTATTCCAAAATTTATGAACATAAAAATACTCTTGTAGAATATTCAACCACTTTTCTATAGCATCTACATCTATCTGAATTTCAAATATAGTAATATCAAAGTTTATTTGTACCTTGAAGGGGGCGGCGCATCCGTTCGAAGAAGATGCATCGCCTGTTGGTAGTCGCTGAAGGATTTGCGCGAAACTATCCATCATCTCGTTCCTCTGTTCCACGAGGGATTCCTCAATCAATAGTTTGAAAGGATCTCATGTCCTATCATATTTATTTTCTCCTACCATGGGAGGTCGCTTGGGCGTGCGAGAGCTTCTGTCCTCAAGAGAAACAAGCTCGAGACCCAACTCTTTGTACTCCGACCTCATTGGGGACATGCATTAAGACGAAAAGGAGAAAACTTCTCTGATACCACTGATCTGGATTTTATGAGTAGAACGAAATGAATACATATTATTAACAAGTGTTTAACACAAAATAACAGAGATACAGTAAAATTGGTTTTCTATTCAATAACGAAATAAGTTGAAACTGTAAAATGCAGTGGAAACAAGCTTGCTAGAATGGTGGCGGCTTATCTCTAAGAAGAGATGTGACGGCAGCACGCATTCACAAGAAGAAGGTTACAATGAGGCTCTGAAGGCATTTTTACAATAAGAAAGAATGTCAAAAACCCTAGACATCGAAAAACCTAACCCTAGGAGATGAAGCGCCAAAAGTCATGTGGTCCTCGTTTGGGTAAGTTAGTACATCAACTTCCCGGGGTCGTAACTTTTGCATACGATCTCCATTTTAGGCATGCGATAGCCCGTTGGAAAGGTATATTAGAGGAGTTTCATTTTGGGGGATCAATCATGCTTCAACTATCATTGAGAATATCAATAACATAAAACCTTCATTTAGGCCCTCAAAATGGCCCCGGAGGTTAAAACTACTAAAAATAGTAAATTGCCAAAAATGTCAGAAAACTATATTGAGCCAAATGGAAAAGGTGGGTGGACACCAATATACATATAGATCAATCCTCCCTCCTTAGGAGGCAATGGTCTCCAATGCATTGAGTTCCCCCATTAGATGAGGAAATTTCTGCTAAATTTGGCCCCAGGTGAGCCACTTGCCTTGGTGCAGGAGCTGCCCTGCTTTGACGACTCGATAAAGCTGGATATATCCACAATATGATCATTGGATGCCTATTTTATACAGTCCGAGTTGAGATCTATTGGTGTCAGTTGTTTTGCTACTTCTAAGGTGTCCAATAATGGTGGGAAATAAGGGTGAAAGAGATCCACGTTGAACACTGAGTGCAGGCCAAGGAAAGGAGGAATGTTGAGCTCAAAAGCATTATCCCCCATGGCCTTGGTGATAGTGTACAGTCCATAAAAAAGTGGGCAAAGATTCCGATGGGGTCATGTAAGGTGTTCTTTCTGCAAGTGAAACCAAACTTTGTTGCCCACCTGAAACTTATGTGGCACCCAATGTTGATCATGGCGTTGTTTGTACTTGTCATTGGACTTCTGTAGGATATCCTGAACCTGTTAGCGGATGTGATGGATCTACAATGAACTGGGTGACTTTGTCATCTTCAGTTGTAGCATTTTTCAAACCAAAGGGCATCACCAACCATTCAAAAATTCCTTCCTTTGACTTGAAGGCAATCTTCCATACATTTGTTTGTTCTATCGGGACCTGGTGGTAGCCAGACTTCAGATCAATCTTACTGAAGTATTTGGCCCCTGTGAGTTGATCAAGGAGGTCATCGATTCGGGGAATCAGGTACCATTTTCTGACAGTGATTTTATTCAGAGCCCGGTAATCAATACAGAGTTTACAGGTTACATCTTTCTTCTCTACTAGCATGATTGTGCTCCCGCAAGGTGATGAGATGGGGCGGATGTGCCCCTTGTGGAGAAGTTATTGGATCTGTCGCTTGATCTCCTCATTCTCTAAAAAAGAGCGATGACAAACTAGCCCATTGGGCAGCGGTGCGCCGTGGATCAGATTGATGGGTTGCATGACCAGGCAGTGTAGAGGTACCCCTGTAGGTGAGGAGAAGATATCTGAGTATTCTTCCACGACCTTATCTACTTTCTTTTGCTGTGAGGAGAGGTCGGCCACAGAGACCCTGGATGTGGCTGTGATCTTTTGCTTATTCTGAGAGTGAATCAAGAAGAAAAAAAACTTCCCCATCTGAGAGATGACCTTCCTGCATTGCTTAGCAGAGATCAAGGAAATAGCACTAGGTGGGACTGCCTCTGGTATCCTGTACAATTTCTTGTTCAAAGTAATAATAACACTACAAGGCCTAGACTCATATACAACATAACGTTTCCATAAATAAGGTTGGCCCAAAATAACATCACAAAATTTGAGAGGAGAAACATCACACAATACCTCATCTTTGAAGGGCTTGATTCCATACGACAGTCGACACTGTTGGCTGACGCAAATATCGCTTCCTTAGCGGAGCCATCCAATGGTGTAGGGTTGTGGGTGCAACATTGTTGGCAGGGACAACCGCTTGACAACCTCTGTTGAGATGAGGTTCTTCTGGCTACTTCTGTCAACGAGGAAGTGCAATGGGGTGCCTTTTACCCACATCTGTGAATGGAAGATGTGCTCTCCTTCTTCTGGCTCGTCTGGTTCACCAGGCTGGAGCTTGGAGGTAGCAATGGTGGCACTGGGTCCCATGTCAATGATCTATCTTCCCCTTTATGGTTCTATCTTGGAGTCAGAAACTACATCTGATTCAGAGGCTTTCACTTCAGCCACCAGTGACTGCTTTGAGCGACAATCAATAGTGTTATGCCAAGGGCTCTTATGGAAGTCGCACCACTTCCCGATATCTTTCTTTGTCTTTATAGTGTCCTTCTTTGCTTGTGGATTTTACTGGTTGTCTTGATACTGCCCATCTTTTCTCTGTCCTTTGTTCGGTGGGTTGGGAACACCCTTTCCTGTCTTTTGTTGTGAGGGTTCCCAGGCCCAAATTGCCGCGTCTTTTGTTTGAGCTTCTGCTTGATTTTGACGGCATATCGGCAGGTCGCACCCAAGGATGATATATCCATAAATTTCATTTTAGTATGGATGTATCTATGCAAAGCACCGTGATACTTGAGCACCAGATGTCGCTAAGAATCTTTGATACCCAACTTGGTGTGCAAGGTATGGAAGATATTTGTGAAATCTGGCACTGCTTGGTCTCTTTATTGCCGCAGTGTGGTCCATTTGGTATACAGGTTGTCATAACTTCTGACAAGGTAGTATTGTTCCCTAATAGCATCCCTGAAGGATTTCCAGGTGGTCATGACTGAAAATAATGAAGTTTCCTCTGTTTCCTTTTTCTCACAGAAAGTTTCCCACCAATCTTTGACATGGCGAACGGCTTTGAGGAGCGCAAAAGAAATCTTTTCTCTATTCAAAAATTTATGAACATAAAAAATACACTTCTAGTAGATTCAACCACTTTTCTGCAGCATCTGTGTCTATCTAACCTTGAAATATAGGAATATAAAAGTTTATTTGTACCTTGAAGGGGGTGGTGCCTCCGTTCGAAGAAGATGCGTCGCCTGTTGGTAGTCATCGAAGGATTTACGAGAAACTATCCATCATCTTGTTTTTCTGTTGCGTGAGGGATTCCTCAATCAAAAGTTTGAAAGGATGTCCTATCCCATCATATTTCTTTTATCCTTCTATTGGATTTCGCTTGGGCATGTGAGAGATTCTATCCTCAAGAGAAACAAGCTCGAGACCCAACTCTTTGTACTCTGACCTCGTTGGGGACATAGATTAAGACAACAAGGAGCAGACCGCTCTGATACCACTGAACCGGATTTTATGAGAAGAACGAAGTGAATACATATTATTAATAGGTTCTTAGAACAAAATAACAGAGATACAATAAAACTGGTTTTCTATTCAATAACAAAATAAGCTGAAACTATAAAATGTTGCGGAAACAAGCTTGCTAGAATGGTGGCGGCTTATCTCTGAGAAGAGATGTGATGACAGTGTGCATTCGCAAGAAGAAGGTTACAATGAGGCTCTGAAGGAATTTTTACAATAAGAAAGAATTCCAAAAACCCTAGACATCCAAAAACCTATCCCTAGGATATGAAGCACCAAAAGTCATGTGGGCCCCGTTTGGGTAAGTTAGTACATCAACTTCCCGGGGTCGTAACTTTTGCATACGATATTTGTTTTAGGTGTGTGATAGACCGTTGGAAAGGTATTGTCGAGGAGATTCATTTTGGAAGATCAGTAATTATTTAGAAATTAATTCAGGAGTTCGATACCGAAAAACCTTCATTTATGCCCTCAAAATGGCCCTAGAAGTTAAAACTGCTAAAAATAGTAAATTGCCAAAAATGTCAGAAAATTGTTTTGAGCCAGTTGGAAAAGGTGGTTGGCCACTGATATCTATCTGGATCAATAATCCCTCCTTAGGAAGCAATGGTCTCCATTGTGTTGAGGTCCCCCATTAGATGAAGAAATTTTTGCTGAATTTGGCCCCGGGTGAGCCACTTGTCTTGGTGCAGGAGCTGCCCTGCTTTGATGACTCGATAAAGCTAGATCCTTTGTTGTTGAGTGCCCTTGATATGTATATCCACAATCTGATCATTGGATTCCTGTTGTATGCAGTCGGGGTTGATCTATGTTCGTGTTAGTTGTTCTTCTACTTCTGAGGTGTCCAATAATGGTGGGAAATAAGAGTGAAGGAGATCCATGTTGAACACTGGGTACATGCCAAGGAAAGGAGGAATGTTTAGCTCAAAAGAATTATCCCCCACGGCCTTGGTGATAGTGTACGGTCCATAACTGAGTGGGAGAAGCTTTCGATGGGGTCCTGTAAGGTGTTCTTTCTGCAAGTGAAACCGAACTTTGTTGCCCACCTGAAACTTATGCGACACCTGATGTTGCTCATGGTGCTATTTGTACTTGTCATTGGACTTCTGTAGGATATCCTAAACCTATTGGCGGATGTGCTAGATCTTCTCAATGAACTGGGTGGCTTTTTTATCTTCAGTTGGAGCATTTGTCAAACCAAAGGGCATGACCAACCATTCAAAAAGTCCTTCCTTTGACTTGAAGGCAGTCTTCCATACATCTGTTTGTTCTATCAGGACCTAGTGGTAGCCAGACTTCAGATCAATCTTACTCAAGTATTTGGCCCCCGTGATTTGATCAAGGAGGTCATCGATTCGGGGAATTGGGTACCGATTTTTGACAGTGATTTTATTCAGAGCCCGATAATCAATATAGATTCGTAAGGTTCCATCTTTCTTCTGTACCAGCAGGATTGGGCTCTCGCATGGTGAGGAGATGGGGAAGATGTGACCCTTGTGGACCAGTTCTTGGATCTATCGCCTGATCTCCTCATTCTCTAACAAAGAGCGACGATAGACGGGCCCATTGGGAAGCGGTGCGTCGGGGATCAGATCGATGGGGTGCTTGACGTGGCAGTGTAGAGGTACCCCTGTAGGTGAGGAGAAGATATCCAAGTATTCATCCACCACCTTATCTACTTGATTTTGCTATGTGGAGAGGTTGGCCATAGAGACCCTGGATGTTGCTGCAATATTTCTCTTATTCTGAGAGCAAATCATGAAGAAGAAAAACTTCCCCATCTGAGATATGACCTTCATGCATTGCTTAGCAGAGATCAAGGAAATAACACTAGGTGGGACTATCTCGGGTATCCTGTACAATTTCTTGTTCAAAGTAATAATAACACTACGAGGCATAAACTCATATACAACATGACATTTCCATAAATAAGGTTGGACCAAAAGAACATCACAAACTTTGAGAGGAGCAACATTACTCAATACCTCGTCTTTGAAGGGATTGATTCTGTACAGCATTCGGCACCATTGGCTGACGTGGAGATCACTTCCTTGGCGAAGCCATCCAATAGTGTAGGGTTGTGGGTACATACTTGTTGGCTGGGCCAGTGGCTTGACAACCTCTATTGAGATGAGGTTCTTCTGTCTACCGCTGTCAACGATGAAGTGTAGCGAGGTGCCTTTTACCCACATCTGTGAATGGAAGAGGCACTCTCCTTCTTCTGGCTCGTCTGGTTCACCAGGATGGAGCTTGGTGGTAGCAACGGTGGCACTGGATTTCACATCAATGATCCGTCTTCCCCTTTCTGGTTATTTCTCGAAGTCAAAATCTGCATCTAATTCATAGGCTTTCACTTCGGCCACCAGCGACTTCTTTGAGCGGAAGTCAGCAGTGTTACGCCAAGGGCTCTTATGGAAGTCGCACCACTTCCCAGTATCTTTCTTTGTCTTTCCAGTGTCCTTCTTTGATTTTGGCTCGTAATGGTTGTCCTGATACTATCCATATTTTTTCTGTCATTTGTTTGGTGGGTTGGGGCCACCCTTTCCTGGATTTTTTTGTGAGGGATTCTTAGGTCCAAATTGCCGCGTCTTTTGTTCGAGCTTCTGCTCGATTTTGACGGCATATCGGTAGGCCGTGCCCAATGATGAGATGTCCAGAAATTCCATTTTGGTATAGATGTATCTATGCATATCCCTGTGATACTTGAGCATCGGATGTCGCTCTGAATCTTTGATACCCAACTTGGTGCGCAAGGTATGGAAGATATTTGTGAAATCTGGCACTGCTTGGTCTCTTTCTTGCCACAGTGTGGTCCATTTGGTATATAGGTCGTCATAACTTCCGACGGGGTGTTATTGTTCCTTAATAGCATCCCTGAAGGAATCCCAGGTGGCCTTGACTCCCAGGTGGCCTTGACTCCCAGGTGGCTCAAAAAAAGTTTCCCACCAATCTTTGACATGGGGAACAACTTTGAGGAGCGCAAAAGTAATCTTTTCTCTATTCGAAAATTTATGAACAGAAAAATACCCTTCTAGTAGATTCAACCACTTGTCTACAACATATGCATCTATCTGGCCTTCAAATATAGGAATATCAAATTTTATTTCTACCTTGAAGTGGGCGGCACCTCCATTCGAAGAAGATGCGTCGCCTGTTTATAGTCGCCGAAGGATTTACCCGAAAATATCCATCATCTCGTTCCTCTTTTGTGTGAGGGATTCCTCAATAAATAGTTTGAAAGGATCTCTTGTCCCATCATCTTTATTTTCTCCTGCCATGGGAGGTCGGTTGGGCGTGAAAGAGCTTCTGTCCTCAAGAGAAACAAGCTCGAGACCCAACTCTTTGTACTCCGACCTCGTTGGGGACATTCATTATGACAACAAGAAGTAGACCGCTCTGATACCACTGATACGGATTTTATGAGAAGAACAAAATGAATACAGATTATTAATAGGTGCTTAACACAAAATAATAGATATACAGTAAAACTGGTTTTCTATTCAATAATGAAATAAGATGAAACTATAAAATGTTGCAGAAACAAGCTTGCTGGAATGGTGGCGACTTATCTCTGAGAAGAGATGTGAAGACAACGTGCATTCGCAAGAAGAAGGTTACAATGAGGCTCTGAAGGCCTTTTTACAATAATCAATAATTCCAAAACCCCTAGACATCCAAAAACCTAACCCTAGGAGATGAAGCGCCAAAATTCATGTGGGCCCCGTTTGGGTAGGTTAGCACATCAACTTCCCGGGGTCGTAACTTTTGCATACGATTTCCATTTTAGGCGTGTGATAGCCTGCTCAAAAGGTATCGTAGAGGAGATTTATTTTGGGCTCTATCATGCCTTCGGATATCATTGAGGAGATTGATACCGAAAAACCTTCATTTAGGCCCTCAAAATGGCCCTGTAAGTTAAAACTGCTAAAAATAGTAAATTGCCAAAAATGTCAGAAAACTGTTTCGAGCCAGTTGGAAAAGTTGGGTGGCCACCGATATACATATGGATCATCCTCCCTCCTTAGGAGGCAATGGTCTCCATTGCGTTGAGGTCCCCCATTAGATGAAGAAATTTCGAGTGAATTTGGCCTCGGGTGAGCCACTTGCCTTGGTGCAGGCGCTACCTTGCTTTGACGACTCGATAAAGCTGGATCCTTTGTTGTCGAGTTCCCTTGATAAGTCTATCCAAAATATGAGCATTGAATGCCTATTTTATGAAGTCGGGTTTGAGTTATGTTGGTGTCATATGTTCTGCTACTTCTGAGGTGTCCAATAATGGTGGGAAATAAGGGTGAAGGAGATCGACGTTGAACACTGGGTGCAGGGAAAGGAAAGGAGGAATGTTGAGCTCAAAATAATTATCCCCCACTGCCTTGGTGATAGTGTACGGTCCATAACAAAGTGGGTGAAGCTTCCTATGGGGTCGTGTAATGCATTCTTTCTGCAAGTGAAACCAAACTTTGTCGCCCACCTAAAACTTATGCGACACCTGATGTTGATCATAGCGTTGTTTGTACTTATCATTGGACTTATGTATAATATCCTGAACATATTAGCAGATGTGTTGGATCTTCTCAATGAACCTGGTGGCTTTGTCAGCTTCATTTGGAGCATTTGTCAAACCAAAGGGCATGACCAACCATTCAAAAAGTCCTTCCTTTGACTTGAAGGCAGTCTTCCATACATCTGTTTGTTCCATCGGGACCTGGTGGTAGCCAGACTTCAGATCAATCTTACTGAAGTATTTGTCCCCCATGAGTTGATCAAGGAGGTCATGGATTCGGGGAATCGGGTATCGGTTTTTGACAGTGATTTTATTTAGAGCCCGGTAATCAATACAGAGTTTCCAGGTTCCATCTTTCTTCTGTACCATCATGATTGGGCTCGCACAAGGTGATGAGCTGGGGAAGATGTGCCCCTTGTGGAGCAGTTCTTGGATCTGTCGCTTGATCTCCTCATTCTCTAACAAAGAGCAATGATATACTGGCCCATTAGGTAGCGGTGCGTCGGGGGTTAGATCGATGGGGTGCTTGACCTGGAAGTGCAGAGGTACCCTTGTAGGTGAGGAGAATATATCCGAGTATTCTTCCACGACCTTATCTACTTTCTTCTACTGTGTGGAGAGGTCAGCCGCAGAGACCCTAGATGTGGCTGCGATCTTTTGCTTATTCTAAGAGAGAATCATGAAGAATATAAACTTCCCCATCTGAGAGATGATCTTCCTGCATTACTTAGCAGATATCAAGAAAATAACACTAGGTGGAACTGCCTCAGGTATCTTGTACAATTTCCTGTTCAAAGTAATAATAACACTACGAGGCCTAGACTCATATACAACATAACGTTTCCATAAATAAGGTTGGCCCAAAATAACATCACAAACTTCGAGAGGAGAAACATCACACAATACCTCGTCTTTGAAGGCCTTGATTCTGTACGACAGTCGGTACTATTTCCTGACGTGGAGATCACTTCCTTGGCGGAGCCATCTAATGGTTTAGGGTTGTGGGTGCAGCATTGTTGGCAGGGCCAGCTGCTTGATGACCTCTACTGAGATGAGGTTCTTCTGGATACCATTGTCAATAACGAAGTGCAGCAGGGTTCCTTTTACCCACATCTGTGAATGGAAGAGACGTTCTTCTTCTTCTGGCTCATCTGGTTCACCGGGCTGGAACTTGGTGGTAGCAACAGTGGCACTGGCTTCTGTGTCAATGATCCGTCTTCCCCTTTCTGGTTCTATCTCGGAGTCAAAATCTACATCTGATTTAGAGGCTTTCACTTTGGCCACCAGCGACTTCTTTGAGCGACAGTCAGTAGTGTTATGCCAAGGGCTCTTATGGAAGTCGCACCACTTCCTGGTATCTTTCTTTGTCTTTTCGGTGTCCTTCTTTGCTTGTGTCTTGTACTGGTTGTCCTGATACTGTCCATATTTTCTCTATCCTTTGTTCGGTGGGTTGGGGCCACCCTTTCCTGGCTTTTGTTGTGAGGGGTTCCCAGGCCCAAATTGTCGCGTCTTTTGTTTGAGCTTCTACTCGATTTTGACGGCATATCGGTAGATCGTGCCCAAGGATGAGATGTCCAGAAATTCTATTTCATTCTGGATGTATCTATGTAGAGAACTGCGATACTTGAGCACCAGATGTCACTTTGAATCTTTGATACCCAACTTGGTGCACAAGGTATGGAAGATATTTGTGAAATCTGGCACTACTTGGTCTCTTTCTTGCCACAGTGTGGTCCATTTGGTATATAGGTCATCATAACTTATGACAGGGTAGTATTGTTCCTTAATAGAATCCTTGAAGGATTCTCAGGTGGTCTTGACTAAAAATAATGAGGTTTCCTCTGTTTCCTTTTGCTCACAGAAAGTTTCCCACCAATCTTTGACATGGGGAACAGTTTTGAGGAGCGCAAAATTAATCTTTTCTCTATTCAAAAATTTATGAACAAAAAAATACCCTTCTAGTAGATTCAACCACTTATCTACAACATCTGTGTCTATCTGACCTTCAAATATAGGAATATCAAAGTTTATTTGTACCTTGAAGGGGGCGGCGCCTCCGTTCGAAGAAGATTTGTTGCCTGTTGGTAGTCGCCAAAGTATTTGCGCGAAACTATGCATCATCTCATTCCTCTGTTACGTGAGGGATTCAATACCAACCTTGATCTATCCCTCAAGTTCAAGTATCCCAACCTTGGTATTGGTTCCATCAAATTTCAGTGTGAATTCCTTAGCCACCTCTGGGTGCCCCCTTTGCATTTTCTGGCAACAATTATTGTAGCCCACTCTTTGGAAGACCTCCCTGATCAGGATTTCCACAAAAAACAACTGCATATCGTAAGGATTTGTCCTCAAAATTTCCCCTCCTTTGTGAGCCTTCTTTTGTTGATTATCCATTAATACTTGTTGGGAAAACTTTATCACAATACAAAATAATTACCCACATGTGAAAACATAGAAGCAGGGGAAATGATCACTAGAAAAAATGATAAAAGGCCAAACATACTTCTCACAGTGACAATTATTCTAAGTAAGACTCAAATTGGCTAACTGTGGGGTTAAATTCATAATCAGATAAAAAAGGAGTGTGAACAACTGATGAACTTGTAAAAGACACTTTTTTAAAGGGTGTTGGAACAAAGCGTTTGCAGTGTTGCTTGATTGTGTTAGCACTAAGAGTCACCCTCAGATTGCTAGAGGATAAGACCAATACCCATCAAATAGGTTTGCAATGGTAATTTTTGGTTTGAATAGGTGGATCAACAAGGTGGAGAAAGCAAGGGAGAGGGAAGAAAACTGCATATCAGTAGGCTACACCAATGGGCAATGGAGTCATAAAAATTCTACTCATCGAAGGAACTAAAGATGCTCAAAAGAAAAAAAGATTATATGTTGATAGATGGAAGAATGAAGAAGGAAAACATAAGATAGAATGTTCACTAAACTGATATCCTCTCAGTTTAATAAATCAACAAATACTTGAATAAAAAAATGACTCATGGAAAAATTTACAATAGATCCTTTGTTGCTTAGGGATCCATAAATCATTGGCAGCCTTTGATCCCCAAATATGAAATATATTTAGATAAGAAGATATATAAAACACAATAATTACAATCTGAAAATCATATCTCTCATGAGTCTTCAATAGCAGTAATGATTACAATCATAAAATGCCCTCAGGCTTACAAATGAACAGACATAGGGAAACCGCCTGCTCCTACTCTCTCTAGCCTCTCTTGGCTCATGAATCCAACCCCTCTCCAATATCTCCCTCCTCTCTTAAAAATAAAATAACATCAAAATATCCTTAGGAGGTCGAATCCCATCTCTTTCATTGGATTCTAGGCCTTGGAGCTAGGTGGCAATAGTCAAAGAGACAAAAATCCAACAAACTGCTAATTTTCAGGAAATTGTTGGAAGTTGTTAATAAATTGTTTCCAAATCACTGCATGAGGTATTTAATGGAGCTAAAACTTAGGTGCAGGTGTCCCTTGACATCTAACTGATCCATGAGAAGTCATTCTAACCCTCCTTGACAGGTGGAAACCTCCCAACAAGACGAATATCCAACAACTATGCAAAATAAAAAAATTGTAGCACATTTCGTAGTGCACTAGTGTTTTAATTGTTTCAGCAAGTCAACAAGGATATCATCTTCCTCCACAAAGTAGTTAAGAGAAATTGACATCACCATTTTGGATTTATTATCAAATCTGTTAAATCAACTGCTATAGGAAATTCCATAGTGCATTTCGTAGCGCATGTCTCAATTTATAGCCCATGCGTCAATTCACAATGCCAAAGAAAAATCAAGTATCCAAACCATTCCTAACCTCCAAACAAGACAAAAAATCTCATGGAGTAACTGATGGCTATGAGGTTGATGTTGGTAATTTCATATTTGCACTTAGATCCTTGTAAGTTGTCCAACCTCCAACCCTCTTCCTTAACTAGTTCACAGCGCCAACTCAAATATAGTTTTAACACTCCCAGAAGGTTGTTAGTTGATGGTATGAAATAATACCTGGAGATATGGTTAAATGTAGGCTCTAAAAACTATAAATCATCCTTTACATGATCAATCTTATGTGTTAACAAACTGCACAGATTTTGCAGTGCCAAGGAAAGGAATTTGGAAAAGTTGTGTGGGATAAGCGATGTAGAGGCCAAGGATTAATATATAAGGTATCCAAAACCTAAGGATTCTTATGAATTCAAGTGATAAGATACAGAGCACAAGGAGATATTTCTGGAGCTTATTGAAAGATCAGTGAGATAGTGCGCAGCACCATCCATCAGTTCACAATGCCACAAAGAGAAACAACCATTAACCCCTTTCCATACCTTAAATCAAGGCGGAAAAGTTCATAGATTACCTAGAAGCCTGGAGATGAATGATAATACCTTCATATTTGTATAGGAACACCTACAAGTGGTATAATTTCCAACTATCCCCTGCAACCATTTCATAACGAAGTGTGTAGCGCTTGTCTATAACAACAATTCACAGCGTCGAGCTAGAGGATGTTTTGTACACTTGAAAAAAATGGTTAAAAACATTCATAATAATAATCCTTGGATATTGATTTAAAAATAAGCTCTGAAAACAAGGAGATCTCCAATTGACATGACCCTTAAAAGAAATGATGGCTATAAATGCAATATGTACTTGGAAAGCGTTGTGAACGCTCCTAATGAGTTGCAGCATACAAATCAAACTGGATTTGACATTTTAATGAGAAAAGTGACAAAAGGATTGGTCAGTGTACATCATGGAGAAAGTGACATGTCAGGGTAATGATGGAGAATTTTTAAAAGATGTGACTCAATGACTCTTCAGACCAAAGACAAACTAATCATAACTTATTCATACCAGAAAATGAAAAATGGCTATGGGAAAGGGACATAAAACCTATAACCTAAAGTAAAACTATGACTCAAAATCAAAACTAAAGACTTTCTGACCCTTGAACATCTATGGGATAACAATGTTCATGGAATTGTTTTCTCTCTACGAATCCCATGGTATGAACAATGATCATAAAATGCCTTGTTGTAGTATTCACCTCCATTTTCTGATCTAATACACTTCAACCTTTTTCCTGTCTCATTCTCAACCAAATATTTCCATTTCTTAAAAGTATCAAAAACATCATATTTTTGTCGAATTCAATAAACCCAAGTTTTTCTAATTGCATCATCAATAAAAGTAACATAATAATGAGAGCCACCAAGATATGATACATGAGTTGGTCCCCATATATCTGTACGCACAAGCTCTAACCTTTCACTCTTATTTTCTTTTACAACTCTAAGAAATCTGACTCTCTTATGTTTTCCATAAACACGGTGCTCACAGAAATCCAAATCAATTTGTTTAACATATGGCAACAAATCCCTTTTGTGAAGTATCTGCATCCCCTTCTCACTCATGTGTCCAAGCATATGATGCCAAAGTGTTGTATCCACTCCTCTAGAAGTTAAAGAGATAGAAGAATCAGTATTACTAGTACATAAATACAATGTACCTACCTTCTCTCTTTTTGCTATCACCAATGATCCTTTGGTGACCTTCCATGCCTTATCTGTAAATATAGATATATAACCTTCACTTTCCAACTGGCCTGTTGAAATTAGAGTTTTCCTTAGATCTAGTACATGTCTTACCTCTTTTAATAACCATTGGTTTCCATTCTTGTGCTTTATTTGTACCTTACCCATTCCAACAATTTTTCATGGTGCATCATCACCCAAATAAACCTGTCCAAAATCACCTTGAACGTAATCTAGAAAATGTTTCCTATGGGGCGTGGCATGAAATGAAGCCCATGAATATACTACCCAATACTCATAAATATTATCTAAAAAAAGAATCAAAGCATCTTGTAACACATCACTTGTTACATTTTCTTTTTGATTTGTCTCTTGTTGCCCATCTCTTTGTTTCTTTGGAGATCTGCAGTCTTTCTTCAGATGTCCTTTCTTCTCACAATTCTAGCACTCTATCTTTCCTAGTCTAGATTTGGATTTTCCCTTCCTAGAATCCCCACAGTTCCTTGATCCCTTACCTCTATCCTTTTGTCTTCCCCTCTTCTCCAAAGTCAACAGATTACTTGATTTCTCACCTATTATTTTTCGTCGCATTTCCTCACTAAGGAGAACACCAAAAACATCATCAAATTTTATATTGTTTGAACGAGATACATAGTTACTTATATTATCCATGACCAATCCATTCCATCTTTCTGGCAATGAGCACAAGATTAGAAGAGCCTTGACCTCATCATCAAATTCCACTTTTATAGAAGTTAATTGATTAGTAACCGTATTAAATTCATTTAAATGATCTGCAACACACCCACCTTCTGACATATTCATATTAAACAATATCTTCATTAGAAATACCTTATTGGACATTGAATTTTTTTCATACAGTTTATCCAATGCATCCATCAACTCCTTCATTGTCATTTCTTTTGAAATATTAAAATCCACCGACGCTGCTAGGCTCAGTCATATCATTCCTAGTGCCTTTATGTAAAGAACCTCCTATTCTTCATCCTTTATGGTCGTCAACTTCTTTTCTATTCCACCCAATGGTAGGAATAGATCCTTTTGATATAAATAGTCTTCCATCTACATCTTCCATAAATAGTAGTTTTGACCATTGAATTTCTCGACCATAAACTTTCCATATTCCTCCATTGCTCCCACTCGAACCAAAAACCCTCTTTTCTTACGAGTTACCTTTCACTCTGATATCAATTGTTAGAAAAACAGGATCGTGGAGCAATAAAGTAAGAAAAATGTGAAAATAAAACACAGAAGATACACAATAAAATAGGGAACCAGATATATGTGGTTCTCCCAGTGTGAGATACATCCACTGGATAAATTGTCAAGTCCTTCCTTTTTATTATCCAACAAAATGAAGGGATACAACCTACAACACACTGGTTGTAACTTCCTCTTCCTTCTCTCATAGTCTCCTCTCTCAGAATACAATATTCGTGATAATACACAACCGCAATATAATTCCCTCATAAAAGAGGGTTACCTTCTAGGGAAAAAAACCCTAAAATAACTTCTATTGTTATATTTACAACCTTACAATGAACAATCCATATTGACTATGAAATTACAATATTTTACAAGGCAATATTTCCCAATATTTTTCTTCGGGGGCACTGCCCTCGAATCCCCCTCCGAGGGGGGGCTACAAAAATTTTCACCACCCCCCATGGACCCCCCTAGCGACAATTGTGGGGGGCCAAGCCCCCCCACAAACCCCCGTTAGGGAATGATATCTAAGCATGGCTAAAATAAACTTTTGAATCAAGAAGATAATCAAGCTCCACAACCAACACCATATTCCAAATTTATCTCTACATATTTCTTCTATGGTTCATAATCTTTCCATAGACTACTACTATGCCTAAAATGGACTTATGAGCTAGGAGATATGCCCTCCAAAACTAAGTTGGTGCCAAATATTTTACCTTGATTTTTTCGATTGTAACTTTCTCACATGAGCTACCTTTTGCTAACAAATTAGATTTTTGGAAATCTCTCTCCGATTTCTTTTATCTAAGCTACAGAGACATAGTGTACCTTGGTACACTCTTTTCTTGTGGGTTTTGATTTTTGGAAAACACTTTTTAGGGCCTCAAAATTGCCTTGCATCAAAAACCCAAATAATTCATAGAAATTTGATTGTTTTACTATCATAACAACGCTTTAAATATGGTTTGTTGATCTCAAAATCAAGTGAGATCTCATTGATATGAATCTATCATCCATCGAAAATCTGCGTTCTCCTTTGGATGTGCAAAACATTTTCCCAAAACTGTTGATGTTGGCCATCAACCCATTCCTTTAGCTACCTATTCACAACAAAACACTAAACTGATTGACCTGATCATAGGCCATCGACCATCAACCCATAAGATATTTTCATTGTCAAATGAAACTCTTCACCAATTTGGCTAACCCGACCATCGACCTGTAACACCTCACCATGAGATCATACTAAACACTATTTGATAATTTAAACACATGCATTAAGGATAAACAAAAAAATTCATCTTTCATCTCTGTAATAACCTACAACATATTCATAACCCTTTTATGATTTTTTCAATGCTAAATATTCAAATTTGCATCCAAATATACAAATTTAAATAAGAGGATGAGATAAATAAGAAGTTAACTTTACGATTAAAATATTTAAATAGAAACATAACAAAATATACCAAGTAAAATACCGCCTCCCTATTTTGTTGAAGATGACAATTTAAAAATAAGTCATGCCAGTAGTAGGAAGATTCTTCCAAGAATTCTTTTTTTGCTTTCCTAGAGTGAAACAATGGAATCCTCCCAGCCAAATAGGAGCCTAGCCGACTTCCTAGATCCAAGAAACCTTTTGATTTCTTGTCCCTATATGCCCATGACTCCAAGAACAACAAAACACATCTGCTCTAAGAAAACTATCACAAGAAATATATATCTTCCAAGAATTATCCAACTCTCAACATGCCCCAACCTCTAAATCTCCTCCTCTATTTATCAAGTTTCCATATCCCCTTTCCCAAGTGTTCTCAACCACCCTCATTATCATCCATCAACCTCCCTTATCTAGATTTCTGGCAAAAGTTAAAATAAATTGAAATATAAATGACTTACAAAAAATAAGAATAAATAAAATGCAAAGTCTTTCTTCTCATGCTAGCTTATAAATGCAACTTGACAATTTTCCCCAAAACGTACATGAAAACCCACCATTCTCATTTAATTCATCAGACCAACCATCAATCAAAGTCAAAGAATATATTTAATGTTGCTAGATATTTTTGTATGCAATATAATTTACATAGCCATTAATCCATTAAATCAAATAGTTAATAATATAGTTTAATAAATGAATACATTAATTAATTCTACTAGTGTACATGTGTAGGGTATGTGTGTGTAGCTAAAAGACACATATCTTATGCATGTACAAACAATAAACAATCAATTCCTCTAGTGCATAGTTCTTGTATGATCACACCAAGGCATGCAGGATAAAAAGTCAAGTAAATGCATCATTTAATCATCTTAACGAACATAATTACAATAATTCATCAATAACTCATTTTCACACTTGAAATATCAAAAGGGAATCAAAAGAGGGTTTTAAATATAGTAGGAACCAAGTGAATAAAAAACAGTGGAACATTTAATCCCCAATCAGTATTCTCAACTAACATTGAAGCATCCTTCCTTCCTAATATACTTCCATCTTCCATCCTATCCTTTCTTGTGCTGGACTAAGTTGGAGCGTAAACTATATTGACCTAACTCTAGATAGAACCCATAAGTGGAAGTGTCATACATCTTGACCAAGCTTCCCCAACAAGAAACTAGCAATAGTTATCACATGTCTAGGAGAGCGTGACTTCACACATCCCTCCCACGACTCTAGGTTTCGAAGGATAGACGATGGGAAATATTTCCACCCCTCATCATATAACTAGGGTCAACACCCGACATCAATCCATACTGTGCAACTATTGTTATTAGATTCATGTCATCAAACAATCACTCTGGGCAAGTTGTGTGTCCTGTCAAAACCACACTTACCACACATCATAGAAATATTTTGAATCATAAATTAAATAATAAGTACAACTTATAGCATGCACTATCTTCTTAATTCCTACGACATCCAAGTTACCTCAACATTACAGTCATTTGGCTATCACATAGCTCATCAACCTATAGGTTAGTTCACCAATAACTCATATCCATGCATATACATTGCAATTTCATATAATAATACATATTTGTATTGACGTTCAATTAAGAAACACATGTTTATTTTTGTCATGCCTTGCTTCTGTTATGTATTCACAACATACCTTGAACTAGTATCCAAGTACATAAATTCCAAATTTTAATTTGCATGTTTAAACAAATAAAAATATACCATCATCATGAGCATATACAGTAAAAATAATATCATGCAACACATAAATAGGTCTAGATGTACACATCTCAAATATCTATCTCAATCTAACTGAGCCCAAAGAAAGGTTAGGTGTTTAGTTACTAAGATGAGTAAAAAACGATGTTCTAACTTCCTAAGGCCAAGATATGGGGCATTACATAAACCCTCCCTTCAAGAAACTTCATCTTGAAGTTATGGTTAAAATCCAAGGTAATAATAATGCATGGTCTTTACATATCCTTAGGGTTAACTCTTGAAGAAGTTTTACTTGGTGATTACTTTGATTGCACTATTATAAAGTACTCGCTAAGATACTACTATGTTATCAATAAGGGGAAGACCCATCTTATTCTTTGTAAGATTTATAATTTTAGTAACCAAGTATTTTATGATACTCACTATAGTTTCAACTCAATGATAGAATTTCAATTAAGTATCATATACTATAAACAAAATTATATAAAAAAAAATAAATTTAAGAGTTTTGTATTCCTTTCTTTATATCAAAAGATTAAGTTAAACATTTAAATAATGATTTAATTTATCTGAAATTGTATCAATATTCAACCAAATTATAATATAATAGGTTGTTATTATCTTTTTTTACCATGTGTAGGGTTATGGTCATTCACAAAATAAGAAAAAAATGATGGCACAACTACTAAGTGTCTTCCCTAATAGCAAATCTTGTGCTATACTAGTTCCACCGGACCTTCACTTCATTAAAAGCATGGTGAGCCTTTTAATATATTGACTTAGACTACCCCTATTCAACATGCATGTTACTATGTCATGACTCTATTTTATTACCACTTGTAATTTAATTAACGAAAATACACCCTTCTCTTATAGATGTACTCTTCCTAATTTCTAGATTAAAGTATAGTCTATTAGTTTGACAACCAATTAGAATCTTATATCGGTATTGGTTGTTTAGTTAAGTGAATCGGGTTTGATTATGAATTTCATTAATCCAAGCATTAAATTCCATGCAGAATATCTTGATAATTATAACCAATTATCTTTGAATTGATTATCACTCTAACTCGAGTGATACAATACATACACCATCACAAAATTTTCCCATGCCTAGGAACATCGCCTAAGATACTGCTAATTGATTGTCATGCAATCTCATCACTTCATAGTTTGGTCATTGTCCTCAATTTCATTGTCTTCTTAAGTCATACAAATTAAATCTTAACCAAATTAAATATTTAGTATATGGTTATTTTCATCATAGTCAAGGAAAATCATGTTTTCTATCAACAAATCACTATTAAAAATGTGCCTACATGTAACAAGCACCATGTATACCTTGCTTTAGTGAGCATCACAATTAAAGAGTAAGTTTCATACTTGGGTCCATTCCACACTCTAACATTACTTGTCTTTAAGGATTTCTTTCCTTACAATTACTCTTCATACATCTCAACTTTATATATCATTTATACCTACATGCTACTGATCAATTTTGGCCTCTAGCCCTTTCTAGTTGCATCACTAGCACTCATCAAGTTCCTTCATCTTACTATGAAATAAGTTTATTTGTGGGATGAACATTCTTATCATTTATCATCTGACTTGTAAATCGGTTTCCTTTTTAGTAATAAGTAAATTTCCCCTTAATTGAACATCATAAAAGTTACACCATGTATGCATTTCTTCTTGCAATTTTGATCTAACCGCTAGGTCATCTACACACAAGGTGGTGGTAGATAATAATCATTTTAGTCACTTACACTCACTACCATTATTCCTTAATAATAAACTCAATTTGAATTAACAAATCAATGCATAACTAAGCACAAATTGGGTTAATATCATGCCAACCATTAACAATTCGTCCAAATATCATCATGAGATTTCCATTATCGTTCTGAACTCAATTTCTTTGTTCACAACATAGGCCCTTATGGTATCGCTTAGGATTTCATTATATTATTACTCCATAACATCTTTTATATAGTTCATTAACATTACTTATATTGTATTGTCTCATTTAGCATTCATTTTCACACTACCATCTGTCATTACATTTGCTACAAAAAAATTTAAAGCACATCATCATTGTTTAACTTAACAAATACTTTATATTATTTGTAAACTCATCATCTATTATCTCATTATCTCATAAACCTTTTATTGCTTACTCCAACTACTCTCTCTTAATTTTATAGAATACATTCAATTTACCACTTACGTAGCATGTTTCATTATGCTTAATCGACTATTACCATTATGTTCTTCCATATACTACATCATATTGCTAGTTCATGCATTTCCAATCCACCTTCAACTCAATTCAAACTCAACATTTAACCTCCTTCCTATTACCTTCCATCCACCATTCTATCCTACTTTAAACGTCATTAAATAACTCAATCATTTGTGTTAATTCCTTTGTAATTGCTTTAATCAACCACCCTTGACCCAACATCATTACTCATTACAAACACAAGCACTAATTTTATTTATATATATTCATCCCCTTAACATATGTCGACGTAATTTATTTATGCACCTTATTCTTTAATCTTACTTATAACATATCCTTTCATTTTTCCATATACTATATCTATTTGCATTTGCTTATGATTTTAATGTCTTCTCTTACTCAACATATTGTACCTCACTCTTTTCATCTCTTGAATTTATTACTCAAATCACTAAATACATAATTTTTGCCTACTCATTTTCTTAGCTACATATTTTGTCTTCTTCTTTAACACTCGTCTATTACTTTATTGTTAACTTTTATACCATCCATACTCTACTCTATACACCTCCATTTGTATTTGTTTATTTATTATAACCCTCAAATATACAAAGATTTGTATATATCATTACCTTTGTTATTGCATAATTTCTTATATAATTATTTTGCTATCACTTTCCCCTTATTACTCATCCACTTCTCTTTGCACCCACTATCTACTACTTAATTGTACACCACTTTGATTACTAGGACATCTCACCCACATACGTCCTTAATTTTCTATCTATTACAGTTTTACATTGCTTACCTTATTTTTGTGTGATTCATTTTATCTTTATAGATCACTATTATTCTCACTTTACCCTCTTACTATAGCATATTTTTAATATACCCAAATTCTTACTTTTTACCATTGCTCATTATCACCTCCTTTTTGTGTACTTCGTTCTCTTCGATGAACTTTCCTTTCTACTCGTCCTACTCTTTATATTCATTAATACCCAGTATTGTGTATTGCTTCATACCCCATATACACATATGCTAATATAATCTCTTGTCCTATTTTAACCTACTTTTATACTTTCACTTATCATGTCTTTCATTTATTTATTTATAATACTTTTTACTATAGCATTCTCTCTTTTATTTCATATCATTTATTTTATATCACAATTTTATACTAATATTTTCATATAAATCATTATAATACCTACCGTATTATACATATCTATGACTTTTCATAATTTTTAATCACATCATTAATATAATTAAATAATTCATATAATTCTACTATTACTAAGTCCTTCTATTAATATTAGATACCACCACCACTTGTTATATATTTACCTTCCACGATCCCACATTTACAAACACTATAACCCTATATGTACCTTTATATTCTATCTTTACATTTTTATCTTTCTCTTGCACCTCTATTCGTTCTATCAATATATAATATTGTAATTTCTTACTAAGCATTTATTTCACTCTTCCTTCTTTTTTTTTCCAAGAGAAAATTCCTCAAATTTATATATGGTATAAATTTCTTTACAAATCAAACTGCCAACAACACCGAAACAAGGACAGCGCACCCTCAGAGAGGGACCGTTACATGCAAAGATTGCCAAGGTGGATCAGCCCAAAAGAAGAGGAGCAAGCGAGCAAAGTAATCGAAAAAACCATCCAACAACAAATGGGGAACAACCAACATCATTCAAAGACATTTATAGAGGAGATAGGGCTCTCTATTCCTCTATCCCAATGGAAAACCGAAAGTCTACCAAACGCTTCATTTAAGGCCCTCTTCAAGAGGGCGTCCGCCTCTCTATTGTGAGATCTGGAGATGTGGAGGAAGTTGACGTTGGTAAAGGTTTTTGACAGCTCCATCGTTTTTTCCTTCCAGCTATCATTGTGGACAGTTTGGAGCTTGGACTTTTGAGAGACCCTGTCTATGATAACTCGCGAGTCACCAAGGACGTGAAGATGGCTGATAGACCAGCAGGAAGCAAAATAGAGGGAGGCCCATAAACCCAAGAGCTCAGCCTTATTGTTAGTGCCCACTCCGCAGTTTAAGAACCACTTTGTAATCTTCGACGGATGATTTTTAAAAAAACCACCAACCCCACAACATACTCCATTGGAATGGGCAGCGCCATCAAAACAAGCAAGGGTGTAACCTTCCGTTAACTTGAAATCGCAGGCTTTGAGAGTGGGAGACTTAACCGTCGACGGTTTCCAGACCAAAACTTTGTGAAGCACAGCGTGCAAAGAAGGAGGACAAGTGTCAAAAATGGCACGGTTTTGAGAAGTCCATATCTTCCAGCAAACGAGGACCGGTAAAAACTTTGGCGCAGAGGTTTGAGACAACCACCGTGAGAAGTTGTTTGAGAGGGAGGTTCCACTCCAAGATAAGTGCAGAGAGAGATGATTGAGAAAATGAGACCATACCGACTGTGTGAAGGAACAGTGAACCATTAGATGGTGAATATCCTCTGACGCTCTGCTACAGAGTAGGCAGATCCCTGGCCCCTCCCAGCCCCTCCGACGTAGCACATCCCAAGTGAGAGTTTTCTCCTTTCCAGCAAGCCAGATAAATAATTTGAGCTTTAGAGGAATCTCCCAAAGCCAGAGAAGTGAAAACCACGAACGATCCCCTTCAAAATGCATCTGATTGAGGAGGGCGGAATAAAGATTCTTTACCGAAATGTTTCCAGTGGCATCTCCACCAGCCCACAGTAGAGAATCCGGACTAGATGAGAGAGTGACACCTGCGCCTTTGAGGGTCGAAGTAAAGAGATCCCATTCGGTGGCTAACGAATCACTTAAGAGTATCTCACCACTGCCCAGCCATCTGTCGGGGAGAGTGCGGCAGCCTGACTGGATTTTAAACTGTGCAAGGTGAGTAAAATTGCGAGTTTGGAGCTGCGACCTCATCTCGGTGGAGAGGAGCGACCGGTCTCCCAAACCAAGAATTTTGTCACTGCCTATGCAAATATCAGTGCTCGCGCCAGGTTTCCACACGAGCCAGTGGAGGATCACTGGAATAGAAGCGACCAACCCCTTCCAAAAAGGAGAAACCTTCCTCAGCAGGAAAGATGGCTTTCGGATCCAATTGACAAGCGACTGGGAGCCCAAAATATTGTCAGCAATGATACGGTGCCATTTCACTCTTCCTTATTAGTCCCATCTTTACACTTTTATCTTTCTCTTGCACCTCTATTCGTTCTATCAATATATTATTGTAATTTCTTATTAAGCATATATTTTATGAAGCATTTATTTTACACTCTTCCTTATTAGTTCCTGTTGAATGCTAGAACTCTAGGGTTGGTTTCAAAGTTGATTTTCAACTAAACATATTTTTCATTTTTCGTTTGTACATAGGAAAAGTACAAAGTTGTACATAGGAAAAATAAAATAGTTATTTTCTCATAATATTTTAATTAGTTGTACATAAGAAAAGTAAAATAGGTATTGTCTAATAATATTTTAATTACCTTTATGAAAGATTTTATTGGCTCATTTGATAAACCTCTTATTGCCAAACTCTATCTTTTTGCAGATGTATCCAAAGAGGTTTATGTATCCTAACAAGATTTTATTGGCTCATTTGATAAACCTCTTATTGTCGAACTCTATCTTTTTGCGGATGTATCCAAAGAGGTTTATGTATCCTAACATATTGTTTGCATGTTTGCCAATATTTACATATTCTAAGTTATGTTTACATATCCTAAGTTTGGAGCAAATTATATTTTCATTATCTTCATTGACGCTCTTTTTGAGGTCAATAAATAGAACCTGACATAATGCATTTTTTGAAATCTGGTATACCCTAAGTTAAATCATATCTTCATTATTGTATACCCTAAGTTAAATCATATCTTCATTATTTTCATTGATGCTCTTTTTAGGTCAATAAATAAAACCAAATCCTATGCATTTATATGCATTTATTTATTGATATCATGAAATTTATATCTGTATCCAGTAGATAAGTCTTAAATTTATGTCCATGTCCAGTAGATAAGTCAGAAAATCTTCGGGTAAGTCGATGAATTTTGGCAATGTTGGGTGCCCATCGCCACAACCATCATCATTTATTTTAATGTTGTAATTTACAACATCATCATTGCTTTTAACGTTGTAATTTACTATATTTTCAATTTGCAATGCAATTGAGTTCGACGACCATCATACAATTTGCAATGCAATTGAGTTCTATGACCATCGTACAGAGACAAAAGTACACACAAATTCATTACTTGTTCGTTCATCACTAGTTTACTTCATCACTGGTTTACTAGTTTCTTCGCTTACTAGTTTCTTCACTTCCTTCCTTTCTTTTTTTGCAAGGTTGGGGGAGGTTGAAATCATGTTGTTGCAATTGAGTTCCACCATCATTCATCAGTACCAGTTCCTTCGCTGCCTTCCTTTCTTTTTTGCTTCCTTCCTTTCTTTTTCTGCAAGGTTGGGGGAGGTTGAAATCATGTTGTTGCAATTGAGTTCCACCATCATTAATCAGTGTGTTTATTGTTTACTATTTGCAAGTAACTTTCATTAGTAGTTTCTAATTACTCTTTGCAAATAAGTTTCTAAATGCTTTAAAAAATAGCTACTAACATTCTATTTACTTATTTACTTCATAATAGCTACTAAAATTCTATTTACTTGATTCTATTTACTTATTTAAAATTTCTATTTACTTCATAGTTGCTTCATATCTTCATAGATGTTTACTTCTGGTTACTACATATTTGTTTCCTATTTACTATTTACTATTTTTAAAATAAAATTTTAAAATCAATGCAAATTGTTGGAAAGTAAGAGCTTCTTTACCTAATTGCTTCTCATGGCATAAGCTAGGAAGCTGTTAGGTGGGAATCGAATGTCATTTTCTTCCTGAGGGTTGTCCCCTTGAATTATGAATATACATAGGAGATAATGTAGATAATGCAGGAAATGCTCTACAGAGAAATAGAAGAGCCAAGTTTCATCCCCGTTTTAACAAATGAAAAACACATTCAGACAATTAATTAGTAACTGTGGAAGTGCGCAGAAGTGCGTATCAATAAGTAGTGGACCTTGAGTAGACTTATCCTAAATCCTTAATTCTCTACATAAACAAATTGTCCCATTTCAGCCTAAACTAAAATTCCGTGAACTTAGGGTACAAGGTTTCCATTATAAAGCTAACCTCAAATGATTTAGGCAAGCTCTCCTCAAAGCCAACATCCTTTAATGATATTAGGTGGCACCACCCAAAAAAAGGAAAAGGAAAAACATGGTTGAAGGAAACACAAAAAAAGGTACGCGATTGCAAAAGTTCTTGAATTGATCTTTTTTAAGTAAGTGCTTGTGTGTGTATATGAATCAAAGTGCAGCGAAAATGCTTGGACTAAGTAATATATTCTCTTAAGGCGACCATTGCTTTAATATCATTCCCAGGATAGGAGATAAGTGTTATACCATTAGTATAACCATTAAGCTTGAATAGTATATACTTACAGCACTGTACCTTAAGCAGAGTTAAGTTTCTTTGAATACAAATATGTGCCTCTCATACAGCAGGTGCGGGGTCTCCATCTTGTCCTGGGGTTCGCATCTTGCCAGGGATCGGAGAGTGTGGCGCGTAGCAACCCGATGATTAGGGGTGTGGGTAGTGGCTACACTTGTGAGAGTAACGTTGGTTGGTCAAGCACCAGTGTGAAACACGAGTACATAGAACTATACCTAGAACACTTACCCACCAAGCAAACTTAAACCTTGTCTCTACTGAAACCCATGAAATTGAACTGGACCTAGAACCCACTTACTCCAATGTCTGGGCTTTCTCGGCAAGTTCAAGATACTTCCTAGTGGCTGATAGGAAATGGCGGTTATCCCCCGTAGCACCCAAGGTAGGCGGTGTGCCCTAAACTCATCACCCAATATGTTACTATTGAAGAGGTGGCCAAGCCTCCAGTGCTTATGCCTTTAAAACCATGAAGATTTATGATACTTGCATTTGTGTAAGATCTTTCAAAAGGAATGGTTACTATGACAGATAATTTAAGGACTTCAGAAGAGCAAGAAAATCTTAAGAAGACATTAAACACGCTAACGAAATGGGATTACAACCTCCTTACCTTTCATCAAGGGGTAGTCTAACAAATTTAGCAAAAGATCCAACTAAACCTAGATGGAGGAAGATAATCTATTCCATTCCCTGTTGAGAAAACCATATATTGGACAGACTGGAGGAAAAATCCATGAGCTACAAAAAATCTCGATACAGTTGAAATTAAGAAAACATATAGCATGGATTGAAGCCAAAATTGCAAAGTAGAATCTTGCTTGTTTGAATTTATACGGATGCAGTTATAATTTAAACAGGAGAACTAAAATTGAAGTCAGAGGTTACATAAGGGAATATATCGAAATACATTTTTTCAGAGATGTAGAGGATATATTTAGAAGTGCCTTCACACATACACAGTTTATCCAACTAGACCCTAGAACATAGACCCTCTACCCTTTCACTATACAGGATAGCCTCAATGAAGGAGAGGAGTAAAATAGTGGAAGCTCCACCATGGAGGGAGAAGCCAAAGGAGAATGACTAGTATGAATGTAATGGTGGCACGCGTTGGTTTTAGAGTCTGGTTATAGAAGGCTTATGCATGTTTTGGCTTGCAGCATAGTAGGCACGTGGCAGCGAGAGATTTCGTTACAATTT
>JZKD02S2130963.1:33489-75846 GCA_000966675.3 Picea glauca | reverse complement strand
GAACCAAGTGAATAAATAATAGTGACACATCTAATCCCCAATCAATATTCTCAATTAACATTGAAGCATCCTTCCTTCCTATTCTACTTCCATTTTCCATCCTATCCTTTCCTCTACTAGACTAAGCTGGAGCATCAATTATATTGACCTAACTCCAGATAGAACCCATAAGAGGAAGTGTCATACATCTCGACCAAGCTTCCCCACCAGACAACTAACAATCACCATCACATGTCTAGGGGAGCGTGGCTTCACACAACCCTCCCACAACTCTAGGTTTCAGAGGATAAATGGTGGGAAATACCTCCACTCCTCCTCATAGAACTAGGGTCAACACCCTACATCAAGCCATACTATGTAACTATCGTTCTTAGAGTCATGTCAGTGAACAATCACTCTGGGAAAGTTGTGTGTTCTGTGAAAACCACACTTACCACAAATCATAACAATGTTTTGAATCATAAATTAAATAATAAGTACAACTTATAGCATACACTATCTTCTTAATTCTTACGAAATCCAAGTTACCTCAGCATTACAACCATTTGGCTGTCACATAGCTCATCAACCTATAGGTTAGTTCACCAATAACTCATATCCATGCATATACACCTCAATTTCATATAGATTGACATTCAATTAAGAATTGCATGTTTATTTTGATCATGCCTTGCTTCTCTTATGCATGCACAACATAACTTGAACTAGTATCCACATACATAAATTCCAAATTTTAATTTGCATGTTTAAACAAATAAAAATATATCATCGTCATGAGCATATATAGTAAAAATAATATCATGCAACACATAAATAGGTCTAGATGTACACATATCAAATACCTATATCAATCTAACTGATCCCAAAGAAATTCTAGGCATTGAATTACTAAGATGAGTAAACAAAAATGTTCTAACTTGTTAAGGCCAAGATATGGGGCATTACATGACCCATCGACCATTCCTATTGATTGATGAAAACACTCCTCTAATTCAGCTGACCCAACCATCGATTGTTGGTCATTTCTTGGATGACTTGGCAACTATTGACGTGGCATCACGCATGGATGTTGACATGGCATGACACATCATCCTAAGGTGTCAACTTGGATGATCCAGGTGGATATTGGTGGCCACCCACCTATTCCAACTAGCTCCTCTTGTCATTTTTTAGTTCAACACGTTCTTTTGTACTTATTTGTAATTGTGAGTTCTACACTTCTAGGGTTGTCTGAAGCCCTACACTTCTTCCAGGTGGAGACTAGTGGCCTCCCACCTAATCCAACTGGCTTATTTTGGAAGTTTTCATGTCAACACATCTTTTTGTAGTTTCAAGGCTGTTTTGGGGGTCTTTTTGGCATGCTAGAAACAAATTGTAGGCAGAGTCAAGGTTTCAAGGCATAATGCGTAGTTCTCAAAAATACCTTTCCAATGGGCTATCACGCACCTAAAACGAAGATCGTATGCAAAAGTTACGACCCCGGGAAGTTAATGTACTAACTTACCCAAACAGGGCCCACATGACTTTTGGTGTTTCATCTCCTAGGGTTAGGTTTTTGGATGTCTAGGGTTATGGAATTCATGTTTATCACAAAAAGGCCTTCAGAGCCTCATTGTAATCATCTTCTTGCAAATGAGCATAGTTGTCACATCTCTTCTCAGATATAAAGTTTCCACCATTCTAGCGAGTCTTGCACTCGACATTTTTACAGTCTCTTTACAATTATTTCATTAATAGAAATTAAGTATTTTTGTATTTCTCTGTTTCTTGCAATTTTCATGAGTATTTCCTTGTAATATCTCTGCTTTCATTTTGTTCAGAAAATAATTCAGATCAGTGGTATCAAAGTATGTTTCTCTTGATCGTTTTTTAGTGCATGTTCCTGACAAGGTCTGAGTATAGCTAGTTGGGTCTCGATTTTGTCTCTCTTAAGGAAAATCCCTCTCGCCAGGGATGATTTTAAGGATGGAAAATTATTTTAAAATGTAGAAACCTTGGAAAATATTACTAATCCTTCATATGCAAACTATAAATGATTGGCAATATTTTTGTAAAAATATTCAAATTTCTAAGGATTTTATATAGTTTTTATAATTTTTTGGCAATTTTTAAGGTAAAACAATTTTATCCTATAAAATTTGTGCGAATAATTTTTAAAATAGCGAATCTCATTTTTGGAAAAACCATCGAAAATTAGCCCATGAGAAATTTAGCCCCTAAAATCATCATTGCCTCTCACACACCAAAGAAACCCTCGATGGCGACAGAAAAGAAAAATGACGGAGCATATTAATTTATTAATACATTGCTTGAGCAAGCTATCACGCGAAAGAGGGATGAAATGATGGAGAATTTTGGACACATCCTTCAACACCTACTGATAGAAACAAGAACATCTTCATCAAACGAACATTTTGGAGGAACCTCTCCCTTCAAGGTACAAGTTAATTTTGATATTCCCATATTTGAAGGTCAGATAGATGTTGATGCCCTAGAAAAATGGTTAAATCTATTAGAAGGTTATTTCTCTATTCAAAAAAAATTCGATAGGGAAAATATCACCTTCACACTCCTCAAGGCTCTCCCGCATGTCAAACATTGGTGGGAAACTTAATAGGAGAAAAGTTCCACAGAGGAATCTATAATATATGGGGCCGAGCCCACTTGGAATTTTTTTGTGGATGTGGTCAAGGAACAATACTACCCTGTTGATAACTATGAAGACTAGTACATGAGATGGACCACACTACAGAAAGAGAATATATGAAGTCCAAAAATGCTAGAGACACATAGTGCTCATATACGTTGACACATAACATTCATCCGTGGGGACACATGGTATTCATTGGTCGTGACACGTGGTACTCATTTCGAGCATTTTCAGCATGCCATTTTCCCCACTCCAGGGGACACATATCACCCTTCTTTCATGACATGTCATCGGTCATGATGTCACAGCCTCCACGTCAGCTCCGGGATATTGTAATCCAGGATATTTCTATCAAGAGAAAGTGCAATCTCCTGAAACCACGAACTCTAAACTACCGAAGTATTTAATGGTAACTATTTCTCAATCTCGGATCAATTAGAACTAATCATGAATTAATGACTCTGGGAGATTGTCACTTCAGGAGATTCCAACCCAAAGAGAACACAAATCGTCGAAGATTCAAAGTATCGAGGAGTCAGAGATGTGTGGAACCCTTATATCATGACATGTGGAATCCATCAGCCGAGACACGTGTCATTCATCAAGACACATGGTACTTATTTTAAGCATATTTGGGTCCATCATCTGTATGATTTCAAGTGACACGTGTCACCATTCTTTCCATGACACGTCAACAATATTCCATCAGGCCGCCACGTTAGATTTTGGAGATGGTCCTCCGGGATAATTTCAAGCACAACATTCAAAAATAAAAACTCCCGAACCCTAAAGAGATGGAGTCAAAAAATCCCAAACGCAAAATGATTAAAAAATAATCTTGTGTTAATTAAGATAAATGTGATTAGCACTCCAGGGGGTTTCAAATCAAAGAAAGAAGAGTTCTCTAAACCTTCGAAGTGTCAGAGCCCTGAACAACCGAAGTGGGGTCCTCACTGCCAAATCACTCTGCAACATTGTCACTCCGAGAGATTCTCAAACATAGCATTCAAACTCTCAAACGCTGAATTCTTGGAGTGGTTTATCTCTGTTAATGGTATATTTTAATGTTTAAAAGGGGGTGACAAACCTTGAATTGGGGAAACTATAATCCAGATTACAAAAAGAATATTAGAGACTCCGAGAAAACACCAGATGATTTTCTTCTTTCATTTCCAGTAAATTCAATTATATTCAATGGCCTCCAACAACGCGCATGCATGCCCATGATCAATATAGAACTCGGTTCAGTCACTCCTAGTCATTTTCTATCAGATCTCAGTTCATTCCAGTGCATGCATCAGTCTAATTTTATTGCAAATAATAGTTTTTAATTCTTTAGTTCAAGACTCTTTTAAGTTTAAAGCATAAGAAGTGGTCTTTTATGTGTGATAAGAACCACTCTTTTTTATTAAGTCAAGTGTGAACTATACATTACTATACTCCAACAGTTTCTAGTTAAGTTAATAAGTTGTTTTACAACTGGTAGTGTAAAGTCAAGTCTCATTCCCAGATGGATGAGAACCTCTGCAACTTTTATAAATATGTACTTTTTGTATGTTTTGAGGGTTCCGTTTTTTGGGAGAAAAAGACCAATACAAAAACTGGTTGGAACCATTATGCGCATGGATTAAAGCTCTCTACCGAGTGAAGATACTATTGATGATACTGTGTTTGTGTCCAAATTCGTACGTGTTTCTTATCTTGAATACCGTTTTGATTTGTGTGAAGTACATTTCTTTTCCTTCAATTACTGTCTAACTTGTCTTTATTAATATGCAACATGTGATAACAGCTATGCTTTGATGAATATTTTTTTTTTATTACAACCTGTGGGAATGACTATGTTTTTGGTAAATGTTTGATGCTTGAAATGACATTTAAGACATAAACTTCTAGTAACAGATTGTTCATTGAATAGTTTGTTGTTTTTCTTTTTTTCTTACCTTTACCGTCTCACTTGTCTGTCCTTAGTATGCCACCGTCCAAGGAGGACCCTCATCCATGTCATTTGGCCAACCAAACTATTCTCATGTCTTGGCAATCCAACCCTCTAACTGACCCCCCCCCCAAAAAAAATCATTCATAACTTGCGGTGTCTTTGTTATGCCCTTTAGCAGTCAAGTGCATACTTTAGGAATAACATCTTCTGGCATCGTTTCCAAGGAACATAGTAACGAAATATCTTTCCCTAAGAGAATGACAACAATCATATCTAATGTTTGATGGTGAACAAATATCAGACACATTCAGACTACCATCTTTCACTTGAAAAATCCACTGAGTTAACTTCAAAAATAAATATTGGCTCCTAGAAAAGGACTCAAGAAATCCAAATATGAGCACGCCAGAGCCACTAAGTCTCATCCAAACCTTGAGAAGGATGAAGTAGTCTCCAATCTAGAAAGACAACTAAGAAAATCCACCTTATCTCAGAGATATACTTCACCCCTCAAGGGTAAAGCTGCACCTCAAGAATCCATTGTTCTTCATCATGACAAGCAACTTGAATTTGCTAGCCCTGAGAATCACAATTCCAAGGAAATGTAGAAACTTTCAACTCTTTCCCCTACTTCATCATCTAGTCCAACATCCACCCCAATATCTCCAATCAATATTCAGATTCCTATTGCCCAAACAATGGTTGTTCACAGGATGGATGCCATAATTGCTGCCAGATATGCACCCTCAGTTCTGTCTGTATGCTTACATGCACTCCCAACCATAGATTACATGAAATGTTTGCCCAGATATAATGGGGAAGGGGATGTCATAGTTGAGGAACATCTAGTAGCCTTCTACAACTTTGCAGACAAATTTAACATTGACTATGTCGATCTGTAGATGAGGTTGTTTGTACAAAGCCTTGATGGGGAGGTAATAAAATGGTTACGAGGCCTCCCTCCAACCTCCATTACAGATATTGATGCATTGTATGAGGCTTTCATAAAGCAATGAGGAGATAGAATGGATTATCTTTATTACATCACTGAGTTTGGGGCCCTTAAGAGAAAGAATGGTGAGTATATTTCGGACTTCACCAAGAGATTTAATAAGATGTATAGTAGGATCCCAGATGAGATAAAACCAACTGAAGCCTCTATCAAGATCACTTATGCCAATTCATTTGATGCAGAATTATATATTTTGTTGAGGGAGATAAGATCCACTACCTTGTTATCCATGCAAGAAGAAGCCATTGAGGTTGAGTCCAACATCTTGGCATTAGACCGGTTAAAGACTAGATCTGAAAAATACAAGAAGAAACAGAGAGAGGAATCTCCTGCCTCCTCTAACCCAGCCACATCTGATCCCAATCTTGATGAAATGACCAAATATTTGAAATATATGAGATCTGAAATAGCTAAGATGAAATGGGAATCTAAACAACCAAACATAGCTTTTCAAGGGGATGGGAACATAAATCCCAACTAGTTTAGAAGATCGAATGATGCTCCGCAGATAATGCAGAGAGAAAGGAGGAATGTTGATGAACAAAGGGTAATAACTCCTTTCCAAAACAATCAGATTGAGGAGATGGATGCAGACAGTGTTGTTGTGGATCATGCTCTTGTGATTTTCAATGAAACATATTTTCACACTAGTCACTTAATGCAACATGATTATGAGGTAGCACAACTGTCAGATAAGTTTGATGTTGAGATAGGGGAAGAGGGAGTTATTCAAGGCCAACCCCAAAATAAATATGACGTGAGTCCTAGAAAAAGAACTCCCAAAGACACCACCTCTGATCAAAAAAGAAAAATAGAGGTTCCTCCCAAGCCAAATCCAAGCAAAGGTGCAGTGGCTAAATCTCACCAACCTCCTCCATTTAAACCTATTTTCCCTGAAGTAAAGGAAGCTGATAAGCCACAAGCATCTTTCATCCTAGAGAATGAGTTGACAAATATCAAGATCCATGTACCTCTATCATAATTTTTGAAATATGATCCTTTCAAACAATCCATTATGAAGGTTCTGCAACCACCTACTTATATTGTAACATCTGATGTAATTAGTCTGCAAGATGAGAACCCAACCATTACTATGGGCCCACACATTGAGGATGGATTTGATGCTTCTCCACCATTCTACATATCTCTAAATTTCCATGACAATATCCTACATAACTGTCTCATGGACTCAGGTGCCTCACACAATGTCATGACTAAAGTTTTTATGGAGGAACTAGGTCTGGAGATCACCAAGCCCTATCAAGACCTTTACTCCTTTGACTCCAAAAAAATCAAATGTTTGGGATTAATAAAAGATCTAGTGGTTTATTTGGCACAATTACCCATGAAAAGTATAGTGATGGACATCATTGTGGTTGACATTCCCCCCAAGTTTGGTATGCTTTTGTCTAGAACGTGGGCCAAGAAGGTTGGGGGATCATTAAAAACGGACCTCACATATGCCACCATTCCTTTTTTCAGAGGAGAGAACAGATGGCTATACAGAGAGGTTACATTATCCTATATTGTCAGCAACCATCAAAATCCAAGCAATCGCCCAATTTATGCTATTGAGGATGAGATTGGCTCATATTTTTTTCATCTAAATGGTAATGAACCATAAATTACAGTCACTAAATGCAAATATGATCCTTTGACAGATCAACACAACAAAGTGTGGAAGATGTATTTCGATGGATCTTCATCAAGAGAAGGTTATGGGGTTGGTATAGTCCTCATTTCCCCTACACAGGAGGTTATAACACTCTCTTATAAGATGGAATTCAAGACTACTAACAGTATAGCTGAGTATGAAGCTCTGGTGCTTGGATTGAGGGCTGCTAAAGACATGGCCATTGACAACTTGGAATTTTTTTGCGATCATGAGTTGATCATCAATCAATTCAAGAACATCTATCAAGCTAAACAATAGAGGCTCAAACAATACATGAATGAGGTATGGGACTTGGTTGATAAATTCTTTTTGGCATTCAATATCTCCTTCATTCCTAGAGAGGAAAATCAAAAGGAATATTCTTTGGCATTGGCTGTCAGCACCTTCAGACCTCCCATTGGCCCTAATATCAAGTATCGGGTGGAATTCAGACACATGACAACCATACCAGAAAACATCAAGCATTGGATGGTCTTTATTGATGAACTGGAGTTGCAAATATTTTTGCAAACCATAGAAGAATTCTCTAGTACCTCTATAGATCAAGAAGGTGAAGATGATGAATCAAAGAATCAACATACATCTCATATGTTGAAAAAATTGGTTGGACACAACATTGTGGAACTTAAAACAAACCACATCCACAAGGGTCTAGTGCCACTGGAAAGGTTATTTCACAGTCATGATGTCTCTAGAGGAGTTTCCATAAAAAATCAAGAAGAAGAAGTGATGGACTGAAAATCCCAAAATGGTCAAATTGTCCAAGGCACTACCTACAGAACACAAAGATAGGTATGTCAACCTCATGACAAATTTTGCTGATATTTTTGCATGGTCATATGAGAATTTGAAGGAATTTGACAATGACATCATCCAACACAAACTCCCTCTGAAGGATGGTTCTAAGCCATTCATAGAGAAGATCAGGAAATTTAATCCCATGCTGATGTCCACAATTTAAAAAGAGTTGAAAAGAATGCTTGATGCCAGAATTATGGTTCCCTTGAGGTACTCATATTGGGTGGTCAACTTGGTACTTGTGAGAAAAAAAGTGGGTAAATACGCTTGTGTGTTGATTTCTAAAATATTGACAAGTGTTCCCTAAAAGAAAACTACCCCATGACCAAGATGAACCATATTTTACAAAGGGTAGTAGGTGCTCATAGAATTTTCTTGTTGGATGGGTACTCTAGTTATAACCAGATAGAAATATGTGAAGAGGATAAAGAAAAACCAACATTCACCACCCCTTGGGGGACATTTATGTAAGACAAAATTCCCTTTGGGTTGATGAATACATGGGCCACCTTTCAGAGGGCTATGTATGTAGCTTTCATGGGGGAGAAAGATAAATTTATGGTTATATATTTGGATGAAATCACCATTTTCTCCAAATCAGATGAGGAACATTTACAACAACTTGAGGAGATCTTCCAAAAATGTTGAAGGTATGGGATCTCTTTGAATCCCAAGAAGTCCCACTTTTCTATTCCATAAGGTAAACTCCTAGGCCACATCATATCAGTGTGAGGTATAAAAACACACCCTAAGAGAGTGGAGGCCATTTAAAAAATTGAAATTCCCATAAACAAGAAGTCTATTTAGTATTTTATAGGTAGGATAAATTTATTGAGGTGCTTTGTGCCCAACTTTACTGAAATCATAAGGCCTATCACCAACATGCTAAAGAAAGATGTTGTTATCAAGTGGTCACAGGAGGAAAAATCATCATTCTAGAAGATCAAACAAGCCTTGGTTGAAGCCCATGTATTAGTCAGCCCTGACTATGCCAAAGAGTTCTTTATATTTTCTTTCTCCTCCGAGGAAACCATTGTTGTTTTTCTACTGCAAAAGAATGAAGAAATGCATGAATAACCCATATCCTTTTTCAACAAATAGCTCTAAGATGCTAAGCTAAAGTATGATATATTAGAAAAGTAGGCCTATGCATTGGTCAAAGAATTGAAATCCTTCAGGGTGTATGTGTTACAATCTATCATAACAACCTATGTTCCTAGCAGTAATGTCAAACAGATTCTGGTCCAACTAGATAGTGAAGGGAAAAGAGGGAAATGGATTGGAAAATTGATGGAGTATGAAATGCACATAAATCCCACCAAGTTGATCAAGGGACAAGGAATTTCCAAGTTATTATCATAATCAAACTATAAGGTGCGGGAATTGCATCAGACCTTCACCCAATCTGATGCACCCATGACATAGTCTAGACAAGACAACATGCAGGTATGTGAAAACTACTCTTGTTCACCTTGGTACCGAGATATTATTTACTTTCTGCAACACCTAGAATGTCCACCAGATTTGAAGAAGATGAGGGCCAAATCCCTCAAATTAAAATCTATAAAATTATGCATTATAAATCAGAACCTGTATTGGAGGGATAACGATGGCATCCTATTAAAGTGTCTTGATGAAAATGAAGCTAAGGAGGTCATAACATATATGAAAGGGGGAATTTTTGGGGGACACCAGCATTGGAAAGATACATCCCTCAAGATTCTAAGGGTAGGGTACTACTGGCCCACCCTTTTCTCTGATGTGTTCACTATAGTAAGGGCATGCAATGAATGCCAAAAGTTTGCAGGAAAGTAGAAGCTACTCTCACTACCCCTTAAACTTATCACTGCTAATGGCCCCTTTCAAAAATGGGGATTTGATTTCATAGGTGATGTAAATCCACCCTCCAGTGGGAAACATAAGTGGATCCTCACTTCCATTGACTACTTTACCAAATGGATTGAGGTTGTCCCCACTAGGATTGCTACTGACAAAGTGATTATGAACTTTTTGGAAACCAATATCATTGCCATGTTCAACTGCACTAGAAATCTTGTAACAGAAAATTCCTAGGCATTCAAGTCCAAATCCATGATTGACCTTTGTGGCAAACTTACATCACCTTAACACATTCCACACCATATTATCCTCAGGGGATTGGGTTGGTCGAGTCATCAAACAAGACTCTCATCAGGATCATCAAAAAATTGCTAACTGAAAAAAAGAAATCCTAGGAATATAAACTTAAGTATGCCTTGTGGGCTGATAAGATTAACACCAAGAGATCCTTGGGAACCTCACCATTTCATCTATTCTATGGGATAGATGTTGTCTTCCCCACTCAACTTGGTCTACCAGTTTTGAAATTCCTATAGGAAGAAATGGAGGAACCAAATGACATCCAGAGGAGAATCTTTCAGATTATAGAAGTTCAACAAAAGAGAGAAGCATTGAGTTAGATCACTGAAGCATACCAGAGCAACATCAAATCAAATTTTGATAAGAAAACAAATAAGGAGATCTTTCGAGAAGGTGACCTAGTCCCGAGGTGGGATGCTAGAAGGGAGGAAAATTCCAATCATGGTAAGTTTGATAACCTCTGGTTTGGTCCTTTTAAGGTGGTTGAGGTTCTAGAAAATAACACATTTGTCTTACACAATCTGGATGATACTGAAATTTTTGGGGGCCCAGTAAATGGGTGCTTCCTAAAACATTATTTTTCTTGAAATACTAAGGGAAGGTCCCTCTTGTACTATAACTTCTTTGATTTTTCATTTTTGATTAGTTAGTTTGTGTGTGAATAAAGACTCCATATCCCAACAAAGGCACTAGGATGTAGTTGTAGTTTTGAGTTCAATAAGCTACATGGTTGAGGGACAGTAGCAAATATACATGGTTGGTAGACAGAAACAAAGGTAAGAGAAGGAATTTGGGAGCAAGTTATTTAATTTCAAGGCATTGATCTATTGTTCTTAAGCACCTCACAGGGAAGTGTTATCCCTAGTTGGAGCCAATGTTGAGACTTAAGTCTGCACCCCTACCCCTCCTACCTCTTTTCCCTATGCCTTCATCAAACTTATTTATTTTTTGGTTGGTTGAGTCAATTTCCCTCTCTAAATGACTTGGTCTTTTATCATTATCTTTCTTGATTGATTCCTTGTGCAAATTGTTTATGTTTTCTTGAAGGATAATTGCATGTCGTGATTTGGTTTGAAATACTTGTCATCATGTTTTCCATTTATTAAGTGTGAAATAGGTCCACCAAGTCTTTTGTGTGCACAGGGAATTCCCATGAACAAAACACAACAATTCAGAGCAATCATTTTTGGGCCTAGATTGTGAAAACAGTTACGTTAAAGTTCAATGGTGGAGATCCAATGACTGATCATATCAATGACTCTCACACATTAGAGATTCCAAAATTTGCATGAGGTTTAATCAAAAAAGTTACATAAGCCACTCCATGACTTCGACGCTGAAACATTCGAGGTAATATTTGTTGAAAACTCCTGAATGTCAAACATCACATCGCTTCGGTGATCAGCCAGTTGGGAGGTCTCCACACTTAACACTCAAAACACCCGAACACTGGAACACTGGAGCGGCATGAAATCCATCTAGCACTGACACATGGCATTCATGAGAGGAGACATGTGACACTCATTTCAAAGGTTATGCCATCTGCCCATTTATGGGTGACACGTGTCACTCTCCTCATGCGGACGGGTCAGCAACCGTGACGTTAGGGACACATCATATCCGAAGAGACGAAGTGTCATTTAGCCGAAGGGCCAGAGATTTAAACTGCCATGTGACTCTTGAAGGTCAATTGTCCAGGAGATATCCACACTCTACATTCAAAAACTCCCGAAGAGTCGAAGTCCTAAAGTGCCAGAGACACATAACGATCATCTATAGAGACACATAGCGCTCATCTATGCTGACACATAGAATTCATTTGTGGGAACACGTGGAACTCATTTTGAGCATTTTCAACACACCATTTTCCCCATTCTAGGTGACACGTGTCACCCTTATTTCATGACACATCATCGATCGTGATGTCACAACCTCCATGTCGGCTATGGGAGATTGTCCTCTGAGAGATTTCTATCAAGAGCAGGTGTAGTCTCCTGAAATACCGAACACCAAACTCCCGAAGTATTTAATGGTAAATATTTATTAATCCTAGATCAATTAGCACTAATCAAGAATTAATGACTCTAAGAGATTGTCACTTCGGGAGATTCCAACCTAGAGAAAATGTAAATTTCCGAAGAGCCAAAGTGATTAGGAGCAGGAGATGCATGGAACCCTTCTATCATAACATGTGGCATCCATTAGTTGAGACATGTGGCATTCATCAACTGAGACATGTGGCACTTATTTTAAGCATATTTGGGTCCGTCATCTGTACAATTTCAAGTGACACATGTCACCATTCTTTCCATGAAACATCAACGATATGCCATGAGGCCACCACATCAAATTCGGGAGATGGTCCTCTAGGATAATTTCAAGCACAACATTCAAAAAGAAAAACTCTTGAACCTCGAAGAGCCGAAGTCCAAAACTCCCAAACATAAAATGATTAAAGGATAATCCCAGGTCAATTAAGATAAAAGTGATTAGCACTTCGGGAGATTAGCACTCCGGGGAAATTCAAATCAAAGAAAGCACGGTTCTCCAAACCTCCGAAGTGTCGGAGCCCTGAACAACCAAAGTGGGGTCCTCACTACCATGTCACTCCGCAACATTGTCACTCTAGGAGATTCTCCAACATAGCATTCAAAATCTCAACCGTTGAATTTTCGGAGTGGTTTATCTCCGTTAATGGCATATTTTAATGTTTAAAAAGGGGTGCCAAACCAGGAATTGGGGAAACTATAATCTAGATTGTAGAAACAATATTCGAGACTCTAGGAAAACACCATATGATTTGTTTCTTTTACTACCAATACATTCAATTATCTCAAATGGAATCCAACAACGCACATGCATGCCCATGATCAATGCAGAACTTAGTTTTGTCACTCCTATTCACTTTTTGTCAGATCTTAGTTTTCTCCAGCCCATGCACGAGTCTAATTTTATTGCAAATAACAATTTTTAATTCTTTAGTTCAAGACTCTTTTAAGTTTAAATCATAATAAGTAGTCTTTTATGTGTGGTAAGAACCACTCTTTTTTATTAAGTGAAGTGTCAAGTATACATTTCTATACTCAAGCAGTTTCTATTTAAGTTAATAAGTTATTTTACAACTGGTAGTTAGAGTTAAGTCTCAATCCCAGATAGACAAGAATCTATGGCAACTCTTATAAATATGCATTTTTTGTATGTTTTGAGGGTTCAATTTTATGGGAGAAAAATGTCAATAAAACAAATGGTTGGACCCATTCTGCACATGGATTAAATCTCTCTACCTGGTGAAGATACTATTGATGATAACGTGTTTGTGTCCAAATTCGTACGTGTTTCTTATCTTGAATACCGTTTTGATTTGAGTGAAGTACGTTTCTTTTCCTTCAGCTACTGTATAACTTGTCTTTATTAATATGCAACTTGTGATAACAACTATGCTTTGATGAATATTTGTTTCTGATTACAACCTGTGGGAATGACTGTGTTTTTGGTACATGTTTGATGCTTGAAATAACATTTAAGACTTAAACTTCTAGCAATAGATTGTTCATTGAATAGTTTGTTTTTTTTCTTTGTTTATTACCTTTATTGTCTCACTTTTCTATCCTTAGTATGACACTAGCCAAGGTGGACCCTCGTCTATGTCATTTGTCCAACCAAATTATGCTCATGTCTTGGTAAACCAACCCTCTAACTAACCCATAAATAAACAAACCAATCGTTCATTACTTGAGGTGGCCTAGCTCTTCCCTTAAGCAGTCAGGTGCATACTTTAGCACCAAAAGTGGGTTATAAACTTCAGGGGTTGTTTGAATCCCTACACATCTTCCAGGTGGGAACTGGTGGCCTCCCACCTAATCCAACTGGCTTATTTTGGAAGTTTTCTTGTAAACACATCTTTATGTACTTCCAGGGCCATTTTGGGGCCCTAAACAGTGTTTTTTGGCATGCCACAATCAAACTATAGATGAAGTCACAGTTTGATAACATAATGTGTATTTCTTGAAAATACCTTTCCAATGGGCTATCACGCGCCTAAAATAGAGATTGCATGAAAAAGTTACGACCGCAAGAAGTTAATGTACTAACTTACCCAAACGAGGCCCACATGACTTTTGGCATTTCATCTCCTCGGGTTAGGTTTTTGGATGTCTAGGGTTTTGGCATTCATGTTTATCATAAAAAGGCCTTCAGAGCCTCACTGTAATCATCTTCTTGCAAATGAGTGTATCCGTCACATCTCTTCTTAGAGATAAATTTGTGACCATTCTAGCGAGTCTTGCACTCTATATTTTTACAGTCTCTTTACAATTATTTCATTAATAGAAACCAAGTATTGTTGTATTTCTCTATTTCTAGAAATTTTCTTGAGTATTTGATTGGAATATCTCTGCTTTCATTTCGTTCCAAAAATAGTACGGATCATTGGATGATGTGGTAACTATTGATGTGGCCTTCCATGTGAATGTTGATGTGTCATTGCACTTTTATCCTCCTCTTTATTCATATGCTATCGGTGATTTCCTTTGGATGAAATGAACACACCATTGAATTCGGTCGATGCCCGAACATCGGCCCATCGACCACTAGATATTTCTCTTTCTCGAATCCAACACTTCATTGCATCATTTAGTGCACAACCATCTACCCATTGTCCATTGATAATTTCTCTTTCTTGAATCAAACACTTTGTTGAATCAACCAACATCCAAACATCGACCCATCGACCATCGACAATTTCTCTTGTTCGACTCTAACACTTTGTCAAATCGATTGATGCCCAAATATCATCCCATCGACCATTGATGCAGGAGCATCTACGACTTCATCAAGCGAGCCAGTGTGTGGAAAGAGAAGAACAGTTGGACAGCGCCAGCACATACATTTTTGAATTGCTTTGGAGATTGTTGCGCCGCCATTTGAATGCTTTCATTCATATGAAGCGCACTTGTATTGTAATATAGATAAGAAGGCATTTAATAGTTTTAATGATGTTAGATAGGAATTAACTGTAGATTAGACAGTTTTACTTCCAGGAGGGAAAACGAATATAGGCACCCTCCTTGTATAATGGAGATTATTGTTCAGCATTAGCAGAGAGGAGCAAGAAGGACAGAGCAGAGAGTTGTGAAGAAACTCCATGTACAGACATTGAATTAATAGGAAAGCTTTGATTCAATCTCATGGATGTGTTTGATCTCTGTGTGTTGTTGATATTATGTTGTTGCATACTTGCTTCTTTTTATGATTATATTCTATATGATGCATATGTGATTGCATATCTGGTTCAAAACCTGAGAGAATGAGGGAATGAGTTCCAATTGTTTCACTGATTCGAACCAGGAGATTCCTGCATAGAGTGCAGTCGAATTCCTCCGCCTAGAGTGCATTGAGGAGGTTCAACAGTGAAGCTCTTATTCTCATCAACCAGAACCGTGTTGGTTATTCAAACAGTGCAGGTGAAGTGCAGGTCAGTTGAAATCTCAGAGACGAGTCTGAGAGAAGGAGGACTGGACTGTTGTTGGCAGGATTGCACAGGGTCTAGGCGACTTCAACTCTTTGAGAGCTGTTGGAAGTCGAGCGCAGGAAGTGCGTGACAGGTCTTTGAAGGAGTCAAAGAGAGACAAAGCTCAGGAGGGATAGTTCCTTGCAAGCATCGTAGGAACAGGCCTGGGAGAGATTTGAACCAAGGGAAAGCTTGGAAGCCGGAGGATTCTCAAGAGGAAGAGAATCGACGACTTGTAATTCCAGTGAAGTTTTGCGAAATCCCGAGGACTGTCAGATCGTGGGGGAGTTGCGCGGAAGATAACCCGTAAGCACAGGCGAGGAAGGATAAAGGTCCATCGGGCTTTGGTGGTTCGGCATTCGGGGGTTGGCGAGGTAAGAGTTTTACACCTCATGAAATCGCGAGTTGCGATTTCCTGATTCGACGGGAGCCGTTGATCCGAACGGGGACACGTGGCGCAAGATCCCGAGGAGTCGAAGTTCGGGGTTTTGCAAGGACTGTGATCTTATGCATCAGGAAACGCGAATTCCCGAATCACGATTTCCCGATAGCACGAGGGGGAGATAGGTTTCAAGGTGTTAGGCCTCACCAAGAGGTATTGACAGGTGGCATCGTAAGATCAGGGTTCGGGTTTTTGCGATGCAAAATAATTGCGACCGGTGAAATCGCGACCTATGATTCCTCGATATAATCACACCCGTCGATTTGTGGGACACGCGTCAAAGGATCCCTTGGAGTCGCGGTTCGGGGAATCGGGATTCGGAGAATCGGGGTTCTCGACGTCAAGGAATTCTTGCATCGCAGATTTGCGATCTACGAAATATCGAAGGTGACGTGGCAGCGTCGGACCCTGGAAGCTAGTGGAATATAGGTGGCGTTGTATCGGGGTTCGGTCTTCGGCGTTGGATGAGGCGAGAGCTCATACTCGTCGAAATCGCGAGTAGCGATTTCCTGAATTAATAGGAACCGTTGATTTCCACGGGACAGGTGGCGTGAGATCCCGAGAGATCGGGGTTTGGCATTCGGGACTTTCCACTGCAAAGGGATTGTGAATGGCAAAATCGCGACCCCGCGATTCCCGGTAGAGTGGAGAGAGGAGGTGACGTGGCGAGGAGATAGCGCACATGCACATCGGAGTTCGGGGTTTGGGGATTGGCAAAGGCAGTGAACCACAACATCACAAATGTCGATTTCCCGATAGGGAAATCCCCGATATACGAAAACGTTGACTGTTGACCCATCGGGGTTCGGGGTTTGGAGTTGCACGAGAACGTGCACGCAGGTTTCGTGATATCACGAAGTCCGATTTCCCGACAAGCACAGGGGAGATCACCGAGGAGTTAGCTGTGGGTATTGAGAACTCCCGAGCGGAGTTGGAAGAGTCCTTTGATTCTTCGGGCCTGTGTGAAGAAGGTCCTGGAGAGTGACCGTGTCGTCGAGGGCAGGTTGCGTCAGAGTGGTATCAGAGCCAGAAAAGAGTTTCTCTTTTCTTTGGTAGTAGAGATAAGAAATTTTCCATGCCGCCCAGGAGGGAGAGGCAGTCACCTGATCGTGAAGACAGGGATGCCCGAAGAAGGGGTAGGCCAGCAGGAAATGCTGAGATAGAGCGAGAGATGAGAGATCTCCGAGCCAGACTTGAAGAAATGGAGACCACCCAGAGACGTGGTGTTGGTGCAACAGAGTTCAGTGATCCCGAGATTGAAGAGGAAGCTGGACACGATGCTGAAGAAGTCACGGCAGAGGATGCATCAACCGAAAGACTGATTAGAGCCATTTCGAGGATGAACTCGAAGACGAAGATGGACATTCCAGCTTACAAGGGAAGCCTAGATACAGAAGAGTTGTTGGATTGGATCCGAGCACTCGACACCTACTTCTATTATGAAGACATCGAAGAGGACAAGAAAGTGAGGCATGCTGTCACGAAGCTGAAGGGACATGCGGCCTTATGGTGGGACGAGCTGCAGGCAGACAGGCGTTCCAAAGGCAAACAAAAGATAAAGAGTTGGGATCGGATGATCACCAAGATGAAGGCGAAGTTCATCCCAAGAGACTACCAGATCACTTTGTTCAGGTGCATGCAGAACCTGAGACAGAAGTTGATGACGGTGAAGGAGTACACCGAGGAATTTTATAGGCTCAACATCCAAGCTGGTCATCGGGAGAGTGATGACGAAAAGGTGGTGAGATACCTGAATGGTCTTAGGTATGACATTCAGGATGAATTGAGCATGGTCACCATCCGAACAGTTGAGGAAGCGTACCAGATGGCTTTGAAAGCTGAGGAGAAGCTGAGCCGCAAGCAGGGACAGCGAGGGCGAGGCAGAAGCCAACCTAGAGGCAAAGCAGTTTCCCAAGAGAGAACTCAAAAGCCCAAGGAGGATTGGAAGAGGCCTCAAGGAAAAGTTGAAAGAGGTGGAACTTCGCAGCAGAGGCAACAAACTTCTGAGCCGAGGAGGCAGCAAGGTGATCAGCAAGGAGGATATGCTGATGCCAACACTTTTCCTCATACCCGAGGTAGAGGAAGAGGCCGTGGAGGAGTTATCACATGTTTTACATGTGGGAAAGACGGACATAAAGCCGTTGATTGTCCAGACAGGAAGATGGACAGAGGAAAAGCTCATGTCGCTGAGGCGCAGAGGTGTGATATTGAAGATGAAGATACTGGAAGTGGGAAGTCACTAGCAGTGCATAAGGTCCTTTTGAAACCCGAGAAAGAGGGGGAGGACACAGCTCAAAGATGCAGACTGTTCCGGACGACTTGCAAGACCAAGGGCTGGAAATGCAAGGTCATAGTGGATAGTGGAAGCACCGACAATCTCGTTTCAAATGAGATGGTGGAGAAATTGGCGCTGGAGACGCACATACACCCAATTCCATACAAAGTATCATGGTTGCAGAAAGGACACCAGGTATGTGTTACAAAACAATGCTTGGTCAATTTTAAAATGGGTGAATATAAGGATGAAATTCTGTGTGATGTCATTCCCATGGATGTCTGTCATGTATTATTGGGAAGACCCTGGCAATTTGACAGAAATGTGGTTCATGACGGGAGAATGAACACATATACTTTGGAGAAGGACGGAAGAACACATACATTGCTCCCGGGGAAAGATAAGAAGGTGGAGCCGGAAGTAACCAACACGATACTTCTCATGAGTGGGAAAGAGCTTCTCACAGAGCTGGAGAAGGATGAGGATCCACAATTCTTTGTTGTCAGGAAGCCGAAAATTATCCTGACAAGCACAAGAGTGGACGACTTACCAGAGGAGATTCAGGAACTACTTGGAGAGTTCGCTGATATCATCGTGGACGAACTACCTCGTTCGTTGCCACCGATGCGGAGTGTGAGTCACCACATTGACCTCATACCAGGAGCAAGTTTTCCAAATAAGGCAGTGTACAGGTTGACACCTTAGGAGAACGAGGAAGTCAAAAGGCAGGTACAGGATCTGCAGGACAAGGGACTAGTGAGATAGAGTCTGAGTCTGTGTGTCGTTCCAACGGCACTAAGTCCGAAGAAGGATGGAGGCTGGAGAATGTGTACAGACTCCAGGGCGATAAATAATATTACCACCAGGTACATGTTTCCACTGCCAAGAATGGCGACTTGATGGATTTCCTGAGTGGGGAAAATTACTTCTCCAAGATAGATCTCAAGAGCGGATACCATCAGATCCGGATGAGAGAGGGAGATGAGTGGAAGACGACATTAAAAAAAAACGAGGGTTTGTACGAATGGCTAGTCATGTCGTTTGGGTTGACAAACGTGCCAAGCACTTTTATGAGACTGATGAATGAATTCCTGCGGGAGTTCATTGGCAAATTTGTGGTCGTATACCTGGATGACATTCTAATCTTCAGCAAGACAAAGGCTGAACACTTGAGGCATTTGGCCATTGTGATGAGAAGACTACAGCAGGAAAAGCTGCTGATCAATTTGAAGAAGTGTTCCTTCATGCAGACATAACTCATTTATTTAGGCTTTGTAATCTCGGCAAATGAATTAAAGATGGATCCTGAGAAGGTGAACGTAATCAGGAATTGGCCATAGCCAAGGAATGTTTTTGAGGTAAGGAGCTTTCACAGTTTGGAAAGCTTCTACAGAAAATTCAGTCGTAATTTTAGTGGAATCAGTGCCGCAATGATGGACACTGTGAAGAAGCGTCATAAGGTTTTCCATTGGACAACAAAGGCTGAAAGGAGCTTCAATTTGTTGAAGCGAAAGATAACTGAGCGATCAGTGTTAGTGTTGCTAGATTTTCAGAAAACCTTCCAAGTGAAGTGTGATGCCAGTGGGTATGATGTTGGAGGGGTTTTAAGTCAGGATGACAGACCTGTTGCATACTACAGCGAGAATCTGGATGATGCAAAACTGAAGTACTCCACATATGATAAAGAATTCTATGCCATTATCCAGGCATTGAAAAAATGGAGGCATTATCTCATACCCAAGGAATTTGTTCTGTACAGTGATAATCATGCGTTACAGTTCGTGAGTCAGCAAGAGAAGTTGAATCAGAAGCATGAAAAGTGGGTGGAGTACATGCAAAATTTCACATTCTTGATCAAGCACATTTCGGGGACTGCGAACAAGGTAGCTGACGCCTTGAGCAGAAAGTGCTTATTACTGCAGGAATTCAGGGTCAAGACTTTGGGTTTTGAAAACCTGAAAGATGTGTATGCAAGTGATGCGAATTTTGCAGAGGCATACGAGGCAGCCGAGAACCCAGTTCTCAGGGATAGGAGTCCGTGGATTGACTACCTGACCCAGGATGGATTGTTGTTCAAAGGCAATCAATTGTGCATTCCAAATTGCTCTATGAGAGAGAATTTGGTGAAGGAGAAGCACAGCGGGGGCTTAGCAGGTCATTTCGGACATGACAAAACATTTTCCAAGCTGAGCGAATCATATTTTTGGCCAGGCATGCATGCATATGTGAAGAGATTTGTTGACTGATGCAGGATTTGTCAACACGCGAAGGGCAGAAAACAGAACACGGGGTTATATCAGCCGTTGCCTGTACCCGAAAGGCCATGGGAATCCATTAGCATGGACTTTGTGTTGGGTTTACCGAGAACACAGCGAGGAGTTGATTCCATTTTTGTAGTGGTGGACAGGTTCTCAAAGATGGCACATTTCAGTCCGTGTCATAAAACCAGCGATGCAACCCACATCGCCAATTTATTTTTCAAAGAGATTGTGCGACTGCATGGATTGCCGAGAAGCATAGTCTCGGATCAGGATACCAAGTTCGTAGGTCATTTTTGGAGGACGCTATGGAAGAATTTAGGGGATGAATTGGCATTCAGCTCTGTTTACCATCCGCAGACAGATGGGCAGACGGAAGTAGTCAACATAAGCTTAGGGTATCTGTTGAGGAGCCTAGTGGTGGAGCATCACAGTAGTTGGGATCAGATCTTACCCCAGGCAGAATTCGCGTACAACGATTTGGTGAATCGAAGTACAGGTAAGAGCCCATTTCAGATTTTTTATGGGACACAGTCGACAGGAGTTTCTGAGCTCAGGGAGCCAGAACAGGCTGAAACTAGCAGCGCGAGAGCTGAAGAATTTGCTGAAGCAATGCAAGAACTTCACACACAGGTGAAGCAGCGACTGCAAAGGTTGAATCAGGAATACAAGCGTAGAGCCGATCAGAGGAAGAGGCAGCTTCAGTTTAAAGTTGGAGACATAGTTCTGGCGCACTTAAGAAAAGAAAGGTTCCCAAGGAGAACATACAACAAGCTCAAAATGAAAAAAATCGGGCCATGCAAAGTACTGAAGAAATTTGGCGAGAATGCATATGAGCTTGAGTTTCCAGAGGGCATCGGGATATCTCCGATATTTAATGTCTCGGACCTATACCCATATAAGGCTGAATATGCAGGAGCTGGAAGTGTTGAGGAACCATCCATCCAATGGCAGAAGCAGTTGCCAATGGCACAGAAGCCTCAGATGGAGTGCATACTGGACAAGAGAGTAGGCAGGAAGACCAGGAGGAAACAATATTTTGAATACCTGGTAAAATGGAAGAACCACCCAGTGGAGGATGCCAGCTGGGAGACATAGGCCATTATACAGAAGCATGGGCATAGTGTGCGGGAGCTCATGGACAGGAGCCCATGAAATCTTTTGAGCCGAGGAGTATGATGCAGGAGCATCTACGACTTCATCAAGCGAGTCAGTGCATGGAAAGAGAAGAACAACTGGACAGCGCCAGCACATACATTTTTGAATTTCTTTGCAGATTGTTGCGCCGCCATTTGAATGCTTTCATTCATATGAAGCGCACTTGTATTGTAATATAGATAAGAAGGCATTTAATAGTTTTAATGCTGTTAGATAGGAATTAACTGTAGATTAGACAATTTTACTTCCAGGAGGGAAAACGAATATAGGCACCCTCCTTGTATAATGGAGATTATTGTTCAGCATTAGCAAAGAGGAGCAAGAAGAATAGAGTAGAGAGTTGTGAAGAAACTCCATGTACAGACATTGAATTAATAGGAAAGATTTGATTCAATCTCATGGATGTGTTTGATCTCTGTGTGTTGTTGATATTATGCTGTTGCATACTTGCTTCTTTTTATGCTTATCTTCTATATGCTGCATATGTGATTTCATATTAGGTTCGAAACCTGAGAGAATGAGGGAATGAGTTCCAATTGTTTCACTGATTCGAACCAGGAGATTCCTACATAGAGTGCAGTCGAATTCCTCCGCTTAGAGTGCGTTGAGGAGGTTCAACAGTGAAGCTCTTATTCTCGTCAACCAGAAATGTGTTGGTTATTCGAACCGTGCAGGTGAAGTGCAGGTTGGTTGAAATCTCAGAGACGAGTCTGAGAGAAGGAGGACTGGATTGTTGTTGGTAGGATTGCACAGGGTCTAGGCGACTTCAACTCTTTGAGAGCTGTTGGAAGTCGAGCGCAGGAAGTGCGTGACAGGTCTTTGAAGGAGTCAGAGAGAGACAAAGCTCAGGAGGGATAGTTCCTTGCAAGCATCGTAGGAACAGGCCTGGGAGAGATTTGAACCAAGGGAAATCTTGGAAGCCGGAGGATTCTCAAGAGGAAGAGAATCGACGACTTGTAATTCCAGTGAAGTTTTGCGAAATCCCGAGGACCGTCAGATCGTGGGGGAGTTGCGCGGAAGATAACCCGTAAGCACAGGCGAGGAAGGATAAAGGTCCATCGGGCTTTGGTGGTTCGGCATTCGGGGGTTGGCGAGGTAAGATTTTTACACCTCGTGAAATCGCGAGTTGCGATTTCCCGATTCGACAGGAGCCATCGATCCAAACGGGGACACGTGGCGCAAGATCCTGAGGAGTCAGAGTTCGGGGTTTTGCAAGGACTGTGATCTTGTGCATCAGGAAAAACGAATTCCAGAATCGCTATTTCCTGATAGCACGAGGGGGAGATAGGTGTCAAGGCATTAGGCCTCACCAAGAGGTATTGACAGGTGGCATCGTAAGATCGGGGTTCGGGGTTTTGTGATGCAAAAGAATTGCGACCGGTGAAATCGCGACCTGTGATTCCTCTATATAATCACACCCATCGATTTGTGGGACATGCGTCAAAGGATCCCTTGGAGTCGTGGTTCGGGGAATCGGGATTCGGAGAATCGGGGTTCTCGACGTCAAGGAATTCTTGCATCGCGGATTCGCGATCTGCGAAATCCCGAAGGTGACGTGGCAGCGTGGGACCCCGGAAGCTAGTGGAATATAGGTGGCGTTGTATCGGGGTTCGGTCTTCGGCGTTGGATGAGGCGAGAGCTCATACTCATCGAAATCGCGAGTAGTGATTTCCCGAATTAATAGGAACCATTGATTTCCACGGGACAGGTGGCGTGAGATCCCGAGAGATCGGGGTTCGGCATTCGGGACTTTCGACTGCAAAGGGATTGTGAACGGCGAAATTGCGACCCCGCGATTCCTGATAGAGAGGAGAGAGGAGGTGACGTGGCGAGGAGATAATGCACATGCACATCGGAGTTCAGGGTTCGGGGATTGGCAAAGGTAGTGAACCACAACATCACAAATGTCGATTTCCCGATAGGGAAATCCCCGATATACGGAAATGTTGACTGTTGACCCATCGGGGTTCGGGGTTTGGAGTTTCACGAGAACGTGCATGCAGGTTTCACGATATTGTGAAGTTCGATTTCCCGACAAGCACAGGGGAGATCGCTGAGGAGTTAGCTATGGGTATTGAGAACTCCCGAGCGGAGTTGGAAGAGTCCTTTGATTCTTCAGGCCTGTGTGAAGAAGGTCCTGGAGAGCGACTGTGTCGTCGAGGGAAGGTTGCGTCAACCATCAAAGACTTATTTTAACTGAGCCTAACTCTTCACCAATATCACTGATCTGACCATTGGTCATCGACAAATTATGTTGGCAAATTTCAACACTTAGAGATTTTTTATCAAAACCCAAGTGAATTTGGGTCGTTGATCTCCCAACCAAGATGATCTTGACTATCGATCAAATCCAACCTCCCATTGGCCTAAAATGAATCCAGACCATCAATATGACCCATTTCCCAAACCTCCGAAAATTAATCATGGTCGTTGATATGATCAACCTTCTAAACGACCGAAACCTTATAAATTTTTATGTTTTATCTCAATGAATCTAAGATGTTTATCTCAAGATCAAGGTTGATCTCAGTCGTGAATTCGGTGAACTATGTCTATCACTATAGAATCCACTAAAACACAAAATATGACCTTCCAAGTCGAATTTGACTCTGCAAATCTATAGATCGATGCCCCATATCATCTTTGAGAAAATTTTGAGGAAATTTCACTCAAACTTTTCCGACATATTTGGGGATTTTCACTCTAATTTTTATTTGTTTTCCCCCAAATTTGCCACGTCACTCATAGAAACATCTGTAATAGAAACATTTACCTAAATTCGCATTATTTCTTGTCCCATATAGTTCCAGTGTTGAACCATAATCTCTGATACCATATTGTAACGTCTCGAGCCTCTATTTGAGCAATATTACGTGCAAAATACGCATTAAAACATAACATTTTATGCTTATTAATTTCCTATAGCTTCCAACTATATATCACACACAATTTAACCATTTGACTAATACCACAGTTCTAAATGTATTTAATAACATATATTAAAAAATTAATGCAACTAATTAAGAAAAAAACAAACAAGCAAAATCCATATAAACAATTTACATAGTGGAATATCATAATAAACACAACAAAGAACTTATTGGTTAATAACTAACCAATTAGTTGCATACGAAGGATGAACCTTCCATCCATAGGCATTTATATTCATTTTATCTCCATAGAAATCCACCCCCGAGCTGAGGCTATGAGTCCACAAAGAGATCTGGCCCTTTGTCTATCCACTCTTCACACACAACATCCCCAAAACCCAGGTTCCTCTTTGTTCCCCACAGCCTGCACAACCCAAGGGATGGGATCTCTCTTCACTGCACATAGTCCCTTGAGCCTTCCCACTTACCTCTAAGGCTCCAATGCATCTGATTAATCAATAATCCTTCCAGCTACTCCAAGATTTCTCACAACAACCCTCACTATGCTCTTGAGTCATTTTCTCAACATAAAAATGATTCACAGGCTTACAGCCCGATTTACAAGCACATAATATTCTTTCTCAACAAACAACACAACCCAACAATGGTTTTCTTCAATTGAACCTGGTTGGTTCTCTTCCTAGAACTCATCACCTCTCTTGTTGTCCAAAATATACAAGTAAAAAGTGCTCTCCGTGAAAAAACGTGACTGTCAAAAAACTACCTCCTTGTCCATACGAATTTTCCTCTCTTTGCTTTCTTGTTTGACTTGACTTACACTCTTCCCCAAGATGATTGTACTCATGTCGATGATCTCCAATAACTACGGGATGTGACTCCTCACACCCATACTCTTACATGAGTTTAATGGTTGGATTTAGGAACACTCAACAACAAATAGAAATTTTACACAAAAATAATAATAATTTAGGAATGTGGGTTGGATTAATACCCATGAATAATTCCCCCTTGGATTGCCTCTCTCTTTTGGAATCATAGCCCCCCATCATCTTCATCCCTCTCGTATCGCAACTAGCGATTACTATTTTGACTAGTTATTACAATTCGCATAATATACTATTTGGCCCTCGGTCATATTAAACCAATACGAGCTCTTTGACCCTACACATAGGCTAACCAGTCTAAATCAAATTTATACAATTAGATTCTATTTCATGGGGATTAAAAATGGGTATGTTACACATAACATAAGATCAATTATGCAATCAATGCAATACATATCTATAGGAATATTTCTCTTCTTCCCAAGGATACCATGAGAAAGAGTTCATCTCATTGTCCTTTCTGACACACCTTCCTTGATCCTTAGAATCATGTTATGTGGATCTCTCCCAAAAAAATCATTTAAGTTTCCATTTTCTTTCAAAAACTATCCCTTCTAGGATCAAGCATCCCCTCCTCTACTAAACATTCCCTCAAGGGATCCATCTTTACAAGGCTTGCAAAGTAATAATAACACCAAATTATAGAGCCTTAATTCCAAGCATCCCAATGGAAACCTCTAATCAATCAATAACTTATATGTAAATCATATGATTCCAATGTTATCACAGTGGCCTTCTTTTGAGGCTTTCCAACTTACAATAACCATCATTTTCCTTTATTAGGTATATTCACCATGCACTTGTGCCATAAACATAAACATGAAAATATTATGATTCATCCCTCTATCTATCATAAAATGTTTGAATTAATTATTATAGTAATTATATTCTAATTAATATAGGAAGTTCCACATATACTTAGCTTTTAATTTTGTAGGTAATATTCTTTGTCTTCATTATGACTTACTTTCACTTCCATATTCAAGACATTCTTTACTATAACTCTATTCTCCTATATTTCATTTAGTCATTAAAACATGACAACCTATGCTTACAGTCCCTTCACTACATCCACAACAACTCCATGAAATGATCTCGGACTATGAGATAGTCATAATTCCATCACCTCAACTATTAACATAATATCTGCAGTGAAATATGTCACAAATATGGATTCACACAATCAAATCAAATATGTGTTCCATCAAATATGTCTTCACAACCACAACATTTATGTAATCTACTTATGCACATCTACTCGATGCATCCTTGCATTGATTCAAGAATATCATATTCTCATGTCATGCATTCCACCATGATGAATGGGAAGGTCTAAACAACGGCTTGACACACCATCCAACCACCTCCCCAATACTTTCTTAACCATATGGACACCTTCCTCTTTAACCAAGAACATTACATTCTAGGACATTGACATAAACAAATAGACCAGTCGACACTTATGTAGTGCTATAGAATTTCAATATCTAACAACACTATGCCCTCACACATGACTATCTCACATGGCATTCACTTTTAGAATAGGATAAAAAATCCTAACTTGCATTTGTTATTTACTCATAACTAGTACAAGATGACATGATATGGAACTCTATTTCATATGAATGCATTAATAGATTTTAAACATTATTTATATGTCTAAGGATTTATGACTTTACTATACACCAACTAGGTATCATTCACACAATGCATTCAACCACATAAACATATCAACTTATTATAACAAATCTTGACTAAAGGAAATCTTACCTAAATTCCCTTCAACACATATGAAATATAAACATAACTTAATCGGTACCTGCATGGATGTTATCAACATATTTGATGCTATCTCATCATTTGGTGTCTTATGGAAGCTTACATAATCCTTTAACAAACTCCTTGAATAGTACTATTTTTTCCTTATCCTTTCTTTACAAGGTTGACTACCATATGTAGTAGTATCATCAACATCTTCATCCATGCTCTCAACCATTTCTAGTTACACAACCATCATTAATCACATTTAGTCATTACATTGTACTCATTGAATATGAAACACTAGATGACTCGAAGTTAATATGAAATAACATATATTCTCAAGCATATCCATATTCACTCTACAACATTTTATCTATCAATATTCCCACTAGTGAATATGCACTACAACGATTTCATTCTATTGCCACCAACCAAGCATTGATAAACATTTCCTTTCATATGCCTTCTTAATACTTCTTATATAGAAGTCACTACGATAACTTATGCTTTTCTTTGACTTACTACCTATTGGTATATTTAAAATGCACTTAGCATTATTTACCTTCAACTCATACCAACAATTCACATTTACTATTATAATCAGTTCCTTAATATTGCAACATCTTCTAGAAATTGAAAATCCTTCATATTGAATTTCATGCCCTTATCTCAAATTGTCCTTAGGCTTCATTCAATTTTGGAACTTGATTTTCATTTCCATTGAAAATTCGTCTTTAGGCTTCATTCAATTTTGGAACTCGATTTTCATTTCCATGGAAAATTATTCACCACAAGATAAATCCACACATTGTAATTCTTTATTACACCATTAGAAACTTCCGAGTTAGTGAAAATTCATCATATATTTCATAAGATTCACACTTAAGTTGATGATTTATATTTTGCAACTCTTCTAGGCATACATCTAATTTTCCCACAAAGATGGTTCACCCATCAGGTGCATGAGGTGAATGTTCTTTTTTTTTATTGGGATATTTACTCTACCATATTGTTTGTCCATAACTTCATTCTTTGCAATTGTGGTCTACAAATTCCATAGTTTCCTTTCATTATTTCCAAAATTTAAAGAACATACATCATCCTTTATACATAAGGATTCCATCTCTACATGCTAGTATATGATATGCATAGGATCCTTACACCTATCACTATTACTTTGTTGTATACCATAACTAGCTATTACGATCATGATCTCACGTTTCTCAAATCTTCAAACCAACTTGCAAATGTTATCTTAGTTAATGCATTAGATGCATTGCATAAGGCACCATCAAACACTCTTAGTCCCTCCTTCCTTCATGATTGATCCAAAATTGAAACTAAAAGAACCATGGAAATGTTTTTCCATGGAATTTATCTATCTAGATATTGTTGATTAATTGGGTTGGTTGTCATTGATGTCAACCCTTGAAGAAAGTCCGATAGAGAATTTTGGTAGCACAAAGGTTTGGTTAATGGACCCAAGTTTTTTTTATGTATAATGGTATGCGTTTTGATATATTTTCATGTAAGACTATTCTAGATGGATAGTACATGTCATGCCATTTTCGGTGGTATCTAGAACATCACATAACTCCTCACTTTTTGAGAATTATGGCCTTACGAAGTTGAAGGAACCTCATATGATTGGCTTGAAACCCAAAAGGTCAAAGAAGTCAAAGTTCTTGCAAAGATGATTATTTAAATAATAAATTGAAGTGACAAAGTCAAAGAGGATTATTTGAATAATAAATTGAAGTGACAAAGTCAAAGAGGATTATTTAAATAATAAAGTGAAGTGACAAAATCAAAGAGGATTATTTAAATGATAAAGTGAAGTGACAAAGTCAAGGAGGGTTATTTAAATAAAAAAGTAAATGAAGAAATTTCTAATTATGGAAAGTGGTTATAAGAAGGCTAACACTAAAATGAGGAAAATGGGACAAGTGGACAAGTGGCTATTGGATACATGGACAAGTGGAAAATTGGGAAAAGTTGGACATAGGTGACTATGTGGACAAAGTGGCCTAGAAGATTGATGCAGATGCTCCCTCCATGGCGGGGTTCTGCCGACCTCTCAGTCTAGGATCGTTCTTAATTCCCTGAGCTGGATCAACTCTTTGGGTCCCCACTGGAACCTTCACACAATAACCACAGGTCCTCTGCAAGCTGCACTCATGCAAACAATGGTTGGGTGCAAGTTCCTTCCACGTGATCACCGACTGTGACCACGCACCTATCCAAAAGGTGCTTCACGATTTCACGAGTCAGGTATTTGCATGTGAGTCACCCAGACTCTTCCGACCTCCAAAATCCCGACTGGGAGCCTAGTGATAGATAGATCCTCCCTTATCCTCCATCCATATGACCCCTCTCTATGAACTAGAGCCAAACCTTTCAAGCGTTTCGTGAAGTCAAAAATTGGCCTCCTTCTCTCCTCCCAAAATATGAATTCACACATGTCAGATCGACGATCATGACCTTCCCATGATCCAACGAATCAGATCAACTCTTCGCAAATCAGGACTTCACGTTTCGCGAAGTTGGAGGACCTCTTACCTCCCTTCTCCCGATCCCTGATATCCCACGTTCTCCCTGGACAATCAACGGTCCATGCTCTCTCTTCGATCGACGACTACGATCAAATCGGACTTTACGAGTTCTCGCAACTCCTATCTCTGACTCCCCTAGTTATGAATCAACGAAATGTTGATCTCTCGCTATGTGTCCTCTTTCGATGGACGATCAGGATTGTTGCGGCTCCTGACTTTTTGGGTATCCTCATGTGCACCTTCAAAGGGTTAAGGTGCGTTAACCTTACCTAGATCCAATGACTGTTGTTCCACATGCTCAGATCCTACAGTCCATATTTGATCTTCTCCTGTGCGCTCTTCTGAGTGTCTGGACATGAGATTCAATGGTCCAGATCTCTTCCTCTATAGTTGATCTAATGATTGTTGTCACTCCTCCTCTTGAGCTTGCAATTTCTCCCTGACTTGGAAGATTTCCAATCGTTTCAAAGGCTTCAGCCTTTGATTACTTTGCAAGCCCAGAGACTTTGTGTCTTTCCTATGCTCTGAAGATGATGTCCCTCCTGAGCTTTGGCAATGTAATTTATCCTCGTCCTTGGTGCACACTTTCACTATGTGTGCAAACTTTCACTATTCTCCTGAACTTTTGGATGTCTCAATCTCTAAGACACTCGACCCTCCTGCATCTTTCAAAGGACTTCTAGTGCCCACCTGACACATTCTGCGCTCGACCTCCTGAGCTTTCAAACCTGGAACAAGTTCTCCCTGTGCACACTCTTTTTGCTCTGACTAGCCTTCAGATGGTCGTCTTTCAACACTTTGTCCGAGTGTTGGCCTGATGCACTTCTTGCACAGGTATTCCTCCAGAGTATTCAACAAATTTGTTTCCTCCTTGACCTTCAACTACTCGGACCTCAAAGGTATCTGTCCCTTCCGCTCCTCGAAGGGATATAAGTGCCCTCTTGGCAACTTCTACTCAAGCACTCCTTGCTGAGCCACAGAGTATTCAGTAACTCTATAAGTTGCTTCTCCTTAACACTTCTCTTATCTCTGAACTCGAAATAGAGTTCACCTTCTGCACTCCTGGCACTTTCTCGATGACCTCCTAGAAGAGCTCCACATAACCTTCAGTAGTTTTGTCTTCCGATGCCTTCCTTTGTACAGTCTTCCCTCCTGAGTATTCAGTAAATATGAGGCTCCTCTTGAGTTTGCAAACTATCTTGGTGTGCCTGCCTAGAACGTTCTCCTCTAAACTCGACAAAGAGATTCATATGCACACTCCTTGCACTGGCTACAAAACTTCTAATGTTCTGTTGTGCACTACTTGCACCTACTAAAGAACCTGGAAACAATTTAACAAACTCACATACAATAGATTATGTCTATCCCTGCAGATGGAAACTACTCATACATCTACAACATAAATGAACACACAATTAACATTCAAATACAGACAGATAAACACACAGAAACTCTTATGCAGGATTTGTTTTTCTTTTCTATTAGTTTGAATGTCTATACAATGGTTACAAATATTGGACTGCAACAGAGTCTCAGTTCTCCTCTCTTTGGGCTCTCTACTCGCTCTCTCAACATGCTAGTTCTAATATCATCTAGTCTCTCTTCCTTATGAAAATAAGATAAAAACATATTTCTACAAAAGAGGGGATCCTTGAGCTTTTCCATCCAAGCTACCTGCTCTCATTAACTTACATTGAATTACATTCAATGGTTGTCTAGTATAGATCGGATCTAGATCTCATCAGCCTGTCAACCATTAAAGGCGACTCTACCTACAACTTGCCCAAAGGCAACGACTTTGGATCTTCCAACCTTACACATTTTATTGCATTAAATACAATTTGAAATTTTAAAATGAGGGTTGGTTCCCCTTCCTCCATTGAATGCGCGCTTGATGTGCTGGCTAGCTGGCACGTCGTTGGGTTGGAGCGATGCTCCTGCATCAAAGATGCTTCTAAGGAAGCTACTTGGAGAGTATAAATAAGAGGCAAGGCTCTCTCATTTTAAACAAACTTGAGCATATTTAATATCTACAGGTGACTGAGGTAACCAAAGGATATCTGTGCCAAATTTTAGAGGGAAGGTGAAGTAAATAAGGCCGAAATTCAAGGGAGGATAAATTATTTTGATGATGCTTTCTAAGGTATGTTATTTACATGTCATCTCACCATTTTCACAATAATGTGTTTTCTATAATGATTGAGACCATGAAATTGGGATTCCATTGAGAAAACATATCCAAGTAGCTATGATACAAATTTCATCTTGTGGGTCATCGTATTTTTGGAGTTACACTTTGTGGAAAATAGGGTTTGTGGCTAGTCCTGAAACTAGTCTAAAACATGTGTTTTGGGTAAAAACATCATAACTTCTTCATAACATATCCAAATTTAGTAAGACCAAATGTGTTGGTTATAGTACAGTCTGTAGTATTATGTGTTGGTTATAGTACAATCTGTAGTATCATAACTTCTACAAGTTCGCTCTCTAGAATAAGCCAAAATTCAGCAAGGTATGCCATTTTTACTATAACTCCTTTTCTGAGAGGTTTCGAGTAGTGACACCTGGATTAATTGCATAAAAAAAACTAAAGAACATTGTGTATTGTTTTCATATCTTTATTCATTACAGGTACATAGTTATGATTTTTCAAGGTAGGGTTGTTGACTAATCCAAAACTAGTCATGTGAGACTAAAGTAAAGTTTGATGAAAATGCTAGTCTCTTGTTGTTAAAGTTAAGGAAGGTTTGTAGGTATGTGATAACATACACCAGGTCTATTATAGAGTTACAAATCATATTTGGATGATGAAATTGATGAGGGATTTTGGTTAAGGTTGAGGTACAGGTTGGTGCATGGTTGATGCACTTGTTTATGGTACAAGTTGATTATAGGTTGTCTGGTACAGGTTGGCGCATGGTTGATGCACTTGTTTATGGAACATGTTGATTACAGAGGTTGATGCATGGTTGATTCATGGTCCAGGTTATTGGTACATGTTGTTTGGTGCATGTTGATTGGTACAAGTTTACAATAGTATATCTCACAGTAATAGTGTGACAGTGGTTCCATCATTATACTTATACATCAGGGTGGTTGGACGGGGTAAGGATAGGTGGTTGTAGCCACCTTTTGGTTGTATCCAGAGAACATAGGGGGTTGTAGCCTCCTTCTGGTTGTAGATGGAGAATTGGGGAGTTGGAGTTTCCTTCAGGTTGTATCCTGAGAAACGTCAGGGGGGTTGGAGCCTCCTTCTAGTTGCAGCTGAAAAACAAAGGAAGTTTGTGCTTCCAAGGAATGTAATTCTTCAAGACATATAAGAAAAAACATTCTGTGGTTTTCTCCCGCTTTAGGTTTCCACGTAAAAAAACTGGTGTATTGTGTATGTGTATGATTCTTCATTTGTTCATTGTTTATTTACTCTGCAAATATTGGATGATAATGCTACATTTATATAACGCTTGCATTATATGGTTAAAAAGGATTAGATTTCTCTATTACTGATTCATCCCCCCTCTCAATAATCGAACAATTGGTATCAAATAAGGTTCCTTTAGAAATCAGTTTAACCACTAAAAGTTAGATCATGGAGAGCAACAACATGTATAAAAATGGAATACCACAGTTTGATGGACAAATGTATGCATTTTGGAGAATAAGTATGAAGACATATATACAGGCACAAGGATTTGAAATTTGGCAATCAATTGTAGATGGATACACAACACTAGTAGTTATGTCGACAAATGACAAAGCAATGAAACTTGGTCAGAATAATTCCAAAGCCACAAATACACTTCTGAATAGTCTTGGAGAATCAATATCCACCAAAGTTGCACATTGTAAATCTACTAAAGAGATTTGGGACAAACTTCAAAATATTTATGAAGGAGATTCAAAATTCAAAGCAATAAATCTTCAAACTTACAAAGGTCAGTTTGAACAACTAAAGATGAAGGAAGATGAGAACATTGCATCTTACTTTTTACGAGTCAATGAAACAGTAATTCCAATCTTGGGATTGGGATAAGAAATCAAGGAATCTGTAATTGTTCAAAAGGTACTAAGATATCTTCCTTTGAGATTTGACCCTAAGATATCAACACTAGAAGAAAGAGCATATCTAAACTCAATAAGCATGGATGAACTACATGGAATATTCACAACATATGAAATGAGAATTGAACAGGAAAATCCAGATATAAAAGAAGCATCCTTCAAAGCATCCAAAAGGTCAAAGAAAAAGGGAAAGGAAAAAGAAAAATAACATAACAATAGCAGATTGAACAAGCAACCAACTTTGAAGAAAATTGAACAAATTGAACAAGCGACCAACTTTGAAGAAGATTGAAGAAGCAACCAACTTTGTCAGAAGATTGAATAAGGGAACCTACGACAGGTATAGAGGTAAGCTTCCTTTGATTTGTTTTAATTGTGATGGTATTGGTCATTTTTCTAACAAATTTCGTCATAAGAAAAAGAGAAATGATGAAGGTTACTCAAATAGAAAAAAAATATATAAAGGCAAAAGAACCACAAAGAAAGTTTTCAAGAAAAGCTTACTGGCTACCACCAAGTCCTGATAGAATAGACATATGTATGGAAGACCACCTTCAAGTCAAAGAAAGGCCTTTTTGAATGGTTGGTCATGCGCTTTGGTTTGACAAATTATCCAACCACTTTCATGAGGATGATGGATGATATCCTACGACCATTCACCAATACTTTTGTAGTGGTGTATCTGGATGACATTCTAATTTACAGCAAGACTTGGGTCGAACACTTGCATCATATTCAACAGGTTCTACAGACCCTGTGACAACACAAGCTATACGTCAACTTGGAAAAATGCTCCTTCGACATGGACAAGGTCCATTACCTGGGCTACATCATTGATCATCATGGCGTACATGTGGATCCAGCCAAGATCCAAGTCATTCGTGACTGTCCAACACCAACAACACTCACTGAGATTTGGATCTTCTTGGGCCTTGCCAATTTCTACCGCAGGTTCTTGTTGGGTTTCTCCCATATTGCATGGGCCCTCATCCAAATAAACAGGGGTGGTGGTAAGGCGAAATTTGCATGGGGTCGGTCCCAACAACAAGTGTTTGATGATTTGAAGCAACGCTTGCGCTAATCCACAATACTTTAACTACCAACCCTGCAACATCCCTTTGATATCGATACAGATGCTTCAAACTATGCTGTGGGATTCATTCTCACTCAGCATGGCCACCCCATGGTCTATCATAGTGAGACACTGTCAGATACTGTCTGTAAGTACCCTACTTATGAAAAATAAATGTAATCCATTGTGCAAGCATGCCACTAGTGGAGACATTACATTCTTGGGAAGGAGACAACCATCCAAACTGATCATAAGCCACTGCAGTTCATGCAAACACAGGGAAAATTGCATAATGACTGCCATCAAAAGTGGTCCACATACTTGCAACAATTCCACCTCAACATCAAGTATAAAACAGGAAGCACCAATTGTGTCATTGATTGCCTCAACAGACCGCTAGTCACGACACTCACCATGGTGCTAGAATCTTGTGGCCATGAGACATCTGGATGGCCCCAAATTTATGAGACAGAGCTTGACTTCGCCACCACCTACAAAATGTTGGGTGCAAATGCATTTGTCGATAATTTCCATCTTTAGGATGGGTTGTTTTATCATCTAGGCCATATCTGTGTTCCATCAAGTGAGTGAGAAAAGGTGATCTAGGAAGCCTACTACAGTCGGGTGGTAGGACACTTCGACGTCGAAAAGACAATGTTGATGCTACAAAAACATTTCTACTGGCTGAAACTTCGATAGGAGGTCGACAAGTATATCAGGTCCTACACTGCCTGTGCTATTGCCAAACCGACCACTAAAAAATAGGGCTTGTACACCCCTCTTCCTACTCCTGAAAGGCCATGGGAATCCATCTCAATGGACTACATGTTGGGCCTCCCATCCACCAAGCGGGGAAATGACTGTGTTTCTGTGGTTGTTGATCGCTTTTGTAAGATGACGATTCTAGTTGCCTGCAAGAAGAGCATCATAGCAGAGGCCACTGCTAAGCTCTTCTTTGAACGAGTCTAGGTACATTTTGGAATACCACAAACCATTGTCTTAGATTGGGATAGTCGATTTATCAGCACATTCTGGTCGAGCCTCTGGTCACTGCTGGACACCAAGCTCACCAAATCCATGGAATTCCACCCCCAGAAAGATGGCCAAACCAAGGTTGCAAATTGAATGATTGTGCATATCCTTCACATGTATAATTCAAAGAAATCTCGCACATGGGATGACAGCCTTCCCTATGTCCAACATAGCTAAAATCGAGCTCTGCATAGCTCAACCGACCACAACCCCTTTCAAGTGGGGTTGGGATTCCAACCACTAGGTCCCATAGATGTTGCACTTCCCCTTGTGGTCACCTCGACCGACTCATCTCCTGTTCCAAATGAAGCTGATAAAGCCACCCGGTTCATTGAGCCGATCCAGCACATCCGTCAATAGGTTTAGGATATCCTACAAAAGTCCAATGACAAGTACAAACAGTGCCATGATCAACATCAGGTGCCACATAAGTTTCAGGTGGGAGACAAAGTTTGATTGCACTTGCAAAAAGAATGCCTTACAGGACCCCATCAAAATCTTTGCCCACTCCATTATGGGTCGTACACTATCACCAAGGCTATGGGGGATAATGATTTTGAGCTCAACATCCTTTTCTTGGCCTGCACCCAGTGTTCAACGTGGATCTCCTTCACCCTTATTTCCCACCATTATTGGACACCTCAGAAGTAGCAGAACAACTAACACCAATAGAGCTCAACCTTGATTGCATACAACATGAATCCAATGATCAGATTGTGGACAAAAATATCAAGGGAAATCGACAACAAACGATCGAGCTTTATCGAGTCGTCAAATCAGGGAAGCTCCTGCACCAAGGCAAGTGGCTGACCCGGGGCCAAATTCAGCAGAAATTTCATGATCTGATGGGGGACCTCAAAAAAATGGATACCATTGCTTCCTAAGGAGGGAGGATTGATCCATATGGATATTGGTGGCCACCCACCTTTTCCAATTGGCTCAAAACAGTTTCCTGACAATTTTGGCAATTTACTATTTTTAGCAGTTTTAATTTCTAGGGCCATTTTGAGGGCCTAAATGAAGGTTTTCCGGGATAAATCTCCTCAATGATAGACAAAGGCATGATTGAGCCCCCAAAATTAATCTCCTCGATGATACCTTTTCAACAGGCTATCATATGCCTAAACCGGAGATCGTATGCAAAAGTTACGACCTCGGGAAGTTGATGTACTAACTTACCCAAACGGGGCCCACATGACTTTTGGCGCTTCATCTCCTAGGGTTAGGTTTTTGAATGTCTAGGGTTTTTGGCATTCTTTCTTATTGTAAAAATTCCTTCAAAGCCTCATTGTAACCTTCTTCTTGTGAAGGCGCGTTGTCGTCGCATCTCCTCTCAAAGATAAGCCGCCACCATTCCAACAAGCTTGTTTCTGCCGCATTTTACAGTTTCAGCTTATTTCATTATTGAATAGAAAACAAGTTTTACTGTATCTCTGTTATTTTGTGTTAGGCACCTGTTAATAATCTATATTCATTTTGTTATGCTTATAAAATCTGGATCAACATCTCATCATCAGATGAAGTTGAAGTCAGTGACAGTGAGACAGAAAGAGTTCTATTCATGGAAGTAGAAGACTCTGATAAAAAGGACTTCGAATAATAATAGGAAGAGGCCGAAGAAGAATACGAAGAGGCTGAAGAAGAATATGAAGAGGCAAAATATGACTACCGAGAAGAATTGTTGTGTTCCATATAAGTTATTAGAAGAGAAAAGAAGAAAAACAAGAAACTACAAGTGGAACTAGACAAGAAATAAGTCACTTAGTAACTAGAACAAATGATCACAAATTTGAAGGTTCAAATTGAAGAAGATAAAATAATTGAAGAATCACTCAAAGAACAACTAGAAGGAAGAGACAGGATCATTGGAAATTTGGAAGAAAAAATTGTCACATTAAGAAAGGGTCTTCAAAAGAAAAATATGCAGAACAACTCAAAAGTTTTAAATGACATTATCAGCAGTCAAAAATCTTATCAATAAAAGTCTGGACTTGGATAAAATCATACAGAAAAGGGATCAATCTCCAAAACAACAGAACAAGAAACATTTCCAAAAAACTATACATAAAAAATAAAATGGGATAGAAAGGTCTACAAAGAAAATTACAGGGACATTCCTCCACCGAGAAGATTCAGATTTCAGAATCAACGACCAACAGAAACACATAGGACTCAGGAAGAAGAAGGATTCATAAGAGAACCTCCTTTCAAAAGATATTCAACTCCCAAGTATCAAACTATATTTTTTGGTTTATGTTATGCATGTAATAATTTTGGACATAAAGCTGTGAATTGCAGAGATAAGAAAAGATACATAAACAAATTTGAAAGTCATACACAAAATGGTTATCCAAGAAGGCCTAGTGAAACACAAAGAAGTTACAATCAGTTTGAATCTTTGTGCACTGAAGCTGAATGATACAAATGTAATAACTTTGGAGACATGTCCAAAGATTGCACAATGACAGTCCCTCCTAGAGAATCACAACAGAACAACAATAGTCACAGACATGAACCTTAGAAAAGGATATGGATAAGAAAGAAAAATTAGTATAGCAATGAAGAATGCACACTCGCTCTACAAGCTAAGAAGAATAAACATGGTTGGTATGATGACAATGGTTGTTCAAAAAACATGACAGGTGATAGAGACAACATTCTAATATTAAGAAAGTAAAGAGATGGATCAATTTCCTTCGGAAATGATGATTCAACTAAAATCATTGGAAAATGCACAGTTAGAATTGGGAACAAGGATACCAAGACAGAAAATGTTCTACTAGTGGAAGATATGAAACATAATCTTCTAAGTGTGATTCAAATGTGTGACCAAGGTCATAAAGTTACTTTCTATTCACAAAAGTGCGAGATAAGAAAAGAAGTTTCGGGAAAATTGATTGCAACAACTGCAAGAACTTGAAACAACATATATGTATTAAGGGAAATTGGAAATGAAAAGTGTTTCCTAGGAAAGGAAGATGAAAGTTGGCTATGGAACATAAGAATGGGTCACACGCATTTGGATAACCTTGTCAAAATAAACAAAAGGGAAGAATTTAGAGAAATTCCCCAGATCATGAAACCAACCAACACTTTATGCAAGCATTGTCAACAAGGAAAGCAAACAAAGAGCAAGCTTAAATCAAAAGAATATTCAATGACAAGACCACTAGAAATTGTGCATACTATCTAGTTGGACCAACTACAAAAAAGGGTTGAAAAGGTGAGAAACACTTTATGTTATTAGCTGATGATTATACAAGAATGACTGCAGTTTGCTTTCTCAGGAATAAGTCAGAAGCTTTTGAAAAATTCAAGGTTTACAAGGAAATGGATTCAAAAATCAAATGCTTGAGATCTGATAATGGAGGCGAGTTCACTTCAAATGAATTTATGGATTACTGTAACAAGCATGAAATAAAAAGGCAATTATCCATTGCTAGGACACCTCAATAGAATGGAGTTGTTGAAAGAAAGAACATGACAAGACATGAAATGGCTCGAACAATGCTAATGGATTCCAAATTGACAGAAATATTTTTTGGACACAGACAATGCATACAACAATTCACATTCAAAACATAGTAATTCTAAAAAATAACACTGACAAAACTCCCTATGATCTATGGAAAGGAAGACCAACAAATGTGAAGAACTTCAGAGTTTTTGGAAACAAATGCTACATCAAAAGAGAAGATGGAAGAATGGGAAAGTTTGACTCGTGTGTGGACAAAGGAGTACTTGTTGGTTACTCAAGTACAAGGAAAACATACAAGTGTTACAACTTGAGATTGAACAAAGTTGTGGAAAGAATCAACGTAACAATTGATGAAACACGTAGACAAGAATTGAAGGAAGAAGAAAATGAATCAATGGAACAACTTTACGAAGAAGAAGAAAAAGATGAAGAAGGGGAAGATGAAGATGATTTGATAGAAGAAGAAGAGAAAGTTTAGCAAGTGCCTCCAAAGACACCTAGTAGACGAGTATAGAAGAATCATCCTTTGGATCAGATTATCAGAAACAAATATGCAGGAGTTGAGACTAGAAGAAGAATCAATTCACCAGAACAAACACACCTAGCACTCTCATCTATGATTGAACCAACCTGTTTTGAAAAGGCCAACAAATATGAATTTTGGAATAAGGCCATGGATGAAGAATTGGATCAAATAGAGAAAAATGACACTTGGGAGTTGGTTCCAAGACCAAAGGATAAGAATGTGATCAACACAAAGTGGGTATACAGGAATAAATTGAATGAATATGGACAGGTTACAAGGAACAAAGCTATATTGATATGTAAAGGATATGCACAAGTTGAAGGAATCGACTTTGAAGAGACATTTTACCTAGTTGCCAGAATGGAAGCAATCTGATTTATTTTAGCTTATGCATGCTCCAAAAATATTAAAGTGTATAAGATGGACATAAAATCATCTTTTTTGAATGGGGAACTTGAAGAAGAAGTCTACATTGAACAACCAGAAGGATTTCAGTGGTCCAAGAACACATATTATGTGTGTAAATTAAAGAAGGCCTTGTAGGGTCTAAAACAGGATACTAGAGCATGGTACTCTAGATTGGATAAATATGTACAACAAGCTGGGTTCAGAAAAGGAAGTGCAGACATCAAACTCTACATCAAGGTAACTCAAGATAGTATTTTATTAATTGAAGTTTATGTTGATGATATTATTTTTGGAAGTATCGATGACAGGTTAAGCCAGAAATTTCCAAAGGACATGTAGAATGAATTTGAAATGTCATTACTTGGAGAACTATCCTTCTTTTTGGGTCTTGAGATATGTCAAAGCAATCAATGAATTTTTATTTATCAAACCAAGTATATCAAAGAAATGCTAAAGAGGTTCAGAATGGAAGATTGCAAACTAGTTATCACTCCCATGCAAACCAATTGCAAGTTGAGAAAAGATGATGATTCAAAGTCTACATATCAGAGGAAATATAGGTCAATGATTGGTAGCCTACTATATGTGAAAGCATCCAGACCAGATGTAATGCATGCGATTAGATAGGTGGAACGATTTCAAGAAGAACCAAAGGAATCACATGTATTAGCAATGAAGAGGATTTTTAGATATCTCAAAGGAACATAAGAGTTTGGATTAAGGTATCCAAATGTAAATGATATATCACTTATTTCCTACATAGATGTAGATTGGGAAGGTTGCATTGATGACCAACAAATCACAAGTGGAGAAGTGTTCTACTTGGGTGAGTGTTTAGTATCATGGATAAGAAAGAAACAATCATCAATATCTTTATCTACAGCCGAGGCAGAGTATATTGCAACAACATCATGTTGTACACAGGTTCTATGGATGAAACAAACTCTGACAAATGTATAGGTTGAGTATGATGAACCCATTCCAATCTATTGTGATAATACAAGAACCATCAGTATCTCAAAGAACCTAGTGATGCACTACAAGACAAAGCACATTCCAATCAAGTATCACTTTCTGCGGGAACAGGTTGCAGAAAAGAACATCAGAATTGAATATGTGGGCACAAAAGTACAAGTGGTATACATCTTTACAAAATCACTTCCATGGGAAGCCTTTGAGTATCTTCGCCAGAGACTCAGAGTTATTTCTACTCCAAAATGAATTATTTTGAATGATTATCTTATATGTCTTAGATGTACACGAGGAAGGACCATAAAGAGGATAGTTTAGGTTGGGATATCAGATGAGTTAGTTAGAGGGAGCAGACTCGAATGGAAAGATATCTTTTTCATTGATTACAAAGGGGGAGAGATTTATCAGATGCGGAGGACAGAGGCATGATTCGAGGGGGAGTGTTGGTCATAGAGATGCAGACATGGTTCTAGGGGGAGCATGAGTGATATGATTTTAGTATTGCATAATAGTGTTTCCATCGATGCCAAAGGGAGATATTGTTGATTAATTGGGTTGGTTGTAATTGATGTCAACCCTTGAAGAAAGTCCAGTGGGGAATTTCAGTAGCACAAAGGTTTGGGTAATGGACCCAAGTTTGTTTGATGTATAATGGTATGAGATTTGATATATTTTGAAGTAAGACTATTCTATATGGATAGTACATGTCATGCCATTTCTGGTGGTATGTGGAACGCCACATAACTCCTCATGGTTTGAGAGTTATGGCCTTACGAAGTTGAAGGACCCTCATATGATTGGCTTGAAACCCCAAAAGGTCAAAGAAGTCAAAGTACTTGCAAAGAGGATTATTTAAATAATAAAGTG
>JZKD02S2130963.1:16169-33127 GCA_000966675.3 Picea glauca | reverse complement strand
TAAGGAAGCTACTTGGAGAGTATAAATAAGAGGCAAAGCTCTCTCATTTTAAACACACTTAAGCATATTGAATATCTACAGGGGATTGAGGTAACCAAAGGATATCTAAGTCGAATTTAAGAGGGAAGGTAAATAAAGAAGGCCGAAATTCAAGGGAGGATAAATTCTTTTGATGATTCTTTCTAAGGTATGTTATTTACAGGTCATCTCACCATTTTCGCAATAAATATTTTTCTAGAATGATTCAGACTGTGAAATTTGGAGGCCATTTAGAAAACATATCCAAGTATATTTGGTATGAATTTCAGCTTGTGGGTCATTGTATTTTTGTAGTTACACTCTGTGGAAAATAGGGTGACGCAGAGCGTACCCCCACCCTCAGGGCACGTCTGCTCTCACAGGATCTTCCTCCTCTCGGCCCAAAGAACTCCAAGGTTATTCTATTTCCCTGTCGGGAAATATACACCCATGACAATCTCTCCCTCAGGTCTCCCTTTTGCTACAGGAATATTGGCTAAATATCGCTATCTCGCGAGCTCGTAAAGCCTCCGACTCTTCCTTTCCAATCTTGTGATACCCAAAATAACGATACGAGTATAGCTCCCTTCTTTGTTAGTGCCCTCACCGAATGAAACCGTGGGATAGGCTTAAATGTTAGCGCCTCTCGCAACCTCGCAACCTCGCCACCTCGCAACCTCGCTGGTTGAACCGTCGAGTTCTCACCCTCCTATTCCGAAAGTTCTCGAGATGCGAGAATTCAACGGAGTGTTGACTCCTATCTCCAAGCAGCATGTGTCCACCCGTTGGCCGCGTGGTCCCACCTTATGCTCTGCCACACGTCCACACGAACCTCGTCTCCTCAGCACTTCACAACTCGTGAATCCTAATGCCAATACTTCGGGACTTCTCACAGTGAGGTCCCGTGGGCTTCGTGCCACTTGTATTCCACTCGCCGACTCTGCTATGGCCCATACTATCCTCCAGCTGTCGGGATATCGCTTTCTCGCAATCTCACGATTCCCGCATCCAAATTCTCGGACCTTTTCTTGCGAGGTCCCGAGACACGATCCCACGTGAAGATCCAACAATCCTCCTACGATCTGGATCCAACGATTATCCTCCTTCTCGCACCTCGCGTCCTCGCGACTCGGAGTACCCAATGTCTGGACTCTCACCATGCGAACTCCCAAGTTCGCGATATCTCTTGATCTCTGCCACCTTTCCTCCTCAGATGGACGACCACAATCCTCTCGCTCCTTCACTGCTTCGCATCCTCGCGCCTCGCGACTTTGGACACCCAATACTTGGGGTTTCACTCTGCGAACTCCCGAGTTCACGATATCCCTCGATCTCTGACACATGTCCTCTTTAGATGGATGGCTACAATCCTCTTGCTCCTTCGCCGCTTCGCGTCCTCGCGATATCGCTGTTCTTGTTGCACAACTTTTGGTGTTTCAAATCACGAGTCCCCGATACACGATACCACATGTAGATCTGACGGCTCCTGTGACTCGAAATTGATGGCCCTGCCCCTCCTGAGCTTCAAGCTCTTCGGAATCTTCTCTCTGTAACCTCCTTGTAACTCTGCAAGATCTGACGATCCTCGAAACTTCGCGAAATCTCCTCTGAGGATTTCGATCGTCCGTTCTTCCTTGGGTAATTCCACGAGATGAACAACGTGTCTTTCCACGAGGTTCCTTCACCTTTTCTCCAACCTATGACATTTCTCCCCGACTTCAAGTCACACTTGTCTATGCTGATATTCAGCGACTCGAAGGCTGATCCTTCCTGAGCTCTTTTAAATTACTTCAACCTCAAAGAGGTTCTTTGCACGCACTCCTTGCGGAAAGCCTGCGAACACTTCAACTGTTCAAGCTTCCTTGACTCTACTTATGCCCGTAGCAGCAGTCCTTTTATACTTCGCTCAATGTCACGATTGAGACTCTCCTTAGCTTGCGCACTCCTTGCATGACTTGTATAACCCGATCTCACCCCTGGTGGTATGAGAACAAGAGTTAACTCTCTGAGCCTTCTGTCAACGCACTCCTTGTAGGCGACTTCAACTGCACTCCTTCCAGGAATCCTTGCTCAAGTAGAGAAACAATTGAAACTCATTTCACCTCCTCTCAGATTTCTATCTTAACACATGAAATCATACGCACAGCATAAAAATAATGACTAACAGGGAGAAATGTTCATAAATAGAGCATTCAACACACATACACAGAGAATAACACAACAACCATGAATCTGAATCAACTTCTTCTATTAATTCAAGATCTATACATGGGAGTTTTCTACAATTCTCTACTACTCTCCTATGCTCTAGATTCTTCTAAATCCTGTTCATGTTACAATGATACAAATGATGGTGTCTATATCCGATTTCCCTCCTGTGCTCTAAACTGTCTAATCTTAAGAATTTAATTCTATCTACCTGCAACTACTACTATAAATGCCTCTGTCTATCTTAGACGAGAGCATATGGCTCGAGTTCTGATTAAATTTTACCAAGGCACCTAAATTAATGATCTCATTTATGTTCAGCGCGTCAACTTCAAGAGAAAATTTAAAAATTCAAAAACTTGCGCTGGACGTCTTCCAGCTGTCTTCTGCTTCCACGTTGGTTTTGCTTGTCGTGAGGGATGCTCCTGCATCATACTCCCTCGCTTGAAAATTTGCATGGGATCCTGTCCATGAGCTCCTGCATGGCATGTCCATGCTTCCGTATCTCTGCTTCAGTCTCCCAACTGGCATCTTCAACTGGATGACCCTTCCACTTGACCAAATATTCAAAATATTCTTTCCTTCTGTTTTTCTTACCCACTCATTTATTCAGTATCTGTTCCATTTGTGGATTCTATGCAACTAGCATCTGCTTCTGCCACTGGACTTCTGGTTGATCATCACTTTCTTCTTCTGGTTCGTCAGTTCTATATGTATATAAATCTGAAACATTAAATTTTGGAGATATTCCAATGCCCTCTGGTAACTCGATCTCATAAAAATTCTCTCCCATCTTCTTCAAGACCTTGCATGGCCCAATTTTCTTCATCTTCATCTTATTGTATGTTCCTCTCAGGAACCTTTCCTTCATCAAATGTGCTAGAACCAGATCACCAACTTCAAACTGAAGTTGTCTCCGATGCTGATCTTCTCTGCGTTTGTACTCCTGACTTGACTTCAATAGTCGCTCCTTCACCCGGCTGTGAAGTTCCTTCATCACTTCAATGAATTCTCCTGCACTAGCACTGCTAGTATCAGTCTGTTCTAAACCCCTCAGTTCAGAAACTCCTCTTGGCTGCATTCCATATACAATCTGAAATGGGCTTTTTCCTGTGCTCCTGTTCACTGAATCATTGTAAGCAAACTCTGCTTGTGCTAGTATGCTATCCCAGTTGTTATGGTGCTCTATCACCAAGCTTCTCAACAAGTCTCCCAGACTTCTGTTGACCACTTATGTTTGTCCATCCATCTGAGGATGATAAGCAGAACTAAACATCAAATTAGTTCCCATATTCTTCCATAGCGTCCTCCAAAAATTCCCTATGAATTTTGTGTCTCTGTCTGAAACTATGCTTTTTGGCAATCCATGAAGTCGAACGACCTCCTTGAAAAACAAATTTGCGACGTGAGTCACATCGCTGGTCTTCTAGCATGGAATGAAATGTGCCATCTTAGAAAACCTGTCAACTACCACAAAGATTGAATCAACACCTCTTTGTGTCCTCGTAAATCCCAATATAAAATTCATGCTAATTTCATCCCACGGCTTGTCTGGTATGGGTAATGGCTAATAAAATCCTGCATTCTGATTTCTTCCCTTTGAATGCTGGCAAATCCTACACCTGTCTACAAACCTCTGGACCTCTGACCGCATCCCTGGCCAAAAGTATGACTCGCTCAGTTTTTCAAATGTCTTATCATGGCCAAAGTGTCCTGCTAATCCACCACTGTGCTTTTCCTTCAACAAGTTCTCCCTCATGGAGCAATTCAGAATACACAGTTGATTTTCTTTGAACAACAATCCATCCTGGATCACATACTCTATCCACTGACTTCTGTCTCTGAGAAATGGATTCTCAGTTGCTTCATAAAATTCCTTAAAGTCTGAATCATCTGCATACATGTCCTTAAGATCATCAAAGCCTAACGCCCTGACTTTGAACTCCTGCAACAACAAACTTTTCCTGCTCAAAGAATCAACAATTTTGTTAGCAGTAGCATAAATATGCTTTATTACAAAAGTGAAATTATGCATGTATTCTACCCATTTAACATTCCTCTGATTCAACTTTTCTTGTTGAGTCACAAATTATAATGCATGGTTATCACTATATAAAACAAATTCCTTTGGAATCAAATAGTGTCTCCATTTATTCAATGCCTGTATGATGGCATAGAATTTCTTATCATACGTGGAGTACTTTTCTTTTGCCTCATTCAGCTTCTCGCTGAAATATGCAATCGGTCTGTCCTCCTGACTCAATACCGCTCCTATGGCAAACCCGCTTGCATCACATTTTACGTGAAATGTTTTCTGAAAATCCGGTAACACCAGAATTGGTTGTTCCGTAATTTTTAGTTTCAATAAATTGAAACTCTTCTCAGCCTCTTCAATCCAGTGAAAATATTTATGTCTTTTCTTGACTGTGTCCATCATTACTGCACTAATTCCACTGAAATTTCTGATGAATTTTCGGTAGAAACTAGCCAAACCATGGAAACTCCTCACTTCAAATACGTTCCTCGGTGATGGCCAATTCTTGATTACCTCCACCTTATCTGGATCGATCATCAGTTCATTTGCAGATATAACAAACCCCAAATAAATGAGTTTTGTCTTCATGAATGAGGACTTCTTCATGTTTATCAACAACTTCTCTTGCTGTAACCTCTTCATCACAATAGCCAAATGCTTCATATGTTCATCCTTTGTCTTGCTGAAAACCAATATGTCATCCAGATATACTCTGACAAATTTCCCAATGAACTCCTTCAGGACTTCATTCATCAACCTCATAAAGGTACTTGGTGCATTTGTCAAGCCAAACAGCATGACAAGCCATTCATACAAACCTTCGTTGGTTTTGAAGGTTGTCTTCCACTCATCACCTTCTCTCATACGAATATGATGATATCCACTCTTCAAATCTATCTTTGAAAAAAAAAATTCTCCACTTAAGCAGTCCATCAGATCATCCATTCTCGGTAATGGGAATCTATACCTGATAGTTATCTTATTAATGGCTCTTGAATCAGTGCACATCCTCCAGCCTCCATCTTTCTTCGGACTGAGTACTGTTGGAACAACACATGGACTCCAGCTTTCCCTGACCAAACCTTTGTCCAACAACTCCTGGACCTGTCTTTTAACCTCTTCATTCTCCTGCGGCGTCAATCTGTACGTGGCTTTGTTTTGAAAACTAGCTCCTGGTATGAGGTCAATATGATGACTCACGCTCCTGATCGGTGGAAATGAACGAGGTAGTTCGTCCACTACAATATCAGCGAACTCTTCTAGAAATTCCTGAACTTCTCCTGGTAAATCGTCCATTCTTGTGCTAGTCAGAACAATTCTCGGTTTTCTGACCACAAAGAATTGTGGATCCTCCTTCTTCTTAACTTCTATAAGAAGTTCCTTCCCACTCATGAGAAGTACTCTGTTGCTCACTTACGGTTTCACTTCCTTATCCTCAATTGGACACAACATATGAGTTCTCCCATTCCTTTTTAGGGTATATGTGTTCATCCTCCCATCATGAATTACATTCCTATCATACTGTCATGGTCTGCCCAACAAAAAATGACAGATATCCATAGGAATAACATCACATAAAATTTTATCATTATATCCTCCTATCTTAATGTCAACTAAGCAATGTTTAGTGACATTTACCTGATGTCCCTTCTGTAGCCATGAAACTTTGTATGGACTCAGGTGATCAGTTGTCTCCTGCTCCAAATTTTCTACCATCTCGATTGAAACGAGATTATCGGTGCTTCCACTGTCCACGATGACCTTGCACACTCTATCCTTGGTCTTGCAAGCAATCCTAAAAAGACGGTTCCTTTGCGTTGAGTTCTCCATCTCCTTCTCTGGCGTCGAAAGAACCTTCTGCATCACCAGTGATCTTCCGCCTTCGGTGTACTCTGCCTCAACATCTCACCTCTGTGCTTCGGCGATGTGAGTCTCTCCAGGTTCTTTCTTTTTCTCTGGACACTCAAATGACTTGTGCCCATTTTTTCCACATGTGAAGCATGTAATTACGCCACCTCTTCCTCTTCCTCTACTTCTGGTATGAGGAAACCTATCATTATCAGCATATCCTCCTCTTTGTTCAAATTACTTTCCTCGCTGCTCAACATATGGCCTTCTCTGTGAGGTTCCACATTTTTCAACTTTTCCCTGAGGTTTCTTCCATTCCTCCGTGGGCTTCTGATATTTATCTTGGGCAACTGATTTGCCTTTGGGCTGAATCCTGACTTTTCCCCTCTGACTTTGTTTACAGCTCATCTTCTCCTCATCTTTCAGAGCCATTTGATATGCATCCTCCACAGTTCGGATGGTCGCCAAATTTAGTTCATCCTGAATTTCATACCTCAGGCCATTCATATACCTAGCCACCTTTTTTTCATTGCTTTCGCGATGACCTGCTCTGATATTCAACCTGTAAAATTCTTCAGTATACTCCTTCACTGTCATCAACTTCTGTCTCAGGTTCTGCATCCTCCTGAATAGAGAAATTCGATAGTCCCTTGGGATGAACTTCGCTTTCATCTTCACAATCATTCGATCCCAACACTTAATCTTTTGCTTTCCTTTTATATGTGTATCTTCTTGAAGCTCGTCCCACCATAATTCTGTGTGTCCCTTCAAGCGTGTGAAAGAATACTTGACTTTCTTATCCTCTTTGATATCCTCATAATCGAAGTAGGTGTCAAGAGCTCTAATCCAATCTAAAAGATCCTCTGCATCCAGATTTTCCTCATAGCCTGGAATGTCCATCTTTGTCTTCGAACTCATCTGGGCGATAGCCTTAATTAATCGCTCATTGGCTGCATCTTCGGCTACAACTTCTCCTTGTTGTTCAACTTCAGCTTTGCCTTCGGAGTCACTTAGATCTCCAGCATTGGTTGTGCGTCTCTGCATTGCTTCCATATCTTCTAGTCTTGTTCGGAGATCATATATCTGCCTCTAAATTTCTGAATTCTCTGCTTGTCTCCCTCTTCCTCTCTGGTTCCCCCTATCCTCTGGATCGGGTGATTGTCTTTCTCTCCTCGACAGCATGGTGAAATTTTCTCTTCTTCTCTACTACAGAAAGAAAAGAGATTTTCTCGCTCTGATACCACTCTGACGCAGAGCGTACCCCCACCCCTAGGGCACGTATGCTCTCACAGGATCTTCCTCCTCTCGGCCCAAAGAACTCCAAGGTTCTTCTATTTCCCTGTCGGGAAATCTACACCCATGACAATCTCTCCCTGAGGTCTCCCCTTTGCTACCGGAAGATCGGCTAAATATCGCTATCTCGCGAGCTCGTAAAGCCTCCGACTATTCCTTTCCAATATTGCGATACCCGAAATAGCTATACGGGTATAGCTCCCTTCTTTGTTAGTGCCCTCAACGCATGCAACCATGGGCTAGGATTAAATGTTAGCCCCTCTCACAACCTCGCCACCTCGCAACCTCGCTGGTTGAACCGTGAGTTCTCACCCTCCTATTCCACGAGTTCCCGAGATGCGAGAATTCAATGGAGTGTTGACTCCTATATCCAAGCAGCATGTGTCCACCCATCAGCCGCGCGGTCCCACCTTATGCTCTGCCACGCGTCCACACGAACCTCGGCTCCTCAGCACTTTGCGACTCGCGAATACTAATGCCAATACTTCGAGAATTCTCGCAGCGAGGTCCCGAGGGCTTCGTGCCACCTGTATTCCACTCGCCGACTCTGCTATGGCCTACACTATCCTCCAGCTGTCGGGATATCGCTTTCTCACAATCTCATGATTCCCACGTCCAAATTCTCTGACCTTTTCTTGTGAGGTCCCGAGACACGATCCCACGTGTAGATCCAACGGTCCTCCTACGATCTGGATCCAACGGTTATCCTCCTTCTCGCACCTCGCGTCCTCGTGACTCGGAGTACCCAATGTCTAGACTCTCACCCTGCGAACTCCCAAGTTCGTGAGATCTCTTGATCTCTGCCACATGTCCTCCTCAGATGGACGACCACAATCATCTCATTCCTTCGCAGCTTCACGTCCTCGCACCTCGCGACTTTGGACACCCAATACTTGGGGTTTCACTCTGCGAACTCCCGATTTTGTGAGATCCCTCGATCTCTGACACGTGTCCTCTTCAGATGGACGGATACAATCCTCTCACTCCTTCGCCGCTTCACGTCCTCGCGATATCACTGTTCTTGTTGCGCAACTTTTGGGGCTTCAACTCGTGAGTCCCCGATACACGATACCACGTGTAGATCTGATGGCTCCTGTGACTCGAAATCGACGGCCTTGCCCCTCTTGAGCTTCAAGCTCTTCGGAATATTCTCTCCATAACCTCCTTGCAAATCTGCAAGATCTGACGATCCTCAGAACTTCGCGAAATCTCCTCAGAGGATTTCGATCGTCCGTTCTTCCTTGGGTAATTCCACGAGATGAACAACGTGTCTTTCCACGAGGTTCCTTCGCCTTTTCGCCAACCTGCGACGTTTCTCCCCAACTTCAAGTCACACTTGTCTACGCTGATCTTCAGTGACTCGGAGGCCGACCCTTCCTGAGCTCTTTTAAATTACTTCAACCTCAACGAGGTTCTTTGCACGCACTCCTTGCGGCAAGCCTGCGAACACTTCAACTGTTCGAGCTTCCTTGAATCTATGTATGCCCGTAGTAGCAGTCCTTTGATACTTCACTCAGTGTCACGACTGAGACTCTCCTTAGCCTGCGCACTCCTTGCATGGCTTGTATAACCCGATCTCACCCCTGGTGGTATGAGAACAAGAGTTAACTCTCTGAGCCTTCTGTCAACGCACTCCTTGCGGGCGACTTCAATTGCACTCTTTGCAGGAATCCTTGCTCAAGTAGAGAAACAATTGAAACTCATTTCACCTCCTCTCAGATTTCTATCTTAACACATGAAATCATACGCACAGCATAACAATAATGCCTAACAGGGAGAAATGTTCATAAATAGAGCATTCAACACACATACACAGAGAATAACACAACAACCATGAATCTGAATCAACTTCTTCTGTTAATTCAAGATCTATACATGGGATTTTTCTACAATTCTCTGCTACTCTCCTATGCTCTAGATTCTTCTAACTCCTGTTCATGTTACAATGCTACAAATGAGGGTGTCTATATCCGGTTTCCCTCCTGCGCTCTAAATTGTCTAATCTTAAGAATTTAATTCTATCTACCTGCAACTACTACTATAAATGCCTCTGTCTATCTCAGACGAGAGCATATGGCTCGAGGTCTGATTACATTTTACCAAGGCACATAAATTAATGATCTCATTTATGTTCAGCGCATCAACTTCAAGAGAAAATTTAAAAATTCAAAAACTTGCGCTGGACGTCTTCCAACTGTCTTCTGCTTCCACATTGGTTTTGCTTGTCATGAGGGATGCTCCTGCATCATAGGGTTTGTGGCTAGTCCTGAAACTAGTATGAAACATGTGTTTCGCATAAAAATGTCATAACTTATTCATAACAGATCCAAATTAAGTAAGACCAAATTTGTTGGTTAGAGTACAGCCTGTAGTATTCTGTGTACAATTTTCAGATCCACACAACAAATATTCTGTGTGGGGCACATTCTACAAGTTCGCTCTCTAGAATAAGCCAAAATTCAATAACGTATGCCATTTTTTCTATAACTCCTTTTCTAAGAGGTTCCAGGTAGTGACACCTAGAGGAATTGCATAAAACACAGTGAAGAACATTGTGTACTATTTTCAGATCTTTATTCATTACAGGTACATAGTTATGATTATTTCAAGTTAGGGTTGTTGACTAATCCAAAACTAGTCATGTGAGACTAAAGTAAAGTTTGATGAAAATGATAGTCTCTTGTTTTTAAAGTTAAGGAAGGTTTGCATGTGTGTGATCACATACACAAGGTCTATTACAGAGTTACAAATCAGATTTGAATGATGAAATTGATGAGGGATTTTGGTTGAGGTTGAAGGTAGGTTGGTGCATGGTTGATGCACTTGTTTATGGTACAAGTTGATTACAGGTTGTTTGGTACAAGTTGGTGCATGGTTGATACATTTTTTTATGGTACAGATTGATTACAGGTTGATGCATGGTTTATGCATGGTTCAGGTTACTGGTACATGTTGTTTGGTGCAGGTTGATTATTACAGGTTTACAATAGTATATGTCACAATGATAGTGTGGCAGTGATTCCATTGTTCTACTTATACATCAGGGTGGTTGGTGTTGATTAAGGTTGGTTGTCATTGATGTCAACCCTTGAAGAAAGTCTGGTAGCACAAAGGTTTGGGTAATGGACCCAAGTTTGTTTGATGTATAATGGTATGAGCTTTAATATATTTGAAGGTAAGACTATTCTATATGGGTATTACATGTCATGCCACTTTCGGTGGTATGTGGAACGTCACATAACTCCTCACAGTTAGAGAGTTATGGCCATATAAAGTAGGAGAACCCTCATGAGTCATCTAGAATCCCCAAAAGGTCAAAGTAGTCAAAATGGTTTAAGAGATTTTTAGAAGGTAAATAATAAAGTGAAGTGATGAGTGTACTATAATTCAAAGTGAATACAAAATAAATTATTTAAATAATAAAATTAATGGAGAAATTACTGAGTTGACAAGTGGTTAGTAGTGGGTTATCCTTAAAATAAGGAAAGTGGTTCAAGATGGTTAGAAGGTAACCCCTTGAGGTAAACTGAAGTGATGAGTGTACTATAAGACAAAGTGGATACAAAATACATTATTTAAATAATAAATTTAATGGATAAATTACTAATTGGACAAGTGGTTAGAAGTTGGTTAACCCTAAAATCAGGAAAGTGAGTTAAAATGGTTAAAATGTAACCCCTTGAGGAAGCTACATGAAAGTATAAATAAGAGGCAAGGCTCTCTCATTTTAAAAACACTTGAGCATATTAAATATGTACAGGTGACTGAGGTAACCAAAGGATATCTAAGTTGAAATTAAGAGAGAAGGTGAAGTAAAGAAGGCCAAAATTCAATGGAGGATAAATTCTTTTGATGATGCTTTCTAAGGTATGTTATTTACAGGTCATCTCACCATTTTCACAATAACGTTTTTTATAGAATGATTCAGACCATGAACTTGAGATTCCATTGAAAAAACATATCCAAGTAGTTTTGGTACAAATTTCAGCTTGTGTGGCATTGTATTTTTGGAGTTACACTCCGTGGAAAATAGGGTTTGTGGCTAGTCCTGAAACTAGTCTAAAACATGTGTTTCAAGTAAAAATGTCATAAATTCTTCATAGCAGATCCAAATTAAGTAATAAAAAATGTTTTGGTTAGAGTACAGTCTTTTTTATCCTGTGTAAAATTTTCAGATCCATACAACAAATATTCCGTGCGAGCCATGCTTTACAAGTTCGCTCTCTAGAATAAGCCAGAATCCAACACGATATGTCATTTTTTCTATAACTTATTTTATGAGAGGTTCCAAGTAGTGACACCTGGATGAATTTGAAAAAACACACTGAAGAACATTGTGCACTATTTTCATATCTTTATTTATTACAGGTATATAATTATGATTATTTCATGTTAGGATTGTTGACTAATCCAAAACTAGTCATGTAAGACTAAAGAAAATTTTGATGAAAATGCTAGTCTGTTGTTGTTAAAGTTAAGGAAGGTTTGCAGGTATGTGATCATATACACCAGGCCTATTACAGAGATACAAATCAGATTTGGATGATGAAATTGATGAGGGATTTTGGTTGAGGTACATGTTGGGTACATGGTTGAGACAAGTAGTTGATGAGTTGGCACATACATGAGGTGTATAGTGGTAAATTATGAGCTTGATTTCTTATGTAGATTAATTGTTTTATTTTCTTCAATGCTTTGATTCCAGCTTAATACACTTCAACAATACCAAATCATAATTGAATAACAATAAATATGTAGATAAGTAAGCATACACATCAACAACACATATACCCTACAAAAACCCTGCACATGGAGAAAAACCCCAGCAAACGATATTTGTTTATTGCATTAATAATGTAAGATCACTTACAAATATCCACCGTGAATGTTCTTCTCTTAAAGAGATTTCCAAGATGAATCTGACCTGACAAAGACCTAAGAGACCTTTCTGAAATACACCTTTGATATGTTGCCTCTATTGTATACAACATTGATATGCTTGTTTGGTATGCTACCTCTTTATCACTGATATGCTCCTCTATTTATTCACCCTTAACCTGTATATCAAAACTGTGTTGAAGAGAGGGGTCACCCTATGCTTATATATGTTGAAGAGGATAAGAGTAGAGGCTCGGAATAGTAACATGTTTGCATGCTTTAACCATAACTCAATCTCATGCTTTAGCTCGAACTTAGAGCTAGAATTGAAACTGGTATACTCTAGTTCAAAAATAGAACTAGACTTGAGACTTCAGTTACAACTCAACATTACACTTTAGTTCGAAAATAGAACTAGACTTAAGACTTCAGTTGCAACTCAACACTACTCTTAAGTTCGAAAACAGAACTAGACTTAAGACTTTAGTTACAACTCAACATTTATACTTTAGTTCTAAAACATAACTAGACTTGAGACTTCAGTTACAACTTGACTCCTTACAAGGCAATTAGAAATTCTCTTCATGGTGGATAATGTTACACATGCCAACGCACTAGATCAATACATTTATATCATTTGCAATATTAGGAATATTGTTTGTTTCTAGCTCATAGGAATTTTATATTCAACCTAACTTTTGCTAGATGACTTGACTTTTTCTCATGGCTCACAAGGCTTGACTAGACTCACAGAGGTTGTACGTTCCCCCTGACTTTTGTACTAGTACTTCTATGCTCACAGAGGTTGTACGTTCCCCATGAATTTTGCACTAGACTATCTAAGCTCACAGAGGTTGTATGTTCCCCCTAAATTTTTCATTAGACTCACATAGCATCTCATTTTTCCTGACTTTTGGTTTGAATCACAGAGGTTGTACGTTCCCCCTCGCTTTTTTCAATACCTCACAAGATTGGTTGATTCTCCAAATCTCCCTAGCTAGCCTCATGGTGGCCCATATGGCCTCTCATTGGAGAATGATTGTTTATGTTGCCAAATTTAACACTCCCTCTCTATGAGGGAGTCATTCTCAGCCACACTAAGCTTGACTCTCAGCTGCACAAATTGTCTCGAGGTCAGAGGCTTGGTCAGGATATCATCTACATGCTCGCTCATGGCTATGTACTATAACTTTACAGTTTTTCTCTGGACCAAGTATCAGATGTAGCGGTACCTCATGTCAATATGTTTTGACCTGTCATTAAATACCAGGTTCTCTATCAATTTTATGCAACTTTGATTATCACAGTAAACCACCTTCGTCTCGATCTTGTCACCAAACGACCTAGAAACCAATTTTCTAATCCATATCGCTTCTTTGCTAGCATCACTTGCTGCAATGTACTCAGCCTCTATTGCACTCTATGCAAGGGATCCCTGCTTCTGGCTTGACCAAGAGATCACAGTGGATCCTAAACCAAGGCAGTATCCGGAAGTACTCTTTCGATCCACTAGGCTTTCTGCCCAATCAACATCTGCATACCCATGCAGAAATAAACCACCACTGGATGTATATCTTAGACCATAAGTAATGGCCCCTTTGAGATATCTCAAGATGTGCTTTACTAACACCCAGTGTGTTTGTATCGGTTCAGTCATGAACTGAATCATTGCAATCACTGCATAGCATATATCTGGCCAGGTGTGGATCATGTACATCAATGATCCAATCAACTACCTATACATGGTGGGATCCACCAAATCTGAACCTGTATCAAAATCATGAAGCTTCCTCAGGTTGGTAATCATCGGAGTAGACATGGATTTTCAATCCATCATGCCAAACCTATTTAGTACATTCACTGTGTATTTTCCTTGTGCCAGAAATATATCACCATTTCTTTTCCATAATTCCAATCCTGGGAAGTAATGCATCAAGCCTAAGTCTTTCATCTTGAATTCTGAGGTTAGCTCTCTCTTACACTAGTCTATTACCCCTTCATCTCATGTTAGAAAGACATCATCAACATACACGATTAGTATAACAGGTTGGTTACCTCTTACCCTGAAGTACAAATTTGCATCAACATCACTTTTCTAAAAGCCCATGATTTTAAGAAAGCCATCAATCTTATCATACCAAACTCTGGGAGCCTCTTTAAGACCATACAAGGCCTTCCTTAGCTTGCATACATGAGTGTCTTTGTTATGCAGTACAAAACTATATGGTTGTTCCACAAAGACCTCTTGTTCAATATTTCCATTCAAGAATGTTGTTTTTACATCTATTTGAAGTAGCTTCCAACCAAGAACGGGAGTTAAAGCAATAATAGTTCGAATGAAGGTATACTTGGCTACAAGAGAAAAATTATCTTCGTAGTCGATTCCTTCTTTCTGAGTGAAGCCTCTGGCTACAAATATTTCTTTGAACTTTTCCACACTTCGATCAATTGCATGTTTGATCTTATAGATCCATTTGGAAGAAACCATTGATTTGTCTTTTGGCCTCAACACAATGTCCCAAACATTGTTCTTTATAATAGACCTGTATTCCTCAAGCATGGCATCCTTCCATACTTGTAATTTATCTTCTTCTTCAAATTAAGAAGGTTCGGCATCACTAATGTTGCTCATCAGTGCAACATATCCTCCAAACCTATGAGGCCTCTTCCTTTCCCTAAAAGTTCCTTTGGGAGCAACTATCCTTTTTGCTTCCTGCACTATTTCTTTAAGCCACCCTGGCTTCCTTTTGGCTGGAGGTTCTTCAAGAGTTATTTCTAGCACTTCAACAGGTTCTAGGGGCTCATTACTTGGCCCTTCACGAGTTTCCTCCCTCTAATCATCTGACTCTTCATTTTTAGAAGAGGGTGAAGCTCGCTGAACTGCTTCTAATTCCTATTGAAGCTCTATGGATTTCTTAAATGCAGAATCCTCATGGAAAGTCACATATATTTTTACCTCTGTTTTCCTCTGACCTGGTACATAAATCTTGTAAGCCTTGGAGTTCTCATTGTACCCCACAAAAACCCCTTTCTTTCCTGAGGGTTCCATCTTTGTCCTCTTTTCCTTAGGGACATGAATATACACAGGACACCCAAATATCTTTAGATGCCCTACTTCAAGTTTGATCCCTGAGAATACCTCTTCAGGAGTCTTTTCCTTCAAGATAACATGTGGACACTTGTTCTACATATACACGATAGTGAAAGTAGCTTCTACCCATAAAGAATTTGGCAGATCCTGGTCAAACATCATTACTTTTTCTACCTCACAAATTGTCCTGTTTTTCCTCTCAACAAATCCATTTTGCTGAGGGTTATATGGCACGGTCAACTGTCTCTTGATTCCTACTGACTTGCATAAATCCTCAAAATGGAGAGACTCAAACTCTCCTCCATTGTTTGTTCCAAGGATTCTGATGTGTTTCCCTGTCTACTTTTGAATAAAGGCTTTATACTCTTTGAATTTATCAAATGTGTCACTTTTATATTTAAGGAAATATATCCAACATTTTCTTGAGTAATCATCAATAAAAATGACATAATATAAGCAACCACTGAGTGAGGGAGATGACATGGGACCGTATACATCAGAATGAACCAGATCTAAGATGCCCTAAGATCTATTGTCACTACTAGGAAATGCTTTCTTTATATTTTTACCTAGCATGCATCCCTTACAAATTTCATTTTTACTAAGAGAAATAGAGAGCATGCCACATACCATGTTCTGTAGATCCGGAAGATCTTTGTAACGAAGATGTCCAAGTCTTTTGTTCCACAACTCGCTGGAGATAGTTGCATCATGAGCCAATGCATGAACTGACTGTCCTAACACGATGTACCGTCCTCCACTACAAGTTCCAATGGGTTATGTTGTACTTAAATGGCTACTTTTAGCCCATAGTAGTGCCTTCCCATCCTTGAAGATCACCCAATATCCCTTGTCCTCAAGGGCTGCAACTGATAGTAAATTTTTCTTAAGCCCTGGAACATATAATACTTCATCAACATGAAGTCTAGCCCTAGATTCCAATATGAAGGAGATAAATCCTACTCCCTCTATCTTGTAACATTTTTCATCCCCAAGCTCAACATGCTTTGCAAAAGATTTTGTCTCGAAATATGAGAGGATCTCCTTGTACCCTGTCATGCGATTTGATGCACCACTATCTACTATCCAAGTTTTCTGCCCCATGAAAACTAAATTGGATAAGGCATAAACCAAGTAATACTATTTTCTATTTTCTTTCTCATTAGAAGGACTCCCTTCATTTCTTTTGGATTCATCATCCTCAGCAATTGAGGCATGATGTTTCCCTTTCCTTGGATATTTATTTCTAAACCAACAATCTTTAGCAAAATGACCCAACTTATTACAACTAAAGCATTTAATCTTAGATGTATCAATATTCTTGTCTTTGAATGTACCTTTGGTGTTTGGATTCCTCTGAGAGCCTTTCTGGAAAGTGTATTTCTTCTTTCCCTTGAATCTTGATGCTAAATCTGAGTGCTCTTCTTCAATTGGCTCACTCCTGGTAGTTGTGCGTGTTAAGAACCAAATAGCAATATAGCATAGAAAAACCTCAGAAAAAGTACTCAACACCTTGAAAAAGAGATAATTTCAGATAATAAGCCTCTTCGAGGGGGCAACCTCATTTTACCCCACTTAAATGTTCAA
>JZKD02S2130963.1:0-10862 GCA_000966675.3 Picea glauca | reverse complement strand
TCCACTGTCACCCTTGTGACCAAAAGATGATCTCTGATATGGGCTATCCTGGAACAAAAAGATGCCACTGATTCACCTTTCTCCATCTTCAAATACTTATTCTTGTGCTTAAGTGCCCTCTTCTGACTTGGAGTCTGTTTCTCATACAGATTCACCAAGGTATCCATACAGTCCTAGGCAGTCATTAACGAAGTCATTGCAGGAATTATACTGTCATTGACGGTGTCAATTATGATTCTCTTGTCCTTTTCTTGAATCTTCCTAAAGGCCACTCTTCCTGCATTATTTGTGGGTTCCTCCACCACTATGGTCACATACTGCTCAAGATCATGCTCCTGCAAGATATTTTTTATTCGAATCTTCCACACATTGAAGTTGGTAGCTCCTTCGAGCCTATCCTCTGCCCTGACTAAAATGGAGGATGCCATGGACTTCACATTGGAAACTTAATCAAGCTAACTTGTATCTATGTGTACCTGCTGAAATACTTCAACACGTTTAACACACCCTAAGCTCTAATACCATGTTAAATTATGAGCTTGATTTCTTATGTAGATTAATTCTTTTATTTTCTTCAACACTTTGATTCCATCTTAATACACTTGAACAATATGAAATCATAACCGAATAGCAATAACTATGTAGATAAGTAAGCATGCACATTAACACCACATATACCCTGGGGAAACCCTGTACAGGGAGAAAAACCCCAACAAATGATATTCCTTTATTGCATTAATAATGTAAGATCACTTACAAATATCCACCATGAATTTCCTACTCTTAAAGAGCTTTCCAAGATGACCCTGACCTAACAAAGACCTAAGAGACCTTGTTGAAATACACCTCTGATATTCTTCCTCTAATGTATACAACACCGATATACTTCTTTGGTATGTTGCCTCTTTATCACTGATATGATCCTCTATTGCTTCACCCTTAACCTGCATATCAAAACTGTGTTGAAGAGAGGGTTCGACCTCTTCTTATATAGGTTGAAGAGGAGAAGAGGAGAGGATCGAAATAGTAACTTGTTTGCATTCTTTTATCATAACTCAGCTTCATACTTAGAACTAGACTTGAGACTAGTATACTCTAGTTCGAAAATAGAACTAGACTTGAGACTTCAATTACAACTCAACATAACACTTTAGTTTGAAAATAGAACTAGACTTAAGACTTCAATTGCAACTCGGCATTACACTTTAGTTCGAAAAAAGAACTAGACTTAAGACTTCAGTTACAACTCAACATTACACTTTAGTTCGAAAATATAACTAGACTTAAGACTTCAGTTACAACTCAACATTTACACTTTAGTTCTAAAATAGAACTAGACTTGAGACTTCAGTTACAACTCGTCTCTTTACAAGGCAATTCAAAATTCTCTTCATGGTGGATAATGTTACACGTGACAACGAACTAGATCAATACATTTATATCATTTGTAATATTAGGAATATCGTTTGTTTCTAGCTCATAGGAATTTTATATTCAACCTAACTTTTGCTAGATGCCTTGAATTTTTCTCATGTCTCACAAGGGTTGACTAGGTTCACAGAGGTTGTATGCTCCTCATGACGTTTTCACTAGTCTGTATATGCTCACAGGGGTTGTACGTTCCCCTTGAATTTTGCACTAGACTGTCTAAGCTCACAAAGGTTGTACGTTCCCCCTGACCTTTTCACTAGACTCACATAACATCTCATTCGTCCTGACTTTTGGTTTGACTCACAAAGGTTGTACGTTCCCCCTGGATTTTTGCAATACCTCAAAAGACTGGTTGATTCTCCAAATCTCTCTGGTTAGCCTTAGGGTGGCCCATATGGCCTCTCATTGGAGAATGACCATCGATGTTGCCAAATTTAACACTCTCTCTTAGTGAGGGAGTCATTCTCAGCCACACCAAGCGTGATTCTAAGCTGCACAAATTGTCTCAAGGTCAGAGGCTTGGTCAGGATATCAACTACCTGCTCGCTCATGGCTATGTACTGTAACTTTACAGTTTTTCTCTGGACCAAGTCTTGGATGTAGTGGTACCTCATGTCAATATTTTTTGACTTATCGTGAAATACCGTGTTCTCTATTAATTTTATGAAACTTTGATTATCACAGTGAACCACCACCATCTCGAGCTTGTCACCAAACAACCCAAAAACCAATTTTTTTATCCATACTTCTTCCTTGCTAACATCACTTGCTGCAATGTACTCAGCCTTTGTTGTACTCTCTGCAATGGATCCCTGCTTCCGGCTTGACGAAGAGATCATAACGGATCCTAAATTGTAGCAGTATCCGAAAGTACTCTTTCAATCCACTGGCCTTCCTGCCCAGTCAACATCTGCATACTTATGCAGAAATAAACCACCACTGGATGTTTATCTCAGACCATAAGTAATGGTCCCTCTGAGATATCTCAAGATGTGCTTTGCTACCACCCAGTGTGTTTGTCTTGGTTCAGTAATGAACTAACTCATTGCAATCACTGCATAGAATATATCTTGCCTAGTGTGGATCATGTACATCAATGATCCAATCAACTTCCTATACATTGTGGGATCCACCAAATCTGAACCTGTATCAGAATCATGCAGCTTCCTCAAGTTTGTAATCATCAGAGTAGACATGGATTTGTAATCCATCATACCAAACCTCTTTAGTACATCCACTATGTATTTTCCTTGTGCCAGAAATATCTCACTCTATCTTTTCCATGCTTCCAATCCTAGGAATTAATGCATCAAGCCTAAGTCTTTCATCTCGAATTATGAGGTTAGATCCCTCTTACACCAGGCTATTAGCCCTTCATATCCTGTTAGAAAGAGATCATCAACATATATGATTAGTATAACAGGTTGGTTACCTCTTACCTTGAAGTACATATTTGCATTAACATCACTTTTCTGAAAGCTCAGGCTTTTATGAAAGCCATCAATACTGTCATACCAAACTCTCAGAGCCTGCTTAAGACCATACAAGGCCTTCCTTAGCTTGCATACATGATTTCCTTTTTTATGCAGTACAAAACCATCTGGTTGTTCCACAAAGACCTCATGTTCAATCTTTCCATTCAAGAATGTCATTTTTACATCCATCTGATGTAGCTTCCAACCAAGAATGGGAGCTAAAGCAATAATAGTTCGAATGGAGGTATCCCTGGCTACAGGGGAAAAAGTCTCTTCATAGTCGATTCCTTCTTTCTAAGTGAAGCCTCTGGCTAAAAATATTTCTTTTAACTTTTCCACACTTCCATCAATTGCATGTTTGATCTTATAGATCCATTTGGAAGAAATCACTGATTTGTCTTTTGGCCTCAATAGAATGTCCCAAACATTGTTCTTTATAATAGACTTGTATTCCTTAAGCATGGAATCCTTCCATACCTGTAATTTATATTCTTATTCAAATGAAGAATGTTTGACATCACTAATGCTTCTCATAAGTGCAACATAGCCTCCAAACCTATGAGGCCTCTTCCTTTCCCTGAAAGTTCCTTTAGGAGAAGCTATCCTTTCTGCTTCCTACATTATTTCTTTAAGCCACCTTGACTTCCTTTTGGCTGGAGTTTCTTCAATAGTTCTTTATAACACTTCAACAGGTTCTAGGGGCTCATTACTTGGCCCTTCACAAGGTTCCTCCCTCTGATGATCTGACTCTTCATTTTCAAAAGAAGGTGAAGCTAGTTGAACTGCTTCTAATTCCTGCTGAAGCTCTTTGGATTTCTTAAATTTGGCTTCCTCATGGAAAGTCACATCTATGCCTACCTCTATTTTCCTTTGACCTAGTAAATAAATCCTGTAAGACTTGGAAATCTCATTGTACCCCACAAAAACCCCTTTCTTGACCGAGGGTTCCATATTTGTCCTATTTTCCTTAGGGACATGAATATACACAGGACACCCGAATATCCTTAGATTCCCTACTTTAGGATTGATCCCTGAGAATACCTCTTCAGGAGTCTTGTCCTTCAATATAACATGTGGACACCTGTTCTGAATATACACGATGGTGGAGGTAGCTTCTTCCCATAAAGAATTTGGCAGATCCTAGTCAAACATCATTGCTTTTGTTGCCTCACAAATTGTCTTATTTTTGCTCTCAACAACTCCATTTTGTTGAGGGTTATATGGAAAGGTCAACTGTCTCTTGATTCCTACTGACTTTTTGAAATCCTCAAATTGGAGAGATTCAAACTCTCCTCCATTGTCTGTTCTAAGGATTTCGATGTGTTTCCCTATCTTCTTTTCAATAAAGGCTTTATACTATTTGAATTTATCAAATGTATCACTTTTATCTTTAAGGAAATATATCCGACATTTTCTTGAGTAATCATCAATAAAAATGACAAAATAAAAAAAACCACTGAGTGAGGGAGGTGACATGGGGCCACATACATGAGAATGAACCAGATCTAAGATGCCCTGAGCTCTGTTGTCACTACTAGGAAATTCTTTCTTTATATTTTTACCTAGCATGCATCCCTTACAAATTTCATTTTTACTAAGAGAAACAGAGGGCATGCCACATACCATGTTCTATAGATATGGAGGAGATTTGTAATGAATATGTCCAAGTCTTATGTGCCCCAACGCGTTGGATCTAGTCACATCATGAGCCAATGCCTGAATTGACTGTCCTGACACGACTTATAGTCCTCCACTGCGAATTCCAATGGGTTCGGTTGTACTTAAATGAATACCTTTATCCCATAGTAGTTCCTTCTTTTCCTTGAAGATCATCCAATATATGGTGTTCTCCAGGGTTGCAGCTGATAGTAGATTATTCTTGAGTCCTGGAACATATAATACTTCATCAACATGATGTCTAGCCCTAGATTCCAATCTAAATGAGATAGAGCCTACTCCCTCTATCTTGTAACACTTGTCATCCCCAAGCTCAACATGCTCTACAAAATATTTAGTCTCAAAATCTGAGAGAATCTCCTTGTACCCTGTCATGTGCTTTGATGCACCACTGTCTACTAACCAAGTTTTTGGCCCTGTTAAAATTGAACTAGACAAGGCATAAACCAAGCAATATTCTTTTCTATTTTCTTTCTCATTAGAAGGACTTCTATTATTTCGTTTGGATTCATCATCCTCAACAGTTGAGGCATGATGTTTCCCTTTCCTTGGATATTTCTTTCTAAACCAACAATATTTAGCAAAATGACCCAACTTATTACAAATAAAGCATTTAATCTTAGATGTATCAATATTATTGCTTTTGAATGTACCTTTGGTGTTTGGATTCCTCTAAGAGCCTTTCTGGAAAGTGCCTTTTGACTTTCCCTTGAATCTTGATGCTAAAGATGGGTTCTCTTCTTTCGTTGGCTCGCTCCTAGTAATTGTGCGACTCTCCTCCTGGAGGAAATCATGCCATAACCTCTCAAACGTGGGTTGAATCTCTATCCCACTTATACTGGATAAGAAGGTCTCTCATGAATAAGGAAGACCATAAAAAATGGCCTGCACTAAATCATCATCGTCCACTGTCACCCCTATGCCCAAAAGCGGATCTCTGATTTGGGCTATCCTAGAATAGAAATATGCCATTGATTCACCTTTCTCCATTTTCAAATACTCAAGATTTTTCTTAAGTGTCCTCTTCTGACTTGGAGCCTATTTCTCATACAGATTCACCAAGGTATCCATACAGTCCTCGGAAGTCATTAACGAAGTCATTGCAGGCATTATACTATCTTTGAATGAGTCAAAGATGACTTTCTTGGCCTTTTCTTGACTCTTCCTGAAGGCCTCTCTTCCTGCATTATTCGTGGGTTCCTCCACCATTGTGGTCACATACTGCTCAAGATCACGCTCATGGAAGATATTTTTTATTCGGAGCTTCCACACATTGAAATTGGTATCTCATTCGAGCCTATCCTCGGCCCTGACTGAAATGGAGGATTCCATGGACTTCACACTGGAAACTTAATCAAGCTATCTTGGATCTATTTGTACCTTCTGAAATACTTCAACACATTTAACACACCCTAAGCTCTGATACCATGTTAAATTATGAGCTTGATTTCTTATGCGGATTAATTATTTTATTTTCTTCAACACTTTGATTCCATCTTAATACACTTCAACAATACCAAATCATAACCGAATAACAATAACTATGTAGATAGGTAAGCATGCACATCAACAACAAATATACCCTAGGGAAATGTTGTACAAGGAGAAAAAGCCCAACAAACAATATTCCTTTATTGCATTAATAATGTAAGATCACTTACAAATATCCACCATGAATGTTTTTCTCTTAAAGAGCTTTCCAAGATGAATCTAACCTGACAAATACCTAAGAGACTTTGCTCAAATACACCTCTGATATGCTTCCTCTATTGTATACAACGTTGATATGCTTCTTTGATATGTTGCCTCTTTATCACCGATATGCTCCTCTATTACTTCACCCTTAACCTGCATATCAAAATTGTGTTGAAGATAAGGGTCAACCTCTTCTTATATAGGTTGAAGAGGAGAAGAGGAGAGGCTCTAAATAGTAACTTTAATCATAACTCAGCTTCATACTTTAGTTTGAACTTAGAACTATAATTGAGACTGGTATACTCTAGTTCGAGAATAGAACTATACTTGAGACTTCAATTACAAATCAACATTACACTTTAGTTCGAAAATATAACTGGACTTAAGACTTTAGTTGCAACTCATCATTACACTTTAGTTCGAAAATAGAACTAGACTTAAGACTTCGGTTACAACTCAACATTACGCTTTAGTTCGAAAATAGAACTAGACTTAAGACTTCAATTACAACTCATCATTTACACTTTAGTTATAAAATAGAACTAGACTTGAGACTTTAGTTACAACTCGACTCTTAACAAGTCAATTCAAAATTCTCTTCATGGTGGATAATGTTACATGTGGGAACGCACTAGATCAATACATTTATATCATTTGCAATATTATGAATATTGTTTGTTTCTAGCTCATAGGAATTTTATATTCAACTTGAATTTTGCTAGATGCCTTGACATTTTCTCATGGCTCACAAGGCTTTAGTAGGCTCATAGAGGTTGTACGTTCTCCCTGACGTTTTCACTAGACTGTATAAGCTCACAGAGGTTGTACATTCTCCCCGAATTTTGCATTAGACTCACATAACATCTCGTTCGTCCTGACTTTTCTTTGACTCACATAGGTTGTACATTCCCCAAGGATTTTGTCAATACCTCACAAGACTAGTTGATTCTCCAAATCTCCCTGGCTAGCCTCAGGGTGGCCCATATGGCCTCTCATTGGAGAATGACTGTCGATGCTACAAAATTTAATATATAGTTAATGATGTTGGTACATATTGATGATTCATAGTTGATGGGTAGTTGATACATGATTGGTACATCGATGGATACACTTGTTTTTGGACAGGTTGTTGTGACAGGTTATTCATACAAGTTTGGTGCATGGTTGATGCACTTATTCATGATACATGTTGAGGTACACGTTGGTGCATGGTTGATTCACTTGCTTATGGTACAGGTTGGTGCATGGTTGATGCACTTTTTTATGATACAAGTTGATTACAGGTTGAGGTACAGGTTGATGCATGGTTTAGGTTATTGGTATAGGTTGTTTGGTGCAGGTTGATTGGTACATGTTTAAAACAATATACATCATAATGATAGTGTGACAATGGTTCCATCATTCTACTTATACATCGGGGCGGTTGGATGAGGCAAGGACAGGTGGTTGTATCCACCTTCCACTTGTAGCTAGAGAACATAGGGGGTTGTAGCCTCCTTCTAGTTGTATCCAAATAATTGGGGAGTTGGAGCTTCCCTCAGGTTGTAGCCTAAGAAACTAGGGGGTTGGAGCTTCCTTCTAGTTACAGCTAGAAAACAAAGGAAGTTGGTGCTTCCAATGAATGTAATTCTTCAAGACATATAATAAAAGCATTATGTGGTTTTCTCCCGCTTTGAGTTTCCACGTAAAACAATGGTGTATTGTGTATGTGTATGATTGTTCATTTGTTCATTTCTTATTTACTCTACAGTTATTGGATGATAATGCTACATTGATATAACACTTAGATTATATGGTTAAAAATGATTAAATTTCTCTATTACTAATTCACCCCCCCTCTCAATAATCCAACAATTGGTATCAGAGAAGGTACCTTCAGAAATCAGTTTAACCACTGAAAGGTAGATCATGAAGAGAAACAACTTGTATAAAAATGGAATATCATAGTTTGATGGACAAAAGTATGCATTTTGGAGCATAAGTATGAAGACATATATACAAGCACATGAATTTTAAATTTGGCAATCAATTGTAGATGGATACACAGTACCAGCAGTTCTGCCAACAAATGATAAAGCAGTGAAACTCTGTCAGAATAATTCCAAAGCCACAATTGCACTTTTGAATGGTCTTGGTGAAATGATATTCACCAAATTTGCACATTGTAAATCTGATAAAGAGATTTGGGACAAACTTCGAAATATTTATGAAGGAGAGTCAAAAGTCAAAGCAACAAAGCTTCAAACTTACAGAGGTTGGTTCTAACAACTAAAGATGAAGGAATATGACAATATTGCATCTTCTTATGAGTAAATGAAACAGTAAAGGCAATCATGGGATTGGGAGAAGAAATTCAAGAATCAATAATTGCTCAAAAGGTACTAAGATCTCTTCCTATGAGATTTATCCCTAAGATATCAGCACTAGAATAAAGAGTAGATCTAAACTCAATAAGCATAGACGAACTACATGGAATCTTCATAGAATATGAAATGAGAACTGAATAGGAAAATCCAGATGTAAAATAAGCTGCCTTCAAAGCATCCAAAAGATCAAAGCAAAAGGGAAAGAAACAAGAAAAATAACATAGCAGCAATAGTGACGTTCAAAAGATGATGAAGAAGTGGACAACTTTGTCAAATACTGAACAAGGGAATCGATGCCAGGTATAGAGGTAAGATTCCTTTAATTTGTTTTAATTGTGATGGTATTGTTCATTTTTCTAACAAATTTCCTCATAAGAAAAAGAAAAATGATGAACGTTACTCAAAAAACAAATAAACTTATAAAGACAAAAGAACTACAAAGAAAGTTTTCAAGAAAATCTTATGCACCAAAGAAGACATCTCATCATCATATGAAGATGAAGTCAGTGACATTGAGACAGAAATAGTTCTATTCATGGAAGTAGAAGACTCTGATAAAGAAGACTCTGAAGAAGAATATGAAGAAACCGAAGAAGAATATGAAGAATTCGAAGAAGAAATTGAAGAGGCAGAAGTTGAATACCAAGAGGAATTGTTGAGTGCCATAGAAGTTATCAGAAGAGAAAAGAGGAAAAACAAGAAGCTACAAGTGGAACTAGACAAGAAAGAAGATGTAATGACTGTGGTTTTAAAATAACTTCTAAAAATTCTACCAAATCCTACCAAATGTAAAACAATTTATACCAGATTCATAAAATAAGAATTATGCAAGTAAAATTAAAATTTATCAATGAGTAATGCATAAATTCTAAATTCGAATTGAGTACCTTAACAATGATGCTAATTTCCGTTGTCAGCTGCCTTGCTGCTGTTGTTGTTCTCCTGCTACCTGCTACACAACCCAGTCCTGTTGCAAACACAGAAAAATTGCCCAAAACTATTGTCCACCCTGCCAACTAGGAAAACGACCTAGCTCCAGGATATCTACGAATATCCTGGCCCTACGAGCCCAAAACCTCTAGCAACCCTGGTCCACTGTGTCAATTCCAAACACAAAATTCCTCCCTGGTCCAATACTCAAAGTTCTCCCCAAAATCATGGCCAACTTCCCCCGTAGAGTCCCCCTCCTCCAAACTCCTTTCCCCCTCTTATTGCTCCTCCACCATCTTCCTTTCATTAACTCCCCCACCAAATACCTTATCACATTATTAAATACCTTATCCATTCATTTAAATATATTATCCATGTATTGAATACATTATCCCTTGTGGGATACGTAACTTAATTTAAACATTATATTTTATTATCCAATTCTTATTTAATACTTAATTAATTAATTAATTAATTAATAATTAAATCAATCATTAACCATATTAATTAAGGAGTTAATTTATACTTAAATTAATCATAATCAAGAATAACTAATTGATAACAAATAATTAGTTAAGGTTATTTTAATAAATAAATATAGTTTAGCTAATCTTTTAGGATTATATTATTAAATTAATAATGTTTAATAATCAAGGGTCGTTACATACACCCAACCTTCAGGAAACTTCGTCCCGAAGTTAAGGTATCTTATGGTACAAAGAACAAGAACATGGTTCACACATTCATAACAAGTAACCRACATTATTAGTAAGTAAATCAAGAAAACTCATACATACTAGTGTATATGTACAAGAAATGTATTTGTAGCTAGTACATACAATTCTCGTACATGTACTAATAACCAAACTGTCATCCTTTAGTATTTTATGTATGCATCCAATCCAGTCAGCAAGACTAGTCTTTTAAAAGATAACAATCAATTAATTGTGTGAGAATTCATTTAATCACAATTGTTCGGTTCAATAATTTTATTTTAAACAACTGTGGGTTTGTTAGATAATAATGAATATTCATATATACACATTTTTCTTCATCACAATCCACCACATGAAAAATCTCCATATCGTCTCAACTATTACTACTCATCCTTCCTCCCTAACCTACTTCCAACTCCATTCCTATCCTCCCTATTCTAGACTATCTTGGAGGGTTAGCTATACTGACCTAACTCCAAATAGAACCCGTAAGTGGAAGTGTCGCTATCTCGACCAAGCTTCCCTAGCAGGCAACTGACAGTCATCATCACATGACCTGGGGAGCATGACTA
>JZKD02S2130952.1:35096-45634 GCA_000966675.3 Picea glauca | reverse complement strand
GTAGAAGTACCTCTCAAATACATAACAATCCACTTTACTGTCTCCCAATGTTCTTTACCTAGATTGTTCATATACCTGCTCAAAACTACTATTGCATGTACAATATCTAGTCTTGGATGGCCAAAGGTGTACTAACTGGTTTTGTATTCTACATTCTAAACCTCTCCAACACCTTCTCTATGTACTCACCCTGAGACAATGTCAATTTGCGATTTTTCCCGTCTCTTGTTATTCTCATACCAAGGATTTTCTTTCCAGCACCCAAATCATTCATCGCAAATGAATTATCTAATTTCTCATTGATCACATTTATATCCTACATATTAGACCCTGAAACAAGAATGCCATCTACATACAATAGAAAGATAATATAGCTTCCATTTTCTAGCCTTTTAAAATAAACACAGTGATCAGAATGATATCTACTATAACCTTGTTTTGTTATAAACTTGTCAAACTTCAAATACCACTGCCTTGGAGATTTCTTTAGGCCATATAAACATTTCTTCAATCTACATACCAAATTATCCTTCCCTTTGACCTCATACCCCTGTGATGGTTGCATATAAATCTCTTCCCCCAAATCCCCATGGAGAAAATTTGTTTTTACATCTAACTATTCAAGATGCAAATCTTCTATTTCCACAAGACTTAAAATAGTCCTAATTGAAGTCATTTTAACAACAAGATAAAATATGTCATCAAAATCTATACCTTTATTTTGTGCAAACCCCTTTAAAACAAGTCTAGCCTTGTACCTCTTTTTACCTCCATCTTCTTCCTTCAACTTGTAAACCCATTTATTCTGCAATGATATTTTTATTGTAGGAAACTAAACCAAGTAACAAGTCTGGTTATTTACCAAGGAATCCATTTCCTCTTTCATGCCTTGGTCCCACTTCCTTTTACTGTCTACTTTCATTGCCTCTTCATAACTTTCTGGTTCACCAAAATCATTCAACAATAAATAGTACAATGAAGGAGAGTATCGTTCAGGGGTCTACCTAACTTGGTAGATCTTATAATAACACTTTCATGAGTTTGAGGTACTCGTTGCTCCTGTTGTTGTACATTTTGATTTCCTGGTACCTTTGGAATTTGTTTTTCAGTATTCTCATCAAGCATTGCATATTCTGGTTTTTCTTCTTCCTATTTCCTTCCCTGCAACTGATATTTATACATGACCTTCTCATTGAATATGACATATCTACTCCTAACGATTTTGTGATTTTCATAATCCCATAAGCGATAACCAAAATCATTAACACAATATCGAATAAAAGTACACTTCTTGGATTTTTCTTCAAGCTTTTTTCTATTTTCTTTATCAATATGGACAAATGCTTCACAACCGAAAGTCTTCAGAAATGAATAGTTTACCTTTTTACTTGTCCATTCCTCCTTTGGCATGACGCCACCCAAAGAACTTGAAGGTCCTCTATTTATCAACAATAATATCTACAACATCTCCCCAAAACTGTAAGGGAAACCCTGCATGCAATCTCATAGTCCTTGCACTATCCATAATGGTCTTGCTCATCCTTTCTGACACACCATTTTCTTGTGGTGTTTCTAGAACTGGCTTCTTTCTACGAATCCCATGGTATGAAAAAAAATCACCAAACACCTTGCTACAATATTCACCTCCATTTTTTGATTTGAGACACAATAAAAGTTTTTCTAGTTGCATCATCAATAAAAGTAACATAATAACGAGATCCACTAGGAGATGATACCTAATTTGGTCCCCATACATATGTATGCACAATCTGTAACCTTTCACTCTTCTTTTCTTTTCCGACTCTGAGAAATCTAACTCTCTTATGTTTTCCATAAACACGGTGCTCACAAAAATCCAAATCAATTTGTTTAATATATGGAAAAAAAATTATTTTGTGAAGTATCTGCATCCCCTTCTCACTCATGTGTCCAAGCATATGATGCCAAAATATTGTATCCACTCCTGTAGAAGCTAAAGAGATAGAAGAATCAATATTACTAGTACATAAATACAATGTACCTACCTTCTCTCCTTTTTCTATCACCAATGATCCTTTGGTGATATTCCACTCCTTATCTTTAAATATGGATATACAACCTTAAATTTCCAACTGCCCTGTTGAAATTAGATTTTTTCTTAGATGTGGAATATGTCTTACCTCTTTCAACAAACATCAGTTTCCATTATTTTGATTTATTTGTACCATACCCATTCCAACAATTTTACATGGTGCATCATCACCCAAATGAACCTTTCCAAAATCACCTTGAACATAATCTAGAAAATTATTCCTATGGGGTATGGCATGAAATGAAGCCCCTGAATCTACTACCCAAGACTCAAAAGCATTATCTACAGAAAGAATCAAAGCATCTTCCAACACATCACCTACTACATTTGCTTCTTGATTTTTCTCTTGTTGTCCTTTCTTCAGAAGTCCTTTCTTCCCACAATTCCATCACTCTATCTCTCTCAGTCTACATTTGGATATGCCCTTCCTAGAATTCCCATGGTTCCCTGAGCCCTTTCCTATATCATTTTTGTCTTCCCCTATTCTCCACAGTCAACGCATTACCTGATGTCTGACATGTTCTTTTCCATTACATTTCCTCACTAAGGATAACACCAACAACATTATAACATTTTAGAGTGTTTGAACCAGAGATAGAGTTAATTACAATAGTGACCAAGCCATTCCAAATTTCTAACAATGAGAACAATATTAGAAGAGCCTTGACCTCATCATAAAACTCCACTTTTACAAAAGTTAGCTGATTAGTAACCATATTAAATTCATTTAAATGATCTGCAACATACCCACCTTGTGACATATTCATATTAAATAATATCTTCATTAGAAATACCTTATTGGACGTCAAGGGTTTTTCATATAGTTTAGCCAATGCATCCATCAACTCCTACGTTGCTTTTTCTTTTGAAATATTGAAAGCCATCAACGCTTCCAGGCTCAAACTTATCATGCATAGTGCCTTTCTATTAAGAACCTCCCATTCTTTATCCTTCATGGTCGTCGACTTCTTTCATATTCCATCCAATGGTAGGAATAGATCCTTTTGATATAAATAATCTTCCATCTGCATCTTCCACAACTGTTATTTTTTTCCATTAAATTTATCGACCCTAAACTTGCCATCTTCCACCATTGATCCCACTCAAACCAAGAAACCTCTTTTCTTGCAAGTTACATTTTTCTCTGATACCAGTTGTTACAAAAGAAGGATCGTGGAGCAATAAAATAAGAAAAATGAAGAAATAAAACACAAAAGATACACAATACAATAGAGACACAAATATATGTAGTTCACCTAGTGTGGGACACGTCCACCAGAGAAATTTTTAGGTCCTTCCTTTTTATTATCCAACAAAATGAATGGATGCAACCTACAACACACTTGTTGTAACTTCCTATTCTTTCTCTCATAGTATCCTCACTCACACTACAATATTCTTGATAATACACAACTACAATACAATTCCCTCATAAAATAGGGTTTCCTTTTAGGGAAAAAAACCTAAGATAACTTCTACTATCATATATGCAACCTTATAATGAACGGTCCAGATTGACTATGAAATTACAATATACATTTTCTTCTTGATTTTTTTCTTGTTTCCCTTTCTTCCCACAATTCGAGCACCCTATCTCTCTCAGTGAAGATTTGGATCTGCCCTTCCTAGAATTCCCATGGTTCTTTAAGCCCTTTTCTCTATCATTTTGTCTTTCCCTGTTCTCCACATTCAACGCATTACCTGATGTCTCACATCTTCTTTTATGTCACATTTCCTCACTAAGGATAACACCAACAACATCATAAAATGTTAGAGTGTTTGAACCAAAGATAGAGCTAATTACAGCCATGAACAAGCCATTCCATCTTTCTAACAATGAGAACAAGATTAGAAGATCCCTGATCTCATCATAAAAGTACACTTTTACAGAACTTAGCTGATTAGTAATCGTATTAAATTCATTTAAATGATCTGCAACATACCCACCTTGTGACATATTCATATTAAATAATCTCTTCATTAGAAAGACCTTATTGGATGCTGAGGGTTTTTCATATAGTTTAGCCAATGCGTCCATCAATTCCTTCGTTGTCTTTTCTTTTGAAATATTGAAAGCCATCGATGCTTCCAGGCTCAACCTTATTGTTCCAAGTACCTTTCTATTAAGAATCTCCCATTCTTTATCCTTCATGGTTGTCGACTTCTTTCCTATTTCGTCCAATGGTAGGAATAGATCCTTATGATTTAAATAATCTTCCATCTACATCTTCCATAACTGGTAGTTTTTTCCATTAAATTTCTCGACCCTAAACTTTCCATCTTCCACCATTGCTCCCACTCGAACCAATTCTTGCAACTTACCTTTCTCTCTAATACTAGTTGTTAGAAAAACAGGATCGCGGAGCAATAAAATAAGACAAATGTAGAAATAAAACACAGAATATACACAATACAATAGAGACACAGATATATGTAGTTCAACCAGTGTGAGACATTCACTAGAGAAATTGTGAGGTCCTTCCTTTTTATTATCCAACAAAAAGAAGGGATGCAACCTACAACACACCCATTGTAACTTCCTATTCTTTCTCTCATAGTATCCTGACTCATGCTACAATATTCACGATAATACACAATTGCAATACAATTCCCTCATAAAATAGGGTTTCATTCTAGGGAAAAAATCCCTAACATAACTTCTACCGTCAGATATGCAACCTTATAATTAATGGTCCAGATTGAGTACGAAATTACAATATACATTTGCTTCTTGATTTTTCTCTTGTTGTCCTTTCTTCAGAAGTCCTTTCTTACCACAATTCCAGCACTCTATCTCTCTCAGTCTGGATTTGGATCTACCCTTCCTAAAACTCTCATGGTTCCTTGAGCCCTTTCCTCTATCATTTTGTCTTCCCCCATTCTCCACATTCAACACATTACCTGATGTTACACATTATTTTCGTCATCCCTATGACCGTTAATGATGTAAACCTATCTGTTGCCTTCAGAGGGGTCAGTGGCTTGAGTTCCTGAAGAGAAAAGGGAGAAGAACTTTTCCCTGAGAAAAGAAGTTGCATTTTCCTGTGTAAAAACCTTATAAAAAAGGAAGTTCGCAGGCTACTTATATATTAGGGTGTGAGAATGCATGATTCTCATAGGCTGCATCATATATAAGGTGTGAACAGTTCACAGGTTTCACTATAAGTAGGGTGCAAGAATGCTTACACGTGGGAAAAACGAGCGTTTTCTCGAATCTTCTAGAAGGAGAAACTTCCATGGTGAGGTGGCATCCGAATGGTTTGGATCTTAGTCGCTTTCATGATTTAGTGGGATCATCCTAACCTCCTCACCTTATCCTCTTCAACTTATAAAAGGAGAGGAGTTCTCATGGATAAAGTTAGCTTTGGTCAACTTTGGAGCTTTTGGGATTGTTAGCTTGGTTAGAGTGGCTTTGAGATTTGCTTTGTCAAGATAGATTGTGAGTAGTATCAAATCTATGCCATCAGAATTATTGGAGTGGAAGTGTGTGGGGAACGAAGGACAGTTGAAAGGGACCTTACGACATCAAGGCCATGGTTGTAATCTCTCTTTCACATTTAATATGATATAGTAATATGATTCTTTCCTATAAAGCTTGTTGTGTTTTATTGNAACCAAGTAACAAGTCTGGTTATTTACCAAGGAATCCATTTCCTCTTTCATGCCTTGGTCCCACTTCCTTTTACTGTCTACTTTCATTGCCTCTTCATAACTTTCTGGTTCACCAAAATCATTCAACAATAAATAGTACAATGAAGGAGAGTATCGTTCAGGGGTCTACCTAACTTGGTAGATCTTATAATAACACTTTCATGAGTTTGAGGTACTCGTTGCTCCTGTTGTTGTACATTTTGATTTCCTGGTACCTTTGGAATTTGTTTTTCAGTATTCTCATCAAGCATTGCATATTCTGGTTTTTCTTCTTCCTATTTCCTTCCCTGCAACTGATATTTATACATGACCTTCTCATTGAATATGACATATCTACTCCTAACGATTTTGTGATTTTCATAATCCCATAAGCGATAACCAAAATCATTAACACAATATCGAATAAAAGTACACTTCTTGGATTTTTCTTCAAGCTTTTTTCTATTTTCTTTATCAATATGGACAAATGCTTCACAACCGAAAGTCTTCAGAAATGAATAGTTTACCTTTTTACTTGTCCATTCCTCCTTTGGCATGACGCCACCCAAAGAACTTGAAGGTCCTCTATTTATCAACAATAATATCTACAACATCTCCCCAAAACTGTAAGGGAAACCCTGCATGCAATCTCATAGTCCTTGCACTATCCATAATGGTCTTGCTCATCCTTTCTGACACACCATTTTCTTGTGGTGTTTCTAGAACTGGCTTCTTTCTACGAATCCCATGGTATGAAAAAAAATCACCAAACACCTTGCTACAATATTCACCTCCATTTTTTGATTTGAGACACAATAAAAGTTTTTCTAGTTGCATCATCAATAAAAGTAACATAATAACGAGATCCACTAGGAGATGATACCTAATTTGGTCCCCATACATATGTATGCACAATCTGTAACCTTTCACTCTTCTTTTCTTTTCCGACTCTGAGAAATCTAACTCTCTTATGTTTTCCATAAACACGGTGCTCACAAAAATCCAAATCAATTTGTTTAATATATGGAAAAAAAATTATTTTGTGAAGTATCTGCATCCCCTTCTCACTCATGTGTCCAAGCATATGATGCCAAAATATTGTATCCACTCCTGTAGAAGCTAAAGAGATAGAAGAATCAATATTACTAGTACATAAATACAATGTACCTACCTTCTCTCCTTTTTCTATCACCAATGATCCTTTGGTGATATTCCACTCCTTATCTTTAAATATGGATATACAACCTTAAATTTCCAACTGCCCTGTTGAAATTAGATTTTTTCTTAGATGTGGAATATGTCTTACCTCTTTCAACAAACATCAGTTTCCATTATTTTGATTTATTTGTACCATACCCATTCCAACAATTTTACATGGTGCATCATCACCCAAATGAACCTTTCCAAAATCACCTTGAACATAATCTAGAAAATTATTCCTATGGGGTATGGCATGAAATGAAGCCCCTGAATCTACTACCCAAGACTCAAAAGCATTATCTACAGAAAGAATCAAAGCATCTTCCAACACATCACCTACTACATTTGCTTCTTGATTTTTCTCTTGTTGTCCTTTCTTCAGAAGTCCTTTCTTCCCACAATTCCATCACTCTATCTCTCTCAGTCTACATTTGGATATGCCCTTCCTAGAATTCCCATGGTTCCCTGAGCCCTTTCCTATATCATTTTTGTCTTCCCCTATTCTCCACAGTCAACGCATTACCTGATGTCTGACATGTTCTTTTCCATTACATTTCCTCACTAAGGATAACACCAACAACATTATAACATTTTAGAGTGTTTGAACCAGAGATAGAGTTAATTACAATAGTGACCAAGCCATTCCAAATTTCTAACAATGAGAACAATATTAGAAGAGCCTTGACCTCATCATAAAACTCCACTTTTACAAAAGTTAGCTGATTAGTAACCATATTAAATTCATTTAAATGATCTGCAACATACCCACCTTGTGACATATTCATATTAAATAATATCTTCATTAGAAATACCTTATTGGACGTCAAGGGTTTTTCATATAGTTTAGCCAATGCATCCATCAACTCCTACGTTGCTTTTTCTTTTGAAATATTGAAAGCCATCAACGCTTCCAGGCTCAAACTTATCATGCATAGTGCCTTTCTATTAAGAACCTCCCATTCTTTATCCTTCATGGTCGTCGACTTCTTTCATATTCCATCCAATGGTAGGAATAGATCCTTTTGATATAAATAATCTTCCATCTGCATCTTCCACAACTGTTATTTTTTTCCATTAAATTTATCGACCCTAAACTTGCCATCTTCCACCATTGATCCCACTCAAACCAAGAAACCTCTTTTCTTGCAAGTTACATTTTTCTCTGATACCAGTTGTTACAAAAGAAGGATCGTGGAGCAATAAAATAAGAAAAATGAAGAAATAAAACACAAAAGATACACAATACAATAGAGACACAAATATATGTAGTTCACCTAGTGTGGGACACGTCCACCAGAGAAATTTTTAGGTCCTTCCTTTTTATTATCCAACAAAATGAATGGATGCAACCTACAACACACTTGTTGTAACTTCCTATTCTTTCTCTCATAGTATCCTCACTCACACTACAATATTCTTGATAATACACAACTACAATACAATTCCCTCATAAAATAGGGTTTCCTTTTAGGGAAAAAAACCTAAGATAACTTCTACTATCATATATGCAACCTTATAATGAACGGTCCAGATTGACTATGAAATTACAATATACATTTTCTTCTTGATTTTTTTCTTGTTTCCCTTTCTTCCCACAATTCGAGCACCCTATCTCTCTCAGTGAAGATTTGGATCTGCCCTTCCTAGAATTCCCATGGTTCTTTAAGCCCTTTTCTCTATCATTTTGTCTTTCCCTGTTCTCCACATTCAACGCATTACCTGATGTCTCACATCTTCTTTTATGTCACATTTCCTCACTAAGGATAACACCAACAACATCATAAAATGTTAGAGTGTTTGAACCAAAGATAGAGCTAATTACAGCCATGAACAAGCCATTCCATCTTTCTAACAATGAGAACAAGATTAGAAGATCCCTGATCTCATCATAAAAGTACACTTTTACAGAACTTAGCTGATTAGTAATCGTATTAAATTCATTTAAATGATCTGCAACATACCCACCTTGTGACATATTCATATTAAATAATCTCTTCATTAGAAAGACCTTATTGGATGCTGAGGGTTTTTCATATAGTTTAGCCAATGCGTCCATCAATTCCTTCGTTGTCTTTTCTTTTGAAATATTGAAAGCCATCGATGCTTCCAGGCTCAACCTTATTGTTCCAAGTACCTTTCTATTAAGAATCTCCCATTCTTTATCCTTCATGGTTGTCGACTTCTTTCCTATTTCGTCCAATGGTAGGAATAGATCCTTATGATTTAAATAATCTTCCATCTACATCTTCCATAACTGGTAGTTTTTTCCATTAAATTTCTCGACCCTAAACTTTCCATCTTCCACCATTGCTCCCACTCGAACCAATTCTTGCAACTTACCTTTCTCTCTAATACTAGTTGTTAGAAAAACAGGATCGCGGAGCAATAAAATAAGACAAATGTAGAAATAAAACACAGAATATACACAATACAATAGAGACACAGATATATGTAGTTCAACCAGTGTGAGACATTCACTAGAGAAATTGTGAGGTCCTTCCTTTTTATTATCCAACAAAAAGAAGGGATGCAACCTACAACACACCCATTGTAACTTCCTATTCTTTCTCTCATAGTATCCTGACTCATGCTACAATATTCACGATAATACACAATTGCAATACAATTCCCTCATAAAATAGGGTTTCATTCTAGGGAAAAAATCCCTAACATAACTTCTACCGTCAGATATGCAACCTTATAATTAATGGTCCAGATTGAGTACGAAATTACAATATACATTTGCTTCTTGATTTTTCTCTTGTTGTCCTTTCTTCAGAAGTCCTTTCTTACCACAATTCCAGCACTCTATCTCTCTCAGTCTGGATTTGGATCTACCCTTCCTAAAACTCTCATGGTTCCTTGAGCCCTTTCCTCTATCATTTTGTCTTCCCCCGTTCTCCACATTCAACACATTACCTGATGTTACACATTATTTTCGTCTTCCCTATGACCGTTAATGATGTAAACCTATCTGTTGCCTTTAGAGGGGTCAGTGGCCTGAGTTCCTGAAGAGAAAAGGGAGAAGAACTTTTCCCTGAGAAAAGAAGTTGCATTTTCCTGTGTAAAAACCTTATAAAAAAGGAAGTTCACAGGCTACTTATATATTAGGGTGTGAGAATGCCTGATTATCATAGGCTGCATCATATATAAGGTGTGAACAGTTTGCAGGTTTCACTATAAGTAGGGTGCAAGAATGCTTACACGTGGGAAAAACGAGCGTTTTCTCGAATCTTCTAGAAGGAGAAACTTCCATGGTGAGGTGGCATCCGAATGGTTTGGATCTTAGTCGCTTTCATGATTTAGTGGGATCATCCTAACCTCCTCACCTTATCCTCTTCAACTTATAAAAGGAGAGGAGTTCTCATGGATAAAGTTAGCTTTGGTCAACTTTGGAGCTTTTGGGATTGTTAGCTTGGTTAGAGTGGCTTTGAGATTTTCTTTGTCAAGATAGATTGTGAGTAGTATCAAATCTATGCTCTCAGAATTATTGGATTGGAAGTGTGTGGGGAACGAAGGATGGTTGAAAGGGACCTTACGACATCAAGGCCATGGTTGTAATCTCTCTTTCACATTTAATATGATACAGTAATATGATTCTTTCCTATAAAGCTTGTTGTGTTTTATTGTATGATTC
>JZKD02S2130952.1:4298-26417 GCA_000966675.3 Picea glauca | reverse complement strand
AAATCCTAATGTAGGAGGTGTCCCTTTCCCTAACCCTGAGTCTAATACTTCCATGGCTGGATGGAATAACCAAGCTAGCGAACAAGTTCTGCCTTATATCCCTATCCCCTCGGTGCAGAATTCGACCAATACTTTTGGCATAACGAATCCACTTCAATCCTTCGGATTCCCACTCGGAGGTGGTCGGTCTTGTGTCTTGGGAACCCCCCAACCTGGGTCTAATCCAGTTGGGGGCAGTTTTAACAACCCTCAGTTTGGAGCTAATCCAACTGGGGGAAATTTTCATAACCCTTATCAGAACATTCCTGCCGGAATGATGCCCAATCCATCTTTCACGAATCCACCTGGAGTAGGGTCTTTTAATTCCAGACAAGGTTCTAGTCCTTACCAGAACTTTGGATGGAACGAAGCTCCTAATACTCAATATTTTGCAGGAGGATGGGGTGAGGTGCCATAGCCCCGTATTCCCTTTCTAGCCACACTTAATCTGTGAGATTTGTCTAAACTAATGAACAACCTGGTGAATCAATATCCCACATGGCCCCTTGTCCCCACCAAGATTCCATCATACATTCCAAAGTTTGAAGGTAATAATGGCGAGGACCCTAGTGACCACATCACTACTTTTCACCTCTGGTGCTCATCAAATTCTTTGAATCACGATTCTATTAGATTACGATTGTTTCAGTTCACTCTTATTGAGATTGCATCACAATGGTATATTTATCTACCTAGGGGAACATATGGGTCTTTTCAACAGTTAGTGCTAGCCTTTCTTAACCATTTTCAACTACCCATTCGTTATGATGATGGCCTTGAACTTTTGTCAACTTTACGCCAGGGTTTCGACACTCATATTTTGGACCATATCCAAAAATGGTGTAGGTGAAGATGTTTAGTTAAGACTCCCATACCCCCGGCCTTTCTTCTAGAATGATTTTTAAAATATTTGCACGCTCCTATTTCAAAGGACGTTGTTACTTCTGGGGTCTTCAGCGAGGAAGTGGCCATTTTTAGAGCCCAATAATTTGATTTGATCTATGCTAAGTCTGGGATGTTATACCACCTTCTTCCCAAAGCACCACAGTCGACTCATGATCCTAGACAGGGTCCTGGGCCCCATGCCAATAACATTGTAGGGTCCACCATTGTAAAGTCTGCAGACTCGACAACGAAGTCTACCGGAGGACCAGCTTCATCTGGATCCTCCAAACCCACCTAATCAGCGGATGTACATTCTGTGCAGTCATCGAAAAACCCAAATGGTGACCAACAACCAGATGGGAATAAATGGAAAGGTTGAAATAATCGTAGAGGTGGGAATAATAAACCCAACGACAAAAATAACAATGGAAAACAGAACGATAATGTTGGAGAGTGAACGAAAGAAAAGTGTAAGGTTAAGTTTCCTTGTAAACTTTTTACAGATGATCACCTTACACACTTATGCCGCAAACTTGCGGAAGCTGCAAGGCTTTTAAATCTTCCACCTGTTGTGCTAACGAATCCTTTTTCTCATAACCAACACTTAGCCTCGAGTTCTTCGAACACTGGAAATGCCTCTAGTGGGAGTCAGAACCCACCATCGCAATATGGCAGCCATGTTTGTATGAATATGGTCGACGCAAAAATCGATATATCCTCTCACTCTCAAGATTATGGCTCTTCAAAAGATAGTACCAACCTAGACGCTCCTCCTCCACCCCCGACGACAAACTTACAGATCAAGAAACCAAAGCCACCACCTTGTATTCCAAAAGGAGTATCCAAGCGCTCTACCTATAACCCTAATGCTAAAGCCACCCATAACTACTCTATTGTTGAGGATGTGGGCCAAACACCTTGCACGATGTCTACTTTGGAGGTACTCTAGACGTGTCCATCACAGAGGAATGCCTTACTCTCTGCCTTAGGAGCTCTAGAACCTAGTGGCTCTAATATCATCAAGTTCGATGTCATGGACATGAAGCCTCACTTACCCTACCATGTGGCTTTCCAAATCCATGTGGAGTATTCTAAATATACCATCAAACAATTGGTCATTGATGAAGGTGCTATCACTTGCGTGATGTCCTTATCCTTTTGGAAAGATATCAGTTCTCCAACCCTTTCAAAGTCATTGACAATGTTGACCACATTCGACGGTCATTCCTTCCGCCCTCATGGTATTCTCCCCACCTTTCTGGTCCAGTTAGGTCGGAAGATGGTAGAAGTGGAAGTAGAGGTAGTTGATGCACCTCTCGATTATAACCTGTTACTAGGTCACAATTGGACTTATGCTATGGTCATCGTCGTATCGTTTATTTCTCACACACTTTTTTTTCCTCATCAAGGGGAGATTGTGATGAACGACCAGTTATCCTTTGCATACTCTAGCCCAAATGCATCTGTTGGACCGTCGATCCTTGTGATTGACAATTCTCAGCCAGCAACTGATAATATCAGTGTCAGAATGTATTCTTCCCTCATGGGTACTTTTGACTTCTCGGCACCGATTCACCACATTTACGCCATGTCCAGTACGCTCGCTTCAGTAGAGAGGTCCACCCATTTCCGCACTTCTTATTTCAGTGACCCTTGGACCCTACCTTTTCCGACTTCATCGATTGAAGGTCATTCACATACTATCATGGATATGCCACTATTGGCAGAAGATACTGCATATCAAGCTATCCTTGACTCTTCTTCCAATCCCGATCCTATTCCCTCGCAGATGATCAAGGAGGATCCAATTCTCAGGCCCGTGTGGGCCACTTCATTATCTTGTTCACATGATTTCTTGGATGATACTTTGCCTTCAGACGAAGACATCCTTGAGGCCATGAATGTTTCCGAGAGACCTTGGGATGATATGCATCATCGATCTTATTTTCTCTCAAGTCTTGAAAAAATTGAGCAAGGTGCTTTTAGATCTTCCCTGAGTGAGATAGTCGGTCACACAGTTGTTTCAATTGATACACATGGAATTTATGCTAAAGGGAATATGGAAAATATTTCTCCCACCGTCCAGATCAGCATCTCGCGTACCCCTTGCAATATTGAAAATGTAAATATAGGTGCAGATTGTTCGCCAAAATAAATTCTAATCTACACCAACCTCTTCAAATAATCTTGAGACGTATTCGCTTGGTCATATGAAGAGATTCCAGGGATCGACCCCCATATTGTCGAACATGAGATTAGGACTTACCCGTATTCTAAACCCATTCAACAATGTCTTAGAGATGTTAATCCTAGGAAGGCCCCCGCTATTAAGGCAGAGGTAGAGAAGCTACTTAATGCCGGCTTTATCTACCCGGTTCCCTTGATCGAATCAGTATCCAACCCCGTTCCCATGAATAAAAAGAAAGGAACCATCCGCGTGTGTATGGACTTCCATGGCCTAAACAAGGTTTGTCCTAAAGATAACTTCCCCACGCCTTTCATTGATCAGATTCTCGATGAGTGTGCGAGAAGAAAAATATTTTCTTTTATGGATCGATTTTCAGGATATAACCAAATCTAGATCAAACCCAAATGCCAACATAAGACGAAATTCATATGTCCTTGGGGCACGTTTGCATACCGAAAAATGCCTTTCATCCTGAAAAAAGATGGAGAAACCTTCCAACGAGCCATGACTTTCGCTTTTCATGATATTAAACACATAGTCAAAGCTTACCTCAATGATATTACTGCTCACTCTCGCAAGAGAATGGATCATGCTACACACCTTCAACTGGTTTTTGAAAGATGCCGCTATTATAGAATCTGACTCAACCCTCATAAATGAATATTTTGCGTTAGAAATCGTTGTCTCTTAGGATTATTAGTCTCTGAGACAGGGATCATGGTAGATCCACTTAAGGTTGAGGCAATTCTTCAGTTGCCTCCCCCGCACACGATTAGATAACTTCAAGGTTTATAGGGAAAAGCTAACTTTTTGCATCGGTTTATTGTGAATTATGCCAATATCACTGAGGGTTTCATGTGCCTATTGAAGAAAGACACCTCGTTTATCTGGGATGAGCGAGCCCAATAGTCTTTTGACACTTTAAAGAAGCCTTGGTATCGACCCCTCTGCTGAAATCTCTTGTTTACAGTAGAGATTACTTATTGTATATCGCCGCGTCTGAAGAGACCATTGGTATGGTTCTAGTTCAGGAGGATGATGAGATCTATGAGCATGTCATCTACTATCGCAGTTGAAATTTAGCCGGTCCTGAACAAAATTATTCACATGTTGAAAATCTAGCTTTGGTTGTCGTCCAAGCAGTCCAATGTTTACGACACTATATATTTCTTTGCAAAACTACTGTGGTTGCTGATGTTAATCCATTTCAATACGTCCTCACTAGACGTATCATAGGCGGAAAATATAATAAATGGATTGTCATCCTACAATAATTTTATCTCGACTTTGCTTCAACCAAGTCCAAGAAATCACTAGTTTTTNTTCGCACCTACCGATTAGTCTGATAACACCTGATGTCTCACATTTTATTTTCCGTCACATTTCCTCACTAAGGATAACACCAACAAGATCGTAAAATTTTAGAGTGTTTGAACCAGAGATAGAGTTAATTACATCCATGACCAAGACATTCCATCTTTTTGACAATGAGAACAAGATTATAAGAGCCATGAACTCATCATAAAAGTCCACTTTTACAAAACTTAGTTGATTAGTAACCGTATTAAATTCATTTAAATGATCTGCAACATACCCACCTTCTGACATATTCATATTAAATAATCTCTTTATTAGAAATACCTTATTGGGCATCGAGGGTTTTTCATACAGTTTATCCAATGCATCCATCAACTCCTTCATTGTCTTTTCTTTTGAAATATTGAAAGCCATTGACGCTTCCTAGCTCAACCTTATCATTCCCAGTGCCTGTCTATTAAGAACCTCCAATTCTTTATCCTTCGTGGTCGTCGACTTATTTCCTATTCCGTCCAATGGTAGGAATAGATCCTGTTGATATAAATAATCTTCCATCTGCATCTTCCATAACTGGTAGTTTTTCCATTAAATTTCTCGACCCTAAACTTTTCATCTTCCACCATTTCTCCCACTTGAACCAAGAACCCTCTTTTCCTACAAGTTACCTTTCGCTCTAATACCAATTGTTAGAAAAACAGGATTGCGGAGCAATAAAATAAGACAATTGCGGAAATAAAACACAGAAGATACACAATACAATAGAGACACGGATATATGTAGTTCACTAGGTGTGGGACACATCCACCGGAGAAATTTTCAAGTTCTTCCTTTTTATTATCCAACAAAATGAAGGGATGCAACCTACAACACACCCGTTGTAACTTCCTGTTCTTTCTCTCTTAGTATCCTCACTCATAATACACTATTCATGATAATACACAACTGCAATACAATTCCCTCATAAAATAGGGTTTCCTTTTAGGGAAAAAAACCCTAACATAACTTCTACTATCAGATATGCAACCTTATAATGAATGGTCTTGATTGACTATGAAATTACAATATACATTTACAAGGAAAAAAAAATTAGGGGCTTTTCCCTCGAACCCCCGCTAGCCCCTGGACCCCGCAGGGGAGGCAAGCCCCCCTGTGTGGATGGATGTATAGTCTTCATGGGGTATAAACACTACTGAAAACAAAGACCTATGAATCAGGAAGATAATCATGCTCCACAACCAACAACATCAATTTTTATTTCTACTGAAATTATTGTAACAATAGGAGAGTTGTAGTTGTTGTTGAAGATGGATTGTAAGAACGTCCCATCGGAGGAAAAGGGGATTCATAGTATTGTCAAAATTCTCTAAAATCTTAAATGTAAAGCTGTAACTTTGTACAAATGAGGGGGTAATTCCCAATGCTTGTGTCATGAAACCAAAACAATATGAGTGTAACTGAAAACTTTTGATGAAGTGGATATATGCATCACCCTCGGGGGCATCAATAACGATAGATGATCATTTTTTGGAATGAACTAGCTCTGAATCAAGTGGTGACTGAATCAGAGGAATTGATGGCCTATCAAATTCATAGATCTTCGACGTCTACTGTAAACTGCAATGATCCCATAGTAATACCCACTGTAACATGAAACTTTGTTGGAGTCGAATGCTATGGAGATCAACTGCATCAGAATGTAATGAGGACTATTTCTCTGTCATCCAAGACTGCTCATTGATAGTGGAATGAGATCCAAGATACTTCCACCTTCCTGGAAACTTGTGTTGATGTCGACATGAAATACGATGCAACTGCAAGAAGCAAAAGGCTTCTTGGCATCTGATTAATCAAAATGGTATCAGGAATTGTTATGGATGAATTGGTGACATGGATGAAGCTCAAACTAGAGGGGACACACAAACTTCCCTTGGTTGGGGAAAATGGTAGCAACCATAAAAATTGATCTGCTATCAGGGGGACGACCAGATATTTAGGTAAACTGTGTTGAAGGTGTAAAACTGCAAAGTAGTGGATGATGGGACAAAAGACATATTTTTAGGATGGAGGTGTCTATGGAATTCGTTATTTTTGTCTATGGTAGGGATAGCTTTGCAGAAATAGTGATGAGAGTGTAGTTCCCCAACCAAGGGAAACATGGGTTGTTGTGTGCCAAGGAAAAAAAAACCATCGACTGTGATGGAAAAAATCTATTCTACTGGATGAAACTTGAAATGTGATTTATAAAATTACCAAATAAAAAAGAATAATGAGGTTGAAATTACAGGTTCCCTAGTGAATAATGACCTGACCTCTAGGGGGAAAAGTAGGGGAATGTAATTGATGAAGGGTGGGTGCCCTATGGGTGGGTTTCTATACCAGATAGATGGATGGAGGATAAAATTGTAGATGTGAAATTGATTTTGGATGATATGGAGGGTTAATGATAATGTAGAGGTGCATTTAATGTAACCAAGAACATGATGTGGGAGTCCATAATTGGGCAGTTAGCATCATGATGAGGAAGAAGTATGACATTATCACTCGAGGGTGTAACACTACCAGGACTCCCAATCCTAATGTATAGAACAACATGAGTGTCAATATTCCAAGGGGTAAATATATGTGGGACAACTCATGTGTAGATTTTAACCTTGTACAATATTTAATGCAAAGAGATTTTCAGTAAAAGAACACAAAAGATACAATGGAAAATACAAACATTACATAGATATTTTTCCCTTGGAAACCCATGTTGGCATGTTTATAGGAAGAGTGTTCTTGTCATTGATGGAAAGAACAACAACGATGATGGCATGTTTACAGGAAAGAACAACAACGATGAGAGAATGATTATAAGCAGAGTGTGTAATGACGGAAACAGGAATGCAACAATGATAGCATCGGGAATGACAAGACCATGAGAAATTGTTGTCTACAAGATCAAGAGGACTAGCATAGGGCACAGAGCTAGAGTTGCACGTAGAGCAGAAGGGCTGAGGTTAAGTTCATTGTCAAATCTCATGAAAGATAGTAGTTTCCATAATTGCAGACGAGGTCCAAGAGACAGACTCGCAGAAGAAGAAAAGGTCGAGTCCCGTAAACACTTAGAAAATCTTCCAAGTTGGAGAGATCAGAAGCCCAAAAGGAAGAGACAATGGTAATTGGATCCTTGATCCAAAAGACCACCCATTGTTTGATCCAGTGGATTTTCGAGGAGGTTACCCTTTAGGGAATCTCACTTCAAAAGAATTGGCAACTTGAAAGTTGAATTACCCGAAGCCCGAAATCCAAAATGAATGTGGACCATCGGATCTGGAGAAAAGGCAATGACCATTGGATTGAATTAGTGGAAGGACAGGATAAGCAAAGGATGAGATCTGAGATCACGATCACTCAAATACCCGTCGACCATCGAATCGAATTAATTGAAGGGTAAGTTAAATGGGGCTAAAGAGTTGAGAATTTTATCATACGAATACCTGTCATCCTTCATATCAAACACAAATTTATGTCAGTTGTTGCATCATTCTAAAGTGGAAGGACAGGATAAGTTGGGTAAAAGTCATGCTAATCTCAGTGGCCGAGAATCGAGGACTCAGATCTACAGTTGACAGGGCATATTAGACCCCCCTCCTGAGCGTTGTGCATTTAATCGTGGGGGATGGGTCCGAGCAGGTGGTATCTTCTGTGTGGGACCCTCATACGTGTCACCTTTCTATTAAATTGGACCCCCCTCACTCATTACCACTTAACACCTGGCCATCCCTCCAATAAAACCACCAAACCACTCAGACATACCACATTTGTGCTCTGACGTCACACTCCACTACTGCGCTATGCCTCCACATTCCACTATACTGCCTACATGTCTCACCCACGTTAGTAGACCACCTCAGTGAGGACATGTGGAAGACCACTTCAGAAAGTACACATGGCATAATCAGATGATGACAAGTGTCAAGAGGAAATTGTCTCGTGCCATGTCAACAAGTGACGTAAGCAAGCTACGTCACTCCAGGAGATTTACTTCAAAAGGTTCATCACCAAAAATTATCAAAAGTATTGAAGTCCCAAAGGATGAAGGTCCAAAGTCACTCTCATTAGTTTGATCTGAAGATCAATTTAGGTGCATTCTCAACCGTTGATCTAGTTCAGTGGAAGGACAGTGTAAGTGGAAGTGTTAACCGACAGCAAGCGGTCTCCACCGCCTATGACTTATTTAGCAGGTGACCACTCTAGAGGAGAATGAAGTAGCGATCATCCTAAAGTCCCAAAAAGCTAAAGTGAACGAGGTACATTGATTTGATGAGGGACACGCATCAGTGGATTGTCAACTCTAGAAGTTTGGCATAGCCCAGATCACAAAGTAAATCTCAGTCGTTGATTTAGGGAGGTTAGATTTGATTCTTATATCGTGAAAGGATAGATCCAAACCATTTGTTCAAGAGCATTGTCAATATCATGAGATCGAATGTCCAATCTCATTATGGGGCCATAACATGCTCGGGTCTTAATTTTTGGTGAGCGGGCCGCAATCGAAACCATAGTTTTGGAGAAAGTACGCATGGCAGCTTGAGGTAAATTGAGGGGTGAAAAGAAGTTTGATTCAAACCACCTTTGGACGCCCCCACAATCATGTGGTCACATGAAGTTCATATCCCAAGGTCATATCATGAAAAGGAACTAGCGCTCACTAGACCGATATTGGGAAGCACCTTTTGAATAGGCGTTCGGTCACTGCCAGTGGTCACATGAAGGAAGAGGCTTAGAAGAAAAAGAAGCCAAAGATGATTGGCTGTAACTGACAGAGAATACAAAGAGTTTCAACTACCAGAGAAGCCAAGAAATCTCAGGATAACGCCCATTGATGATGAACACACAGAGCATAACCGCCAAAGAATTTGAAGATCTTCAGGGTGATCGTCAGAGGAACTAAAGAGTCTCGAGGTAACTACCAATAGGATGAAGACTCATCATAGAGACAATTGATAGATGGAAAAGCGTCGAAGACTGTAACTTCCAAAGAAGACAAAGAATCCCAGGATAACGACCACTGATGAAGAATAGACTCAGTATGATCGCTAGAGAGAACAAAGAGTGAGGTGTATGATCTGGCATAGGACTTGGCATGATATATATACATAGAAAAAAGAAGCGATGGTTGATTAGGTTGAGAGTTATTCATCTGGGTAGAAGCATGCTATGCATAACAACTGAAACACACAGAAGAGGCATAGCGCATAGAATGGAAATGTTGCACAGATCATAAAGAGTAGTAGAAAGATATAGAACAAAGATGCATATCTAAGAGAGGGAGAGAAAGTCGAGGTGCGCATGTAGAGCAAGAACATAAGATCATAAAGCTTAAGAATATGAGAGAAGTAAGACACTCATGCAGGCAAAGCAGAGCAGTGTAGAAGAACAATGATGAGACTAGTAAGCCATTGACAAACACTATATCACTGTAATAAGTTTCTATAATGAAGTTTTTTTTTATATTCAAGGTGGAAGGGAGGTGCAAGGGAGGACTGTTGTCCTGAGAGTTTCAAGTGGGTGCTTAAACACAAGGAGTCGTAGCTTCCATCTTGTTGTATCTAGAAAAACCAAGGTGGTAGGTTGGTGCAAGGGAGGACTATTGTTTTTTGTTATATAGGTTGGTGCTTGTGTGGCTCAAAGCTGGTGCTTCCATCCAGTTGGTGTTGGAACACTCAAGGAGTTGGTGCTTCCTTCTAGTGAGAATCGAGAGTTGTTGCTCTGAGCAAGTTGCATCTTGTACATGTTGGTGCATGTGTGACTAGAAGTTGGTGCTTCCATCAAGTTGGTGCTGGAACACAAAGGGAGTTGGTGCTTCCTTCTAGTGGGTGATAGAGAAACCTGAGAGTCGGTGCTCTCATCAAATTGTTTCTTGTAAAATACAGGTTGTATCCTCAAAAGGAGTTGGTTCTTATAAGAATGATAATGTACAGAAAATAAAGATTACTTATCATATTAAGAAGAAGAGGTTTTTCCCTTTAGGGGTTTCCTCAGGAAATATCTGTCTTTGTATATTTCATGTGTGTGATTGATGTTGAATATTCTATTTCTTACATCACTGCATTATTGTGATCATCATTGAGTGTTATGTAAAGAGTTTAAAATTGGTATAATTGTTTAATCATAGTAACAACCGATTCACCCCCGCCTCTCAGTTGTCCAACAATTGGTATTAGAGCCAGTTTTGTTTATCTAAGGGTAGATCCTAGAGATTAAACATGACTATCCATGAAGGAACTTCAACCAATAAGGCCCCCTTGTTTAATGGAACAAATGTTTCCTTCTGGAAAGTTAAGATGAGAACCTACATAATGGATTTAGGTGTATATGTATGGGATGTGGTAGAGACTGGTTTGTTATAGTAAGATTTGCCTCACCATTGCTATCTTGCACAGAAGGCCTTTTTCCATTTCCCTATGCAGACTTATCAAACCCCTTTTTGATAAATCCAGAGCCAAAATTATATATTTTTCCACATATACACTTTTTGACTGCTTTGCAAGGTGTGTATACACTTGTTGCTCCACTATAGCTCCCGTATATCGGGATTTGTGCCAGAAAATACAAAATGAGGTCGGGTTTCCATGTCATGAAAAATGATCTCTGATCTTTGGCCTTCCATATACTAGAAAAATTCTGACTCAGCCCTTCAGTTGCATTCTGGAGGTTATAAGAGAACCATTTCTAGCTATGGAAAAAGAGAGAGAAAAAATTCAACTTTGAGAGCAATGTTACTCTGGAGAAATTACTTCATATTGAGTCTGCATCCCTTTGTCCCTCAAGTCTGAATACAATGTTTAGCCCCCAAGCTATTTCCTTATTGTCGAGAGGATCTCATTACCTCCTTGCTATGAGCTTTCCTTTGGTGGAGGATTGAAGTGGTGGAGACCCAATTGGAAGGAACTTGGTTTCTTGGTTTCAAACCGTGCCGACATGGAAGTCTGTAACGTTGATACTTCTATTGATAAATTATTAATAGAAATAATCCTTTCTCGTCCTATCGATATCTTGCAAATATATTATTATTATCCATGGGCATGTTTGTAATGTTTATTAGTGGATTGTGTTATCTAATGTGATAACTCATTTTATATACTGTCACTATATACTTGCATCGCTTGTTTGTAGAGAACTTCTTGCAGGTGTAAAGCTTTGGGTCAAAGTGCTCAACGGTGGAACGACATCAAATGATTTGATCGAGGTAGGATTATTCCTCATATTGCGCATTAGTCTATATAGAACATGTTGGAATTGAGTTGATTTCTGCAGTCATACCTGGCTGTTGTGGTTTACCCTTGGCCATAGATAGTTTTTCCCTTGTAACAGAATTGGCGACTCCACTGAGGAGAGATCTTCCTTCTAAGGGTTGAAGTATTTTTCCTTCTTACATTTCTCTTTTACCTTTGTATTTATTGTCATTTCATAGTTGGACAGAGTCTGTTCATTGTAGGTCTGAGTTTTCATCCTTTTAACCTTGCCTAGATTTGTTTTAAAAGATCTACACCCCTTTTTCCCTAGAAGTTGCGTGTATACGCTTATTATCCCACTACAAGATGTGTATATACACCCTTTTCTCTTGAACATGAGTGTATACCACTTCCCCATTGCTTGTTTTCTTGGTTTAGTGACTGGTGGGTAGGTTTTGAGGATCACTGAGACTTCTTAGGTCTTCGTGGTACCTCTTGAGATTATCTGGGATGACAACAAACCTTTTTAGAGTTGAATTTTTGGGTGGAATATTTCTCTTTGTTTTTCGTTTTTTATTTGTCCTTAGTAGTTGGGTTGTCTGCTTAGCTGCTTGGTATTCTGCTCAAGTGAATTCTCTTATACACAGTAGAATTTATATATCAAGTCACTTATCAGGCCATGCATTTTCTTTTTAATACATTGAAAATACAAAAAAAATAGGCATTTTGCATTGGTTGGTATTTTTGTCTTTGAACCTTTATCATTAGCTTAGCACATTTAGAAAAAGATTGCATTTTACTTCTGAGTTGCAGAGTTAAAATTGATGATTGCACTGTTTTTATTTAGCATATCATTCACTAAAAAGTTAAAGTTAGGCTTTGAATTATATCTATTTTTATTTTCATGTAGAGTCATAACACCATGAGTTTCATTTTCATACCTCTTTGAGTAATCACGGCCAATAAAATTTATGCTTTAAACTAAAATTTATTAGTCACAATTTTATTTTTTAGGGTGCACAAACTAGCCTAGGATTTACTGCCTTGGAATAGGATTTTGTGAGTAAACTTCTCCAAGGAAATTAAATCAACTTATGTGTCTGAGATAGGGAGTTGAGAAATCCATTGTATAATTAGTAATATCATGAGGCTTCGCTCACAGTGGAGTTAATCACGAGGTCACATGAAGTTAGTTGAAGGGATAACCCCTAGATACTCGCCTATCATTAGAGATATTTCTGTGGATTTATTCGTATTTGGGGATCTTGCTATTGCCCATACCTCTGTGAGAGGTAGTGCTTTCAAGGTTTCATGCTTTGCTGCCCTGCCCATACGGAAATACGAACTTACAACTGCTTGCATGTGCATCGGTTATACAATGGTTTATTAGTTGCTTGACTTAGGTTTCTCATAGGTTACTTGCAGGGGTTATTCTTCTTGTATCTTGAGTCAGATAAGAATCAAACAACACACAGCCTTTATGGAGGATTACCTCACTAGGGGGGTCTGACTGACTGGTTGTTAAGCCTATGAGAGCCCTTATAAATGATTTTGTTACCTCCAAACTTTAGCAGGGAGTCTTAGGTCCCTCTTGGACGAGGCATACCTTCTTTAGAGAGGGAGGCCACTCAACCACTTTAGCCCGTTTGCATTCATATTGGTCGTTTGACTTTTTGGTATGCTCTTTGATTACTAGTTGGCCTTAGGATATATTTTTATTTGTTGAGAGTCATAATTTATCGTGGATTCGGACCAACTTCCTCGCAGGTCTCGTCAGTTGTTACAGTTACCACCGGTTTTCAAGCTATTGCCTTCTAAAAGGCGTAGAGTTATTAGGAGTGGTACACACACATCCACTTTTCAGACTTGTGATCCCACAAGGATGAGTACTGAGTGTAGTCTTCAGGAAACTGGGAGCTCATCAACTCCCAATCCCACTATAGTTAATTGCACTCCTTCGACACCTACAGCCGCTACAGTTGCAATGCTAGAGGCCTACACCGATACTATGGCTCGGCCCATAGTCAATGCTTCATCTCTTGCTTCTAACCCTTTTGCGGGTTTCGACCACTCACTGAGTTACAATTTTCAGACCATCCCCATGGCCACTAGTCTATTTTCTTATGGTATGCCAAGTTTCACTTCGCAGTCTTCGACTGCCATCCCAGTTGTTGGCCATAAYGCTAGCCTTGGACTTGGGGGCACCACACCTCCTTACACTCCCTTTCCATTTGGTAGCTCTCATGTKCCCTAAGMAAATCCTAATGTAGGAGGTGTCCCTTTCCCTAACCCTGAGTCTAATACTTCCATGGCTGGATGGAATAACCAAGCTAGCGAACAAGTTCTGCCTTATATCCCTATCCCCTCGGTGCAGAATTCGACCAATACTTTTGGCATAACGAATCCACTTCAATCCTTCGGATTCCCACTCGGAGGTGGTCGGTCTTGTGTCTTGGGAACCCCCCAACCTGGGTCTAATCCAGTTGGGGGCAGTTTTAACAACCCTCAGTTTGGAGCTAATCCAACTGGGGGAAATTTTCATAACCCTTATCAGAACATTCCTGCCGGAATGATGCCCAATCCATCTTTCACGAATCCACCTGGAGTAGGGTCTTTTAATTCCAGACAAGGTTCTAGTCCTTACCAGAACTTTGGATGGAACGAAGCTCCTAATACTCAATATTTTGCAGGAGGATGGGGTGAGGTGCCATAGCCCCGTATTCCCTTTCTAGCCACACTTAATCTGTGAGATTTGTCTAAACTAATGAACAACCTGGTGAATCAATATCCCACATGGCCCCTTGTCCCCACCAAGATTCCATCATACATTCCAAAGTTTGAAGGTAATAATGGCGAGGACCCTAGTGACCACATCACTACTTTTCACCTCTGGTGCTCATCAAATTCTTTGAATCACGATTCTATTAGATTACGATTGTTTCAGTTCACTCTTATTGAGATTGCATCACAATGGTATATTTATCTACCTAGGGGAACATATGGGTCTTTTCAACAGTTAGTGCTAGCCTTTCTTAACCATTTTCAACTACCCATTCGTTATGATGATGGCCTTGAACTTTTGTCAACTTTACGCCAGGGTTTCGACACTCATATTTTGGACCATATCCAAAAATGGTGTAGGTGAAGATGTTTAGTTAAGACTCCCATACCCCCGGCCTTTCTTCTAGAATGATTTTTAAAATATTTGCACGCTCCTATTTCAAAGGACGTTGTTACTTCTGGGGTCTTCAGCGAGGAAGTGGCCATTTTTAGAGCCCAATAATTTGATTTGATCTATGCTAAGTCTGGGATGTTATACCACCTTCTTCCCAAAGCACCACAGTCGACTCATGATCCTAGACAGGGTCCTGGGCCCCATGCCAATAACATTGTAGGGTCCACCATTGTAAAGTCTGCAGACTCGACAACGAAGTCTACCGGAGGACCAGCTTCATCTGGATCCTCCAAACCCACCTAATCAGCGGATGTACATTCTGTGCAGTCATCGAAAAACCCAAATGGTGACCAACAACCAGATGGGAATAAATGGAAAGGTTGAAATAATCGTAGAGGTGGGAATAATAAACCCAACGACAAAAATAACAATGGAAAACAGAACGATAATGTTGGAGAGTGAACGAAAGAAAAGTGTAAGGTTAAGTTTCCTTGTAAACTTTTTACAGATGATCACCTTACACACTTATGCCGCAAACTTGCGGAAGCTGCAAGGCTTTTAAATCTTCCACCTGTTGTGCTAACGAATCCTTTTTCTCATAACCAACACTTAGCCTCGAGTTCTTCGAACACTGGAAATGCCTCTAGTGGGAGTCAGAACCCACCATCGCAATATGGCAGCCATGTTTGTATGAATATGGTCGACGCAAAAATCGATATATCCTCTCACTCTCAAGATTATGGCTCTTCAAAAGATAGTACCAACCTAGACGCTCCTCCTCCACCCCCGACGACAAACTTACAGATCAAGAAACCAAAGCCACCACCTTGTATTCCAAAAGGAGTATCCAAGCGCTCTACCTATAACCCTAATGCTAAAGCCACCCATAACTACTCTATTGTTGAGGATGTGGGCCAAACACCTTGCACGATGTCTACTTTGGAGGTACTCTAGACGTGTCCATCACAGAGGAATGCCTTACTCTCTGCCTTAGGAGCTCTAGAACCTAGTGGCTCTAATATCATCAAGTTCGATGTCATGGACATGAAGCCTCACTTACCCTACCATGTGGCTTTCCAAATCCATGTGGAGTATTCTAAATATACCATCAAACAATTGGTCATTGATGAAGGTGCTATCACTTGCGTGATGTCCTTATCCTTTTGGAAAGATATCAGTTCTCCAACCCTTTCAAAGTCATTGACAATGTTGACCACATTCGACGGTCATTCCTTCCGCCCTCATGGTATTCTCCCCACCTTTCTGGTCCAGTTAGGTCGGAAGATGGTAGAAGTGGAAGTAGAGGTAGTTGATGCACCTCTCGATTATAACCTGTTACTAGGTCACAATTGGACTTATGCTATGGTCATCGTCGTATCGTTTATTTCTCACACACTTTTTTTTCCTCATCAAGGGGAGATTGTGATGAACGACCAGTTATCCTTTGCATACTCTAGCCCAAATGCATCTGTTGGACCGTCGATCCTTGTGATTGACAATTCTCAGCCAGCAACTGATAATATCAGTGTCAGAATGTATTCTTCCCTCATGGGTACTTTTGACTTCTCGGCACCGATTCACCACATTTACGCCATGTCCAGTACGCTCGCTTCAGTAGAGAGGTCCACCCATTTCCGCACTTCTTATTTCAGTGACCCTTGGACCCTACCTTTTCCGACTTCATCGATTGAAGGTCATTCACATACTATCATGGATATGCCACTATTGGCAGAAGATACTGCATATCAAGCTATCCTTGACTCTTCTTCCAATCCCGATCCTATTCCCTCGCAGATGATCAAGGAGGATCCAATTCTCAGGCCCGTGTGGGCCACTTCATTATCTTGTTCACATGATTTCTTGGATGATACTTTGCCTTCAGACGAAGACATCCTTGAGGCCATGAATGTTTCCGAGAGACCTTGGGATGATATGCATCATCGATCTTATTTTCTCTCAAGTCTTGAAAAAATTGAGCAAGGTGCTTTTAGATCTTCCCTGAGTGAGATAGTCGGTCACACAGTTGTTTCAATTGATACACATGGAATTTATGCTAAAGGGAATATGGAAAATATTTCTCCCACCGTCCAGATCAGCATCTCGCGTACCCCTTGCAATATTGAAAATGTAAATATAGGTGCAGATTGTTCGCCAAAATAAATTCTAATCTACACCAACCTCTTCAAATAATCTTGAGACGTATTCGCTTGGTCATATGAAGAGATTCCAGGGATCGACCCCCATATTGTCGAACATGAGATTAGGACTTACCCGTATTCTAAACCCATTCAACAATGTCTTAGAGATGTTAATCCTAGGAAGGCCCCCGCTATTAAGGCAGAGGTAGAGAAGCTACTTAATGCCGGCTTTATCTACCCGGTTCCCTTGATCGAATCAGTATCCAACCCCGTTCCCATGAATAAAAAGAAAGGAACCATCCGCGTGTGTATGGACTTCCATGGCCTAAACAAGGTTTGTCCTAAAGATAACTTCCCCACGCCTTTCATTGATCAGATTCTCGATGAGTGTGCGAGAAGAAAAATATTTTCTTTTATGGATCGATTTTCAGGATATAACCAAATCTAGATCAAACCCAAATGCCAACATAAGACGAAATTCATATGTCCTTGGGGCACGTTTGCATACCGAAAAATGCCTTTCATCCTGAAAAAAGATGGAGAAACCTTCCAACGAGCCATGACTTTCGCTTTTCATGATATTAAACACATAGTCAAAGCTTACCTCAATGATATTACTGCTCACTCTCGCAAGAGAATGGATCATGCTACACACCTTCAACTGGTTTTTGAAAGATGCCGCTATTATAGAATCTGACTCAACCCTCATAAATGAATATTTTGCGTTAGAAATCGTTGTCTCTTAGGATTATTAGTCTCTGAGACAGGGATCATGGTAGATCCACTTAAGGTTGAGGCAATTCTTCAGTTGCCTCCCCCGCACACGATTAGATAACTTCAAGGTTTATAGGGAAAAGCTAACTTTTTGCATCGGTTTATTGTGAATTATGCCAATATCACTGAGGGTTTCATGTGCCTATTGAAGAAAGACACCTCGTTTATCTGGGATGAGCGAGCCCAATAGTCTTTTGACACTTTAAAGAAGCCTTGGTATCGACCCCTCTGCTGAAATCTCTTGTTTACAGTAGAGATTACTTATTGTATATCGCCGCGTCTGAAGAGACCATTGGTATGGTTCTAGTTCAGGAGGATGATGAGATCTATGAGCATGTCATCTACTATCGCAGTTGAAATTTAGCCGGTCCTGAACAAAATTATTCACATGTTGAAAATCTAGCTTTGGTTGTCGTCCAAGCAGTCCAATGTTTACGACACTATATATTTCTTTGCAAAACTACTGTGGTTGCTGATGTTAATCCATTTCAATACGTCCTCACTAGACGTATCATAGGCGGAAAATATAATAAATGGATTGTCATCCTACAATAATTTTATCTCGACTTTGCTTCAACCAAGTCCAAGAAATCACTAGTTTTTGCAGAGTTAATATCTGGTTTCCCACGATTAGGAAAAGATTTTATTCATGTCAATTCATTCGTGGATGAAAACATTTTCCTTATCTCGTCGTCTGACCCCTGGTATGGAGATATTGTTTTATATCTTCAAACCTTGAAGTTCTCTCAGCATCTCTCGCGAGATGATCAACGACATGTTAGATACCAAGACAAAAAGTATACAATAGTCGATGACACTTTGTATCGTCAAGGAATAGATAGCATCTTACGTCATTTCTTAACTCACAAAGAAGTTGAGTTAGTCCTTAATGATTTCCACAAAGGGGCTTGTGGCGGTCATCTATCCGGGCTTGCAATAGCCCAAAAAATATTGCAAGCCGATTACTTCTGGCCCACCATATTTAAATATTGTACTGAAGTGGTTAAGAAGTGTCACCCCTGCCAGGTGTTCACTCGAAAAATGTGCTCGCACCCAACCCCTCTCCACCCAGTCATTACTGTCGGTCCCTTCACTAAGTGGGGAGTATATTTCGTTGATTTCAAACCAACTTCGGTTGGGGGGAATAAACACATTATCGTGGCTATTGACTACTTCACCAAGTGAGCCAAATCCATGCCTACCATGAAATCTGATGGAAAGACTGCAACTTTTTTTGTATTCAACCAAATTATCGCCCGGTTTGGTATCCCGAGTGATATTTTCACTGATCATGGCAGTCATTTTCAAAATGAAATGATGATAGAACTAGCATCTAAGCTAGGGTTTAAACATGATCACTCGTATCCATACTACCCCCAAGAAAATGGGCAAGTAGAGGCCGTCAATAAGTCTCTCAAGACCATTTTTCAAAAAACTGTCAGTCGGAGCAATTCCAACTAGCACATCATGTTATATCCCGCACTTTGTGCATACCGAACCTTGGTTAAGACTACCACCAGATTTTCTCCTTTTCAGTTAGTACACAGTGTGGAGTCGATACTTCCCGTTGAATGCAAAATCCCTTCTCTCAAATTGGCATTTGAGCTCCTACCTGACACTTCGGATTTAGAGCGACGCCTTGTACACCTAGAGAGTCTTGATGAGCATCGTCGGGATGCCTTTATGGCTATCGAGGAAAATAAGAAACGTGTCAAGGTTCAGTACGATAATTCTATTTTTCCCCGGTTGTATGCTGAGGGTGACTTGCTCCTCTTGTATGACCAATCCAAAGAACCGCCAGGGGTAGGCAAGTTTAAACCCATGTGGCATGGTCCTTATATCGTTCGACATGTTCTAGAAAAAGGAGCCTAAGAGTTGGAAGATTGTGAAGGGAATAAATTGGCTGAGCCCATAAATAGGCTCTACTTAAAAAAATATTACGCTTGAGCCCTGGGCTTGGGAGAAGTCCTTTGTATACTAATGTAAATTTAGTGTATATACACCTTTTCCCCTTTTTTGTCTTTGGCTTGCTTATCGAGTTTTCCCTTTTGTTGGAAGATGTCAATGAAATATTTGGTCTACGTAGGATTTGCAGACAGAACCATTCGTCATACACGGAACTTAGCTTCCGCCTCTTGGGTGATTTACTCGTCCGAGGGTCTGTTGGTGTCTTCAGGTGGCGTATGCCTAGGGACATCCACAAATAATATGGCCGAATATAGCGCCATTATATAATTATTGCGCGATGCTATCTCACATGGTATTCTCTCTATATAGGTGTGCCTGGATTCTCAGTTAGTCATACATCAGTTAAACAGTCATGACCGTTTGCGTGATCCGACGTTACTCCGTCGATTCCTATGGGTACATATTTTAGAACGAAAATTATATTTTATTACATATTTTCACATTCCTAGAAGTTCTAATCATGTATATGATTCCTACACTAATTATGTTTTGTATTGGCATTTGTCACATTAATAAAGAAAAGAATACCATTAAATAAATGTACACATTGTAAGATATAAGTACAGTAAAAAATCCCTCTGTTTATATTTCCAAAAAATATGGTGTTTTATATTACAAAATTCACTAGTGCATTTGGGTCAAATTCCGAGGGAACGTTCGACGCAATTGCCACTTTCTAATGTCGGAAGACCGACAAACCTCAGACCCCCTCAAACGTCGTTTCACATGACGTCGTTTTTCCGACGACCTAGTTTTCGTCTGTATTGCGACGTTTCAAACGTGGCAAGAGAGATGGTTGCAAACGTGGCAAGACCGACATTTCAAACGTGGCAAGACCGATGTTTCAAATGTGGCAAGAGAGACGTTGCAAACCTGGCAAGACCGACGTTTCAAACGTGGCAAGAGAGATGTTGCAAACGTGGCAAGACCGACGTTTCAAACATGACAAGTGAGACGTTGCAAACGTGGCAAGTGAGACGTTTCAGACGTGGCAAGAGAGACGCTTCAAAGGTGGCAAGACCGACGTTTCAAANCTGGAACAACATCTGCACTTTCAACACAAGCATAGATTTCTTCACTATGAGAACATAAATTTCCGAGCAAAAGTGCAGCATCCTCTTTTGCTTTCCAGGAACCAGTTTCCAGCAGTTGGACAAGTGGAGGTATCCCACCTACTGCTGTAATTGCCCATTTACTGTCATCAACTTCTATGGACAAAATAGAAAGTAAAGCAACAAGATGCTCCTATTTTTGTTCAGTAGATAGACCAAGGAATGAAATTAAAATCTGAATTCCCTCTCGCCCCCTAAATGACTGCCAGAGATATGAATTGACAGCACACAAGCTTCTTAATAAGTGCATGAGTTCTTCTCGTATCTCACAACTAGCCATAGTCACCAGTCCAACCAGCATTCTTTTTTCTTCAGCATGTAGCAAACCTATAGAAAGATGAGCATTGCCATAGAGGCTAGCCAAAGCTTCAATTGCACGTTCTTGCACCAGCTGAGAGCTACGAGATTTGAGTTGTCTGACTAATAGTCCTTCTATTTTAACTGCATCAAGTGAGATTGCAGTATATGAGTTTTCATTAAAAACCATTAATGCATAGTCCAGGGCACCAATAATGTCAGCCACTTGAATGTCAAACCGAAATGACTCAATGCTTTCTCCGAGGCTAAGCACAAGAGCATACATTCCACCTAAAATGTTCACTAAAGCACCCATTGCATGTTCCTGGAGGGCTTGAGCAGGTAGCCCTTGCATAAACTCTTTTGAAGGTGCCACAACTGAATTGATCAAAATGGGAATGCCGCCTTGATCCACTATAGATTTCTTTGCACTAATCAGTTTAGAAGAAAGAGCCTGTAATGCACCAGCTACTTCAGCATGGACTGAGACTTCATTTTCAGGACCTAAAAGCTTCAGTAGGTGTTGAACAGCACCAGCATTCAGAACCTTAGTACAACTAACCTATGAAGCCAACATCAGACTAGCCAAGAGGGAGGATGCATTCGATTGAGAAACTGTACTCCCAGAAGAAATAAGTCTTACTAGGATATCTACTCCACCAACTTCAATGGTTGCTTGCCAGAAACCTTCTGTATTTGTACACAAATTTTTTAATGCTCCAGTAAGAAGATCATCAACTAATTTTTCGTGCTTGTGCTTTGGATGAAGCTGATCCCAGAGACTGGGAACAACACCCTCTGTCACAAATATCTTCATTCCAACATGATCTTCCACACCACCATGTGATACTTCACAGATTGCCTTTGCTGCTGCTTTCTGAGCTTCTACAACCCCAGACCTTAGCAGTGCAAGCAAGGAAGGTATGCACCCTCCTAGCAATACTTTCACTCTTAAATCTTCATCATTACATAGAAACCCTAAGGTTAAAGCTGCATTGACCTTTGC
>JZKD02S2130941.1:33690-45634 GCA_000966675.3 Picea glauca | reverse complement strand
TGAATGTTGGCTTCTGAATAAAATGTTACAATGTACAAAGGAGGGTGTCTATATCCATTTTTCCCTCTCAAAAACTGAAACTGTCTAATCTAGGCTTAAAACATCTATCTACCTGCATTAAATCTAATAAATGCCTCCTATCTATTTCAGACAAGAGCGTATGGCTTGAGGTCTGATACATCATACTAAAGGCTCTCCTTCATAAAGGTTCATTTAAGACTTGCGCTACATTCCCAAAGCTATTTTCAAAATTTGATTTTGTTTATTCCAGCTGATCTTTCGCTTGACGTGTTGGCTCGCTTGCTGAGTTGGCGATGCTTCTGCATCATACTCCTCGGCTTGAAAAATTTCATGGGCTCCTGTCCATGATCTCCTGCACGGTCTGTCCATGCTTTTGGATAACTGCTTCTGTCTCCCAGCTGGCATCCTCCACTGGATGATTTTTCCATTTCACCAGATACTCGAAGTATTGCTTCCGTCTGGTTCTCTTGCTGACTCTTTTGTCAAGTACATGCTCCATCTGGGGATTTTCTGCAATCGGCATCTGCTTCTACCACTGGATCTCTGGCTGTTCATCATTTCCAATTCCTGTGTCCTCAGGCTTATATGGATATAAATCTGAAACATTGAATGTTGGAGATATTCCGATCTCATATGGAAATTCAATTTCGTAAGCATTTTCCCCCAATTTCTTTAGGACTCTGCATGGCCCAATTTTCTTCATCTTCAGTTTGTTGTATGTTCCCCTTGGGAACCTCTCTTTCTTTAGATGTGCTAGAACTAGATCACCAACCTCTAATTGAAGTTGTCTCTTATGTTGATCCGCTCTGCGCTTGTACTTCTGATTTGATTCCAACAACCGCTGCTTCACCCTACTGTGAAGATCTTCCATCGCCTCTGCAAATTATTCAGCCTTGGCGCTCTTTGTCATCATCTGTTATGAATCCATGAGTTCATAAACTCCTCTTGGTTGGGTCCCATACACAATTTGAAATGGGATTTTCCTTGTACTCTGATTCACTGAATCGTTGTACGCAAACTTTGCCTGTGGCAACACGTTGTCCCATCTACTGTAGTGCTCTGTCACCAAGCTTCTTAATAAATATCCCAGGATTCTATTCACCACCTCTGTTTGTCCATCTATATGGGGATGGTAGGATGAACTAAACATTAAAGTAGTCCCCATCTTCTTCCAGAGTGTCCTCTAGAAATGTCCAAGGAACTTTGTATCCCTGTCTGATACAATGCTTCTGGGTAAACCATGAAGTCTAACAATTTATTTCAAAAAAAAAATTGTGATATGCGTTTCATCACTGGTCTTATGGAACAGAATGAAATGTGCCATATTTTAGAACCTGTCGACCACCACAAAGATCGAATCATGTCCTCTTTGCATTCTCGGAAATCCTAATACGAAATCCATGCTGATTTCATCCCACGGCTTGTCAGGTATGGGTAAGGATTGATAAAATACCGCATTATGTTTTCTTCCCTTTGAATGCTGACAAATCCTGCACCTGTCAACAAACTTCTTGACATATGTTTGCATTTTTGGCCAGAAATAGGCTTCACTCAGCTTTCCAAACGTTTTATCGTGGCCAAAATGCCCTGCTAATCCGCCACTATGATTTTCTTTTAGCAGATTCTCCCTCATGGAAAAATTTGGAATGCATAACTGATTTCTTATAAACAACAATCCATTTTGGATCATGTAATCCATCCATGGGATTCTGTCTCTGAGAACTGGATTCTCAGCTGCCCCGTATGCCTCTGCAAAATCAGCATCACCTGCATACATGTATTTAAGATTTTCAAAACCCAAGGTCTTGACTCTGAATTCCTGCAGCAGCAAACATTTCCTGCTCAAAGCATCAGCCACTTTGTTAGCAGTCCCTGAAATGTGTTTAATTACAAATGTAAAATTATGCATATACTCTACCCATTTTTCATGTTTCTGATTCAGCTTCTCCTGCTGAGTCACAAATTGTAGTGCATGATTATCACTATACAACACAAATTCTTTTGGAATCAAGTAATGCCTCCACTTTTTTAATGCCTGTATGATGGCATAAAATTCTTTATCATACGTGGAATAATTCACCTTTGCCTCATCCATCTTCTCACTGAAATATGCAATCGGCCTATCCTCCTAGCTTAAGACTGCTCCTATGGAAAAGCCACTTGCATCACATTTTACTTGGAAAACTTTAGTAAAATCCGGCAACACCAACACCGGTTGTTCGGTGACCTTTCGCTTCAACAAATTGAAGCTTTTCTCTACCTCTTCAGTCCAATGAAAAGATTTATGTCTTTTCTTGACTGTGTCCATCATTGCTGCGCTGATTCCACTGAAGTTCCTAATGAATTTCTTGTAGAAACTTGCCAATCCGTGGAAACTTCTCACCTCGAAAACATTTCTTGGTGATGGCCAATTCTTAATCACCTCTACTTTACTTGGATCCATCTTCAATTCATTTGCCGATATGACAAACCCCAAGTAAATGAGTTCTCTCTTCATAAATGAAGATTTCCTCATATTGATCAACAACTTTTCTTGTTGTAGCTTCCTCATTACTGTAGCTAAATGCTTCAAATGCTCTTCTTTTGACTTGCTGTAAATCAATATGTCATCTAAATAAACAATGACAAACTTACCAATGAACTCTTTCAGCACTTCATTCATTAGCCTCATGAATGTACTTGGTGCATTCGTCAAACCAAATGGCATGACTAGCCATTCGTACAACCCTTCATTGGTTTTGAACGTTGTCTTCCATTCGTCGCCTTCCCTCATGCAAATCTGATGGTATCCGCTTTTCAAATCCACCTTTGAAAAAAAAATTGCCCCGCTCAGGAAATCCATCAAGTCATCCATTCTTGACAGTGGAAATCTATACCTGATGGTGATTTTGTTAATGGCTCTGGAGTCTGTACACATTCTCCATCCTCCATCCTTCTTTGGACTCAGTACCGTTGGAACGACACACGGACTAACACTTTCCCTGACCAGTCCTTTATCCAACAACTGTTGTACCTGTCTTTTAACCTCCTCATTCTCCTGCGGCGTCAATCTGTACGCTTCTTTGTTCAGAAAAATGGCCCCTGGTATGAGGTCTATATGATGGCTTATGCTCCTCATTGGCGGCAACGAATGAGGTAATTCGTCCACCACAATATCAGTGAACTATTCCAGTAGTTCCTAAATTTCCTCGGGCAGATCATCCACTCTTGTGTTGGTCAAGACAACTCTTGGTTTCCTTACCACAAAGAATTGTGGATCTTCTTTCTTCTTAACTTCTGCCAGAAGTTCCTTCCCACTCATGAGAAGTATCTTGTTGTTCACTTCCGGTTTCACCTCCTTATCTTTTATCGGAAGTAACATGTGTGTTCTCCCATTCTTCTCTAAAGTGTACGTATTCATCTTCCCATCATGAATTACGTTTCTGTCATATTTCCATGGTCTGGCTAGCAATAAATGACATACATCCATAGGAATAACATCACAAAGAATTTTATCATTATATCCTCCTATCTTGATATCCACTAACCATTGTTTAGTGACACTCACCTGATGTCCCTTCTGTAGCCATGATACCTTGTATGGACTCGGGTGATTAGTCGTCTCCAGTTCTAATTTTTCCACCATCTCTGTTGAAACGAGATTGTCGGTGCTTCCGCTGTCCACAATAACCTTGCATTTCCTGTCTTTGGTCTTGTATGCAGTTCTGAACAATCTACTTCTCTGAGCTGTGTCCTCCACCTCCTTCTCGGGTGTTATGAGAACTTTTCACATCATCAAAGACCTTCCGTCTTCTGCGTCTTCTGCTTCAGCAGCTCACCTTTGTGCCTCGGCGATGTGAGCTTATCCTCTGTCCTTATTTCTATCTAGACAGTCGACGAATTTATGTCCATCTTTTCCACATGTGTAGCATGTGATGATTCCTCCTCTTCCTCTTCCTCTACCTCTGGTACGAGGAAAAGTATTGTTATCAGCGTATCCTCCATCCGGTTCTACCTACTGCCTTTGATGTCCAGCATGCTGGCCTCGCTGAGAACTTCCACCTCTTTCCATTTTGGTCTGAGGCTTCTTCCAGTCATCCTTAGATTTTGGGAACCTATCTTGGGTAACTGATTTACCTCTCGGCTAGCTCTTGCCTCGCGCTCGCTGTGTTGGCTTACGGCTTAGCTTTTACTTAGCCTTCAGCGCCATCTGATACGCATCCTCCATCGTTCTAACGGTTGTCATACTCATTTCATCCTGGATATCGTATCTTAAGCCATTCATATATCTGGCAACTTTTTCATCATCCCTCTCCCGATGACCTGCTCGGATATTGAGCTTGTAAAACTCTTCAGTGTATTCCTTCACCGTCATCAACTTCTGCCTCAGGTTCTACATTCGCCTGAACAGAGTGATTTGGTAATCCCTGGGGATGAAATTCACCTTCATCTTCGCGATCATCTGGTCCCAGATTTTGATCTTTTGCTTACCCTTGGAATGTCTATCTGCCTGTAGCTTGCCCCACCACAATGCTACATGTCCCTTCAACTTGGTAACATCATGCCTTACCTTTTTATCTTCTTCAATATCCTCATAATCGAAGTAGGTGTCAAGAGCCCTAATCCAGTCCAACATCTCTTCTGCATTCAGAATTCCTTCATAGACTGGAATGTCCATTTTTGTCTTTGAACTCATCCAAGAAATGGCTTTGATCAATCGCTCGTTGGCTGCATCCTCTGTTGTGACCTCTTCTTCATGTCCAGCTTCCTCTTCAACTTCGGAATCGCTAAGATCCACTGCACCAACTCCATGTCTCTACGTTGTCTCCATCTCTTCGAGCCTTGCTCAAAGATCTCTCATCTGTCGCTCCATTTCTGGATTTCCTACTGGCCTGCCTCTTATTCGCATATCCCTGTCTTCTGGGCCAGGTGATTTCCTTTCTCTCCTGGGCGGCATGATGAATTCCTCTTCTCTGCTTCAGAAAGCAAAGATGTTCCCACTGTGATACCACTCTGGCGCAGACACTTACCAGGGCACGTCCATGCTCACCAGGATCTTCCTTCACTCAGGCTTGAAGAGTTAAATTACTCTTCAACATCCCTGATCGGGACTTTTTTCGCACCCACAGAGCTCTCTCTCTCTCTAAGTGATCTCCCCTTTGTCTTTTCGGGAAATCGGGTTTCGCGATATCGTGAACCTCATGGGCACGTTCCTCGTGCTATCCAAAACCCCGAAACCCGATTGGTTCCAATGCCGATACTCCTTTGTTTCTGCCAGGGATTTCCCTATCGGGAAATCGACATATACGATGTCGTGGTTCTTTGGCACGAGAAACCTCCGAACCTTGATTCACGATGGCACCTTGCATTAACCACGCAAAGGTTGACTTCCCCGACACCTGTCCTCCCCTCCAGTGCCTATGACTCATACTTTCGTGCGATCGGGAAATCATGATTCCCGTTACACAAGATCGTGAGTCTCTCCAAGTCCCGAACCCCGATGACACCTGTACTCCACTATGCACGGATACTGCGAGGTTATCGCGTTTTGGAGTTTCACGATTTCTTCTATAGCAATTCTTACTACAACGAGAACCCCGAAAAGATGATTCTTGACACACGTGAGGACTAGCTTTCAATGTCACCCCTTCCTCCCGTGTGATCGGGTATCGCGGGATCGCTATTTCCCGTGTCGCGATTCTCTTGTATGGGAAAATCCCGAATGTCGAAACCCGACTCTCAGGATCACTATCACGTGTCCAGTCTGGGATCCATGGCTACAGTCCTTTCGGAAAGTCACAAATCACGAATTCTTCCTGTGAGAATTCTATGTCTCTGGAGACTCTGATTCTCCGATGAGTCGAATCCCGATGGATTTTGGTTCCTCCCCTGCACGCTTCAGGTTAAACCATGTGCAACTTGCTCGAGATCTGATGGTCGATGGTCTTTCATGATTTCCTTCCATGAATCTTGGCCGTTGGATCCTTCTCCCTTGGAGATTTCTAGGAAATGACTAAGTGTTCTATCCAAAGTCCCTCTCCAACGCTTGTGCTTGCAATCTCTGCTCAAGCCTTCTTCCACACAGACTCTTGTGTTCTCCTTCAGAGATATCACAAAGGTGTTATATCTCCTGAGCTTATCAACTCCGACTTCTCTCAAAGGAACCTGTGCGTACCCCTCACTCTCGATATTCAAGCACCTCAAGCATTGAATACCTCAGACTCTGTGAAACTCCTGCAATAGCAGTCCCTATCCCCTTTGCTTAGACTAACAACTGAGACTCCTTCTTCATCCTGCACCTCTCTTCGCACAGCTTCAACAACCCCCTATGAATTCTGGGTGAATGAGGATAAGTGTTTAACTATCAAGCCTTCATCGATGCACTCTTTGCGGATGAATTCAACTGCCCTCTATGAAGGAATCTCCTAGCTCAGATTGAGAAACAGTTGAAGCTCATTCCTCTCCTCTTCAGGCTTCAATTTAAACCCTGAAATCACATGCCCATCATATTCGAAGCAAATGCAAACTAGAAAACAAACATCCATGAGCACATCAACAATGCACAGAGAAAACAACACAACCGAGGGTATGAATTAAAGCTTCATTCTATTAATTCAAACTGCCTGTACATGGGTGTTCTTCATACAATTCTCTTCTTTCTCTTCTCTCTGAATGTTGGCTTCTGAATAAAATGTTACAATGTACAAAGGAGGGTGTCTATATCCATTTTTCCCTCTCAAAAACTGAAACTATCTAATCTAGGCTTAAAACATCTATCTACCTGCATTAAATCTAATAAATGCCTCCTATCTATTTCAGAAAAGAGCGTATGGCTCGAGGTATGATACATCATACTAAAGGCGCTCCTTCATAAAGGTTCATTTAAGACTTGCGCTACATTCCCAAAGCTCTTTTCAAAATTTGATTTTGTTTATTCCAGCTGATCTTCCGCTTGACGTGCTGGCTCGCTTGTTGAGTTGGTGATGCTCATGCATCATAGTATATGACTCCAATTGGATGGGACCACATACGCCATGATGATTTGGAGTGCCTGGATATTTCCATGTGGCATCGTGGGATTGGTCGTGAGTTACATGTGCGACCCCCCCTATCAAGTGTAAACCATGTGTTAAGTGTGGATAAATATCAACCGTCATATATTTAAGGGTGTACAAAAATACACCATAGATCCCGATGTGGAAAGAGAACTCAGGACTTCGGGTTGTCAGGGATGTTTTAGACATGTACAGAAGTGACAGAGTAGGGCCAACAACCTAATATTCGAGAAGGCCCGGGGTGATTTTCCCTGCAATCCCTCTTTTACGTCCACATCGTTGTCAGAGGATGACAACATGGATCATGATAATTCCATGTCAGATGACACGAGAGAAGTGATGCCACACAACAAAGAGGGTTTTCATTGGCCAATGACGCCCCAAAAAATTTGGAAAGCCATAACTTGGTTTTGGAAAAGGGTACAGTCATTGGAAATCTCTTAGTGAGAACAAGGCGATGAGGTACTTACTTGAGGAATTTAGGGAGTTGTAGGAAAGAGGAAAATTTATACCCCCATCCCTTAAAAGGATACTTAGGGGGTTGGGTGTGTGACACCTATCTATGAGGGGACTGAAGAGTGTTTCAAACAATTGTTATTTGGTTAGTTTGGTATGGCCTCAGTCGAAGATACTTAATAGTAGTTTGTCCTATCGGTAAATCATAAATTTAGTAAGCGTTTTTTGTATGGTTGAGTGGTACCTGGTCTGGTTAGGCACACACAGTTTTTCTCAATCCTCAACAACTTGTTTCAGTCTAGCTTGTAGCTCTTGGGTTTTCACCAAGTATGTAATCAACCTGTAATAACATGGTTTTAGCAAAAGAATGGATATGAATTAAGTATTTTTAGATCTTGGACTTATTAATTTATCTTAGTGAGTAGATTCCATCAACTAAACATCAGTTTCCAGATACATTGTATCCCATAATGGATTTTATAACTACTATACATGTGACTTAACCAATGCTAATTKTTGAGATGGATCCACTTCTCCAYCGGGGCATTACAGTTGCTTTCYAGCAGAAGACAAATAATCAAAGTAAATTGTGAGGAGGAATGAGGCACTCATCACAAAATGCATGTTGTTCCATTTCTGCCAATACAATGTCCCACTCGAACAACCAATGAAACACTCCTTTAGTCCACTTTGTGGMTTGCAATCAATATTATGTATTTGTGAAGTCAGATTGATGAAGACAAACCTGATGTTAGTTGTACATTGTAKYCATTSTTATGAAGGCACACARACATGAAATATTCATCTTTTTCTTGGTATTGTTTCATTACTTCCTTGTTTTMCCCACCCCTTTTGTGCATGAAGAACTGATGACAAACTAGAKACAATGTCAATTGTCTATTCAATTTCTATCTAAACTAATTGAGTTGATTAAYAGCCCAATATGGCCATTGGCATTGAGGCCTRCATTGTAAGTTGATGGAAAATACTRCCTATAAATAGATAAATTTTACTAGATAACTAGAAATTTCAAATCCTAATCAATTTYTTTTGTGTACAAAACACTAGTAAGTTGARTATTTATATAGAATTTAACAAGTCAGGGCACCTAGAATACTATATATTATAAGGAAATGTTGACTAGGTTGGTTATTAAACCATAACCAAGTAATACAATAATGAGGGTGCTTCTCCATAGTGTCAAGTAACCACAAGTGATTATTACCATCATTTCAACCCCCCCTCAATATGAGCATAGGGTAATGGAGACATATTTTTAGGTACAAAAGGAGGAGTGAGCATACCTGACTCATTATATGGAGAACTATTGTTGTAATAAGACAGTGGGTTTGTGATGATCCTACTCACTACAATGTGGAAGGGTTTATGAATACGCAACCATCATCAATATAATATTTCTCAACTCTTAAATAAATTCCATTGAATTTCTCATCATCTGGGGGAATATGATCTTGACCTATCCATCTGATAAGGAAATGTTGTAAAGAGGCATAGATATAAGAGAGAGAGGGTGTAAAAATGAGTGGGCATACCCAACTCAATGAATGTTTATTTGTAGATGGAATAATAATTCCAACTCAAGACAAACGTGGACCCAATAATCTGTTGGAAGAATGTTTCCATCAAATAGCTCATCATCTGGGAGACTATGATACTGAACTACCCATCCAAAAAAAAAGTGTTGTAAGAAACACCTTGTATTGGAATAAACTCAGAGTTGTTCATTCTCTGAAGAGAAGTGATCACTAAACTGCATGTTTTTGGAAATAATGTTTCCATTGAACTATTCATCTACTTGAAAACATTGTCACTACCTTGCTCATCCAGTTTAGGAGTGTTGGAAGACATATCTCATGCCATACTACATAATTGCTAGATGAATAGTGCCACTAGTTTGTCCATTTGAAGAAGTGTCAAAAAAAATATTTTGTAAGAGAGAAGAGATAAAAGTATTGGGCTAAGATAGTCACATATGTTTAGTGTGTCACACCCTAGGGTTGGATATATAAAGAAATAAAGGAAGAGAAAAATAAAATAAATATATTAATTTCTGTAGATTACCAAAATAGGTCAATAGGACTAGAAAACATGTCACAATATCAATATGGGAGTGTCAAAGGAAACCTCTAGGTGCAAATAAAGGAAAATAAATATAAGGAGTACAAAAGGATAAACACAATAAGTAAACTCTAAATAAATAAACAAATATAGGTACTATTTTATGCAAGAAGAGAAGTATTGATATGCACCAAAGACAAAACAGGAGATAGGGTTGTTTTTGTCAACCATCATGAAGGATACAAACACTGAGAATGTTATCAACATGGAATTGTCGAAGGAAACCTATAGGTAAAAAAAGGTAAATAAGGATAAGGAGTACAAAAGGATAAACACAAGAAGTAAATTCTAGATAAAGAAACATAGACATGTGCTACTTTATGCAAGAAGAGAAACATTGATCTGCAACAGAGATAGAAGAGGAACTACGGTTTTTATTGTCAACCATCGTGAAGGATAAAAATCCTGAGAATGTTATTTGGGACAAGGCATTTAAAATATAATACATTGAAGTTGTCAGACATTTGGCTTAGGTTGATGGATATTTGGTATAGATTGTTGGTTTTCATTGATGTAAACTATTGGAGAGTGATATTGTAGATTGATGTCAACCCTTAGTGATTGAAGTCAACCCCTTAGTGATGATGTCAACCCTTGGAGAAAGTCTGGTAGCGAATTCCAGTAGCACAAGGTTTGGGTAATGGACCCAAGTTTGTTTNACCAAGTAATACAATAATGAGGGTGCTTCTCCATAGTGTCAAGTAACCACAAGTGATTATTACCATCATTTCAACCCCCCCTCAATATGAGCATAGGGTAATGGAGACATATTTTCAGGTACAGAAGGAGGAGTGAGCATACCTGACTCATTATATGGAGAACTATTGTTGTAATAAGACAGTGGGTTTGTGATGATCCTACTCACTAAAATGTGGAAGGTTTTATGAATACACAACCATCATCAATATAATATTTCTCAACTCTTAAATAAATGCCATTGAATTTCTCATCATCTGGGGGAATATGATCTTGACCTATCCATCTGATAAGGAAATGTTGTAAAGAGGCATAGATATAAGAGAGAGAGGGTGTAAAAATGAGTGGGCATACCCAACTCAATGAATGTTTATTTGTAGACGGAATAATAATTCCAACTCAAGACAAACGTGGACCCAATAATCTGCTGGAAGAATGTTTCCATCAAATAGCTCATCATCTGGGAGACTATGATACTGAACTACCCATCCAAAAAAAAAGTGCTGTAAGAAACACCTTGTATTGGAATAAACTCAGAGTTGTTCATTCCCTGAAGAGAAGTGATCACTAAACTGCATGTTTTTGGAAATAATGTTTCCATTGAACTATTCATCTACTTGAAAACATTGTCACTACCTTGTGCATCCAGTTTAGGAGTGTTGGAAGACATATCTCATGCCATACTACATAATTGCTAGATGAATAGTGCCACTAGTTTGTCCATTTGAAGAAGTGTCAAAAAAAACATTTTGTAAGAGAGAAGAGATAAAAGTATTGGGCTAAGATAGTCACATATGTTTAGTGTGTCACACCCTAGGGTTGGATATATAAAGAAATAAAGGAAGAGAAAAATAAAATAAATATATTAATTTCTGTAGATTACCAAAATAGGTCAATAGGACTAGATAACATGTCACAATATCAATATGGGAGTGTCAAAGGAAACCTCTAGGTGCAAATAAAGGAAAATAAATATAAGGAGTACAAAAGGATAAACACAATAAGTAAACTCTAAATAAATAAACAAATATAGGTACTATTTTATGCAAGAAGAGAAGTATTGATATGCACCAAAGACAAAACAGGAGATAGGGTTGTTTTTGTCAACCATCATGAAGGATACAAACACTGAGAATGTTATCAACATGGAATTGTCGAAGGAAACCTATAGGTAAAAAAAGGTAAATAAGGATAAGGAGTACAAAAGGATAAACACAAGAAGTAAATTCTAGATAAAGAAACATAGACATGTGCTACTTTATGCAAGAAGAGAAACATTGATCTGCAACAGAGATAGAAGAGGAACTACGGTTTTTATTGTCAACCATCGTGAAGGATAAAAATCCTGAGAATGTTATTTGGGACAAGGCATTTAAAATATAATACATTGAAGTTGTCAGACATTTGGCTTAGGTTGATGGATATTTGGTATAGATTGTTGGTTTTCATTGATGTAAACTATTGGAGAGTGATATTGTAGATTGATGTCAACCCTTAGTGATTGAAGTCAACCCCTTAGTGATGATGTCAACCCTTGGAGAAAGTCTGGTAGCGAATTCCAGTAGCACAAGGTTTGGGTAATGGACCCAAGTTTGTTT
>JZKD02S2130930.1:0-23986 GCA_000966675.3 Picea glauca | reverse complement strand
ACCATTTCTTGGCTTGGATTGGGCATTTGACAATTAGTCCATAATCAACTTAAAGATGAGGAAGATTACATTAGAGTCAAGAGAATAAAGATTCATTGCACTGTTGGACCCATCATAAGGGGAAAGGTTTGTAGAACCTACTTTCTTAGACATGGAGGAAATTAACCAGTTGTATAGAAAAACCATGCGAGAGGAATATTATGTGAACCCAACTGTATATGGGATACTCAGTTGGAGAAGCATCACCTCATGTGCGTCAGACTCTGATACGAGATTAGAAAATTGGCAACAGAGGTTACACGAAGTCTGCACAAGAAGATGCACAAGAATAGATCACGTAGTAAGATGGGTAGGTACTGAGACAAGGGAACCTCCTATCTTCCATGGGGTGAATTATTTATAATCATTCTTAACATGATACTAAGATGAAGTGTTAGAAAATAAGAGGCTCTTATCGCTTGATATATCACTCAAGGAAAAATCTGCAAGATGGTGGGGTGCATACAAAGAAACAGTTAAGGAATGGTACCAATGTAAGCAGTTACTGCACATTAGGTTTGGGACAGAACAAGGAAGAAACAAGTTACAGATATATGATGGACATGGGGCACCAACATAACAATTGAAGAAGTGTATAACAATATGAAGAATCAAACCACAAGAGGAATGGCCTCATAATTTTATTCACACATTAGAAGGGATTCCAGGAAATCAGTATACAAACCAAGAATTATGTATAGGAACTACAAACTGGACAACATTAAAACATAACCTTATAGTCACTTTCTCATTTGAGCATTAGAACCCAAACATAGACTCAAAACTTAAACAAATCATAGGGGTGATATTCATTAAAGAATTGTAAGTTGAACTCATAACAAAAGAACAACAATAAAAAATGAAGATAGTAAAAGAACTATTGTCATGCTACCACGTGCATAAAGAAGCATCAGATGAAGATGACCCATGAAATATTTAGATTGAGGAATTTGAAGGAAAAAGAGAAGTGGAAGGTCCACCAATGGAATCATAAATATTTGTTGTGTTGATCAAGGTGAAGAAAGTCAACATTGGGATAGTTGAGAATCCCAAAATGGCTAGGATTTGACACTACTGGGATGACCAAACATTGGAAAGCATAACAGAGTTATTGTGCAAGTACAACAACCTGTTCCCAACAATGTTCATAGAAATGAAATATATAGAAGGATATCTAGGTGAAATGAATATACCCCTCAGAGCTAAGGCAAGATCGATCAGACAACGACCATACAGACTAAACCGTATATATAAGTAAAAATTCAAAGATGAAATCGATAGGATGTTGGAGGATTGAATCATAGAACATGTAGAGGAATCTGAATGGGTAAGCCCAATGGTAGTTCAGGAAAAGAAAAAAGGAGTAATAAGGATATATTTCAACCTAAGGAAGCTGGATGATGTGTTACTACATGAAAAGTTCTCGACTCCTTTCATAGATGAGGTGTTGGAGAATGTAGCAGGAAAGGAAGCTTATTCATTCATCAACGAATTCTAAGGATACCATAAGATCAACATAGCTCCAAAAGATATATACAAGAACAATTTTTCCACTGAATGGGAATCCTACTAGTACACAGTCATGCCATTTGGACTAAAGACTACACGAGCAATATTTTCTAGAGTAGTCATAGTTGCATTCAAAGAATTCCTCCACCAGTTTCTAGAAGTATATATGGACAACTAGACAATTTATAGTTTATTGAAAGACCATGTAGGGGTGTTGATTTTGACGCTATAAATATGTAGGTAGTGTTAGATATCGTTAAACATCAAGAAGTTCATCTTCGGAACACCCTTTGGGATACTATTGGGCCATATAGTATGCAAACAAGGCTTGCTAGTAGATCCTGCCAAGATTGCAGTAATTGTTAATCTACCACCACTAAAATAAATCCATCAATTAATAGAAACATTGGGACACACAAGATAGAACAATAAATTTATAAAAGGGTATGCATAGATCACTACACCAATGGAGAAATTTTTAATAAAAGATAACAAGTTTCAGTGGAATGAAGACTGTCAGTGAGGATTGGACACCTTGAAAGAAAATATGGTAACTGCATCAATACTAGTATTCCAAGATTGGGAAAAGACATTCCATGTGCATGTAGATGCATCGGACATAGCACTTGGAGCTATTCTGGTGCAACCAAAATCAAGAGAATTGGAACACCCTATAGCATTTGCTAGCAGAAAACTATCAGAATGGGAGCACAATTACAATACCACATAGAGAAAAGAATTAGATATGGTCTATGTGCTTCAGAAGTTTAGACATTATTTATTAGGAAAACATTTTAGGATGTTGATTGACCATTCAACTCTCAAATACCTCGTCAACAAGCTAGTGTTGGGAGGGATAATTTGTAGATGGTTATTGTTGTTCTAGGAATTCGAATTTAAAGTGGAAGTCAAACCAGGGAAGTTGAATGCAGGACCTAATCACCTATTGAGGATCACTAATGGAGAGGAACCTATGAATCTAGAAATTTCTTGATGCCCAATTATTTTCAGTCCAAGTAGCCGATGAATAATTCACAGACATCATTTAATACTTGATTACAAGGACTGCACCACAAGACTTCAACACCTCACAGAAGAAAAATCTAGTAGTCTGGGCTGCAAACTATAAGTTGATTGTGGGAAACTTATACAAAATGGTTGCAGATAGAATATTGAGAAGATGTGTGCCAGGAAATGAAATAGCTCAGATTTTAGCAGAATCCCATGAGGGAATAGTAGGAGGACATTATGCATGAAAAGCTATCACGTTGAAGGTATTGCGTGCAGGACTATGATGGTCGACTGTTCACAGAGACTCAAAAGACTACTACCAGAGATATGATGTATGTCAAAGTGTTGGTAAATTGAATAGAAGGGATGAGATTCAGACCACAAGTAAACTTCTAGGTATTTAAAAAATTGGCAATATATTTTGTGGGACCAATTAACTCACCAACCAAAAGGTCAGGAGAGAGGTACATTATTACTGTGAAAGAGTACATAACAAGATGGGAAAAATAAACACAAGTAAAATATTGTAGCGCAAAGACAACAACACACTTCTTGTTTGAGAAAGTGATCACTAGATTTGGATGCCCAAGGATTTTGATGAGTGACCAAGGCACTCACATTATTAACAAAACTATTAAGGCTATGACTGAGGATTTTGAAGTTTATCATCAAAAGAGTACATAATATCATTCTCAATCAAATGGAACAGTGGAATCCTTTAACATGATCCTCGAGAATGCACTAACAAATATCTACAATGTTAATAGGGAAGACTAGGACTTAAATATATCGGCAATACTGTGGGAATACATGATCACGTGCAAAAAAATGACAAGGAATACACCATTCAAATTGGTGTATGGGAAGGAAGAAGGGGTTCCATTAGTGTTTTTAGTACCTAGTCTATGGGTAGTAGCAATTACCAACATGACAAAGAGAGGCGCAATACTGGAAAGGCTAAGTTAGTTGATGACCATGGAGGAATATAGGATTCTAGAAGGGTTTCACCAAGAACTACATAAAACAAGGGAAAAATATTTCCATGATAGAAACATCAAGAAGAAAAATTTCAAGGAGGGAGACTTAGTCTTGGTATATGACATTAAATCTCTTCAACACCTAAGAAAAGTCAGAATGCATTGGTTAGGACCATATAAATTAAATAATGTCATAGATGGGGGAGCTGTATAGTTGAAGGATTTAGGAGGAATAAAACTCAGAGGTATGATCAATGGGAGTCAACTGAAGTTGTATAGGGATAGTCGACCTTCTAGCACTTAAAAAAAAGATTTAGCAGAACAACAGAGGGGTTACCGTGGTAGACATCAAAAGATAGCAACAAAGGGTATCGCACCGAAAATAGAATGTTCAAATGCACTCAGAAACATGAACACGATGGAGAAAGGACCAACAATCACTAAAAGGAGGAAACAACAGAAATGGTGGGTATGAAAAATAGGCACCAACGGACGATGGCTATAAAAATTGAATGAAAAGAATGATTGAAGAGATGCTGCATTAATCATGCCAACTGGCAATGGAAAGGGAATTAAATTCCAAGTACGCAGGAAGTGCCAGTTCATTCAAAACGAAAATTGGGTAATCTCTCCAAAAAGTTTGACATGATTTATATATAAGGTAAGCACACGGGAATTAGAAGGGTCATTGTGAAATTGTGAAAATCATAGAGTTATAGAGTATATGGATAAGAGAGAGATATGTTGGAGTTACTGAGCCAACTAAGCTCGACGGAGAACATTTCTACTACCATGGTACCACCCAATATAGGAGGGTTGAACCAAGCCTACAAACGACCTCAAAGAAACCTCATAGCACCCCAACAACCACATGTAAGTGAACAAGAACCACCTTGGCCTCCGAAATTCTTTAACTTGGATGAAATTGTGTCACCCAATATGGAACCAGGAATCCCCACACCAATGGTGGATGAAACCCAATAGACAACACCAGTGGGCATGTATATCGATATGATGGAAGTAGGACAGAGCTAGCAGACCCAAGATGCAAGAAATCCTTCATGCTCTAAAAACCATGAAGAAGCCCCAAGGGTTAATGGGACGGTCTCAAACCAGGCAGAGACAGTCGCACCAGAAAGGTCAAACACAACCACATCAGAGAAACTACAGGAGGGAATAGTAGAAGATATCATCGGCTAGGTAGAGCCATATGCATAAGAGAGAACAATGGAGGTTGAAACCTTAAGTCATCCACCATAGTGAAAGGGAAAGAAGTTGTAGCAATATCACCACGCAGGAAGGCTGCCACAACCATAGTATTACTGCACATTCTGGAAGGGGTGCGTGTCATGGGTAACCTGTTAGGCCACGTTGAAAAGATACGATACTCAGATCATGATGTGACCGACACAAACAAGTTTCTAGATTTTGAAAAGAAGGTTTACTTGGATATTGTGGGTATAGGACACTTCAACGGACCAATTAATTAACCAACATAGTAGGAAATCGTACTATAAAAAACTAGGATTCTAGGCCTCCTCGAGATCGTGCACTTTGAAAGGGGTAGGGATGTAATCAAATGCATCAAGCAGTTGATGGCAGTTACCCACAGAGGATACCTATGGGTGGAAGATCTTGTCTCGATAGACATGGAGCTCATTACATATATTACAAGGCTTCTCTGTCGGGGGGAGACACCCGCGTAGTTCCTCATTGAAAAATGAAGGAGAAGGAACTAGCCCGGGAAATGAAGAAGACATATGGTACAGAAAGAAGGTCATGTGGAAACATAATTAAGCACATTAGTGACACAACAACAAGGATGGACACAAAAATCATGGCATGGAAGTTACTCTAGAAGTGACACAAGGAGGAATTCTTTGTCGAGGTCGTCACAAATGCAACACAGTGTATGGAGGAAACTACACTCAACTGGGCCCTGTACTTGTTAAATATTTTCCTAGAAGAATTCAATGACACGTAGGACTTGGAGACAGAATTTCACTATTCTTGGCTACTAGTCCTAATTGCCTTGGTTGAATGGAGGGAGCCTAAGTATACATACTTTTCTAATAGATCCACTTGGCTTCACATAGTGAGAGAACTATAATTGGGGAGTGCTTCAGACCCTAAAAACAAAAGTGTGAATGCAGCCATGTTCGTAGGGTATTACAACAACCTACAAGAAATCATTGCCAAGACTTGGTGGATTACGCTAGAAGTGGTCACTGAATATTAGCACATAACCAAATTTAAAGAAACCAAGCATGCATTATGGATCCAAGCATGGAAGGATCCCAAGAATGAATGGCTACAACTACGGTAATGCATCAAGGAAGAGGACGTAGAAATGGACATCAAGGATTGGCACGGTGACTGGAGGGTTCCAGATGTGAATCAAGAGATGTTCATGGATAAGGGGGATGATGCAGGGAAAGAACAAACACCTTCAGGAGACAAAACGATGCCTAAGAATCCAAATCTAGGTCAGAATCCAACGCAATAGAAGAAAGGTGGTGCGTCCAAGAATGGTACCTATGTGGGGAAGAGGAACAAAAACTAGGCACCGCAATAACGAGGAAAAGAGATTGGGACAACACAGGGGACCACATCAAGTGATACTTAGTAGGATAAAGGCTAGATAAAGAGTGAAATCATACAAATGGGGGGTGCACACAAGAAAAATAAGGCACACAAAATGGCACCATAATATATGATCATGGAGCACGACGTAGACCTCATGGCCCAAATGGTTCAGGATCGAACAACAAAGGATTTTGACAAATCCCAGTTCCAAAGGGACATGATTCAGGATGAGTTGGCCAACATGAGGAATATTTTCAAGAAGATCAGAGAAATGCAGAGGTCCAACAGAGGAATAGAATCAGTCCCTGCAGCCTCACAGACAGGAGCCAAGGATGGATTGAGCGAGCATGATCTGATACAGATGAAAATACAATCAAGATTGATGTTTCAAGTTACACCCAGGATATTGTGCATGGATGAAATTGTGAGCCAGAGACCCTTGAAATATCGGGCCCAAATGCAGTCGATAATGGGGCATATACCAACCAAGGCATTATATAAAATGCAAGTTAGCATCGCGCAGGAGGTATAGTTTCATGCACACATGGACACAACAAAACTACAACACACAAAGGACAATAGAGAAGCTTTGGAATTGGTTCTTGAGCAGGTCAAGCTCGAGACCAAAGATGATAAAGATCATGCGAATAGGCTCGAGTAGGGATTGGTTGTAGCCTATGACAAAATTCCAAAGAGATTGTAGACAACAGAGGCCACGCCGACATAGAATATTGATCATATTGTCCAAACAATCGATCAATATAGGAAGGATGTCGTGAACCTCCGAGAACAACTCATTGCTACCACTCCTCCAGAGGTCAAGGAGAAAAGGAAGAAAGAAGAAGCATGGAATATGGAGGAGATGGAATGACAAGTCATCACAGTTGTTGACTTGTTTGATAAAGCAACAGAGCTATGGAAAAATCTCGACGAGGACCAATAGTTCCAGCAGTGGGACTAGGATGAGGAGAAGATAAGAACAACTATCCAGGACCTCAATCCAAGGATGATTTTAAGGGCTAAATTTTGCTCATTGGATAATTTTCCATGGTTTTTCCAAAAACAAGATTCAGTATTCTAAAAATGATTCGCCCAAATTCTATAGGATAAAATTATTTTACCTTAAAAATTGCCAAAAGTTTTCACAAAATATATAAAATCCTCATAAATTTGAATATTTAAAAAAATAATATCGCCAAAACATTTCATAGTTGGAATATGAAGGATTAGTAAGATTCGCCAAGTTTTCTACATTTTAAAATAAATTTTCATCCTTAAAATCATCCCTGCCTCAACCAAAGGAAGAAGACGATGTAGATCACTGAGCACCTCAAAGGAGTACAGTATCTGAAGAAGCTACAAGAAGAACTCATATTCGCACAGACACAGAAGAAGGAGCGACAAGATCAAATGGAACCTCTCCAAGAGAACGCAGTTGAGGTCATTGCGCAGGTAGAAGAGGCAAATAAGAACATGGCACAAACTCAAGCAGAGTGTAGAGAGATGATCAATGAAGAGATTACATTGTAATTTTTGGGCACACTCAAAAAAAATACCATGCAGGCTAAAAAAAAGGAAAGGGAGCTCACAAAGAAGTTACAAGTTGTCACAGGAGCTGTTGAAGATGCACACAAAGATTAAGTGCCTTAGGATGAGCCACATGTTAGTGTTGGGGGCTCTTTGGATGCAGGCCTATTCAAGATAAAAGGCTATTTTTTTAAGAGAAGCATGAAAGGAGGAAAGGACAACTAGAAGGAAAAACAATACATGTAAGGGAAATAGATGAGGCACTCATGCAAGGAAGACATAATGATGCTAGGGTTAGGGATTTTTTAATGGGTTCTAATGGTTGGTGAGCCATGAATATAGATAGGTAGTACTTAGGGGAAGAGAGAGACAGGTCGGACGAGAGGGGGACCAACTGAGGAGGAGGAAGTTGTAATAATTGTATGAGTCATTAAGATGGTGAGCTAGGGAGGCAGTGAGAGACTTGATCCCAAGGGTTAGATCATAGGCTGAGGATCCTGGTGCGATCTAGTCATCCTCACAAGGATCGAGCAATCTGTGGAAGAGAGTAAGACCTAAGATTGTAAAACATGTGCGATGTGATATATTACCAAAACATAATAAAATATTAAGATCCAGATATTTTTGGACATAGCCCAGGAGGGGGTGAACCAAAATAACACTCATGTTATGTGAATGAATGTATGCATCCTTATTGATGTTAAATGTTGAATGTTAGATGAATAAATTAACAAGTTAGATATGGTATTCCACATGCATGAATAAAATGATTGTTATAATCGACTCTTAGAGTGAATGAATCAATATTACAGAGTATAATCGTGAATCTCCACTCATTCCCAAGTTTCAAACACCCGAGTATTGCAGACACCCATAGAGCTATCTCGAGTGAGACTCTATAGAAAAGTCCATGTTCTTCATTTCCTTACGGTCTACTAGAGGGGCCAATAGTTTTGAATTTATTTTTCTGGGAGACGATCAAATTTGAACCAAGGTCAATCTATGATTGTAAGGTAGGATTTGAATAACCCATAAAGAATCCTAAGGGGAAAAGACAAAGATCAATAGAAGATTAAGAAACCAACAACAACTAGAACATGAGAAGGGTCATTACATTCTATGTGAGCTAGTGACTTCAAAGTAATTAGAGACATTGAGGTCCCAACCCCAAGGGTCATTAGATGTGTAGGTTACATTTTTTGGAGTGTGGGTAGTTGAAGAGAGTTTATTTGAGTGGATAGGTTGTGGGAAATTTACTAACCTTGATTCTAGGACTCTGATGAAGAAAAAAATCTCCAAACCAACTGATGGGGGGATCATATGGGTTAGGTGGAAGATGCCACATCAGTGCCCTATCTGATGGAACGAGTGATGGGGAACCATGTTGCACTAAATATGAACTCAATGAATGAAAGTATGGAAAACATTGAAGAGAGTATAAATTTTGATCTAGAGTTGAGTTTTGAGCATGGTTATAATCAATGAAAATATCTGGATGAGAAGAATATAATGGAAACCTCTAGAGGAGGCTTTGAGATGGTTGAGGAAAAGAAAAAATTTAATACCTAATTCCTTTGAAAGGTACTTAGGGAGTTGGGTGTCTTCCAGAGTGGTATCAAAGTAGGCAGGCCTCAATGGGCTAGAAGTCAATCGTAGAATGTTGATGTTACTATAGCTATGGTAGGTATTAACCTCTATATGTAACCTTTGAGAATACTAGAATATTTAGGAAAGAAAGAGAAACCATAAATAGTTGGTTAATAACCCTACAAGAAAAGTAGTCTCAACATAATAAATTATATTAAGTTATTAGCCTCCAAGATAAGAAGTCGGCCTAGTTCGGTCACTTGGAGGACTATAAATAGAGTTCACTTGAGCTCATTTTCACTCACTCATTCTCACAACTACATAAGGAATAGTGGTGCACATGACTAGTGGAGAGTTGCAACTATTGTAGTGGTGACTTTGTCTTTGGTTATGGTTTGGACTTCCTTCTTAGTATGCTATATTTGGAGAGAGGTATGCTACCTAGGTTCGCTATTAGGTCTAGTGTTTTCTTCCAGAAGTTTTCTATCTCTCAAGGTTAAGGTGCTCGGGGGTTTCCTTTGGGCCTATGGTTGAGTGACAATATAGTGATATTTTCTATGGTGAAATTAGCACACCTATTATTTTAACAAGTTATGGGCCCACACTATCTTCGGGCAGTCTAACCATTGGAAGGTAGATTGGGAGGATTTTCTTAGATGCAGTTGGAGTTGGAGTCAGAGTTTTTCTACAACAACGAAACCCTAACCCTATTATTGCGGCACCTTAAGTGAAGCTCTTGACCTAATTCCTGGATAGCCTAGTTCACCCTAGCCAAATGCAACCCCTGCTACTCCCAGAAAGACAAGGAATCAAGTTTGTGTTTTTGGTCAAAGTCAAAGGTTCACCAAGTCAAAGAAGTCATGACTTACCCTATCAAGTTGGAAAAAAAATTAGAAGGGGATTTAAACTTCAGATCACAGAAGACAAGGATTGACCTCGTCCTTTCCAAGAATAAATTCCTAGATATCATGAAAGGCAATATCATAGAACCATAATTTGAAGCAGGAAAAGAGAAGGAACCTCAGAATGTCTCAACACTGGAGAAGTTCAAGGATAATGAAATTAATGCTATGATTATCATAGTGGACTCTGTAAAGGATTACTTGATACCCTACATCTCTCATATTCACTCATCCAATAAGACATGTGATTCCCTAACAAACCTTTTCTTAGTCAGAAATATTGGACAAGCGATGAGTCTGAAGAATGAACTCTGTGACAGAAAAATGACAAAGGATGACACCATAGCTTCATACTTTGCGAATATTTATCAGTTGATAGATCAACTACAAGCTATTGAAGAAGCCATCCTAGAAAAGGAAGTTCTGAACATAGAAATCAATGGTATGTCTAGATCATGTGATGCATTTGTTGCAAGTATGAATACAAGGAAGGCGTTTCCAACATTAGAATAACTTTGGACATGTTGTGCACAAAAAGAAAAAAGGTTAAACTCCATGTGAAAAAACTCAGAAGGAAGAATATTCTCAATCCTTTGCAACAAAGTTTAAAAGACATGGAGGTAAGAAAATATATGATTCAAGAAATAAGTTCAAGAGGGATATGTCAAAGGTACAATGCTTTGAATTCCATGATTATGGCCATTGAAAAAGGAATTGTCCTAAACTAACAAGGATGAGAAAAGAGAGACATCATGCATCAACTACCAATGATGAAGAACCCTCAAATAAGGAAAATCATGATGAGACAAATTTCTTCTATTACTCAGACCTTACTGGAACCATTCAATATAACATGTGGCTGATTGATAATATATCTTCAAGGCATATGACATGTGACCATAGGAATTTCTCAAGCATGAAGGAGAAGTAGAAAGCTCATAAAGTGGAGCTTGGAGACAATAAATCTTATGCAATGAAGGGAATTGGACAAGCTACTATCAAAATGGAATTAGGTAACTATATCCATCTTAGGAATTTTTTATATGTTCTTGGTTTGAAAATGAATCTAGTATCTATTTCCTGTTTGGAAGAGAAATGAGATAGAGTAGCTTTTCTGGATGGAAACGTTCTTGTATGGTATAAAGACTCCAAGATAGAAAATGCTAGAGTTATTGCAGCCCATGAAGGAAGGTTATATAAACTCCTAGGTCAGAATATTCAAGTCTTAGTACATTATGAAATCAACCCTAGTGAATTATGGCATAGAAGGTATGCTCACCTACACTATCAAGCCTTTCCATCCATGAAACAGATGGTTGTAGGCATACCAAAATTACAGTCAGTACATGAAGGTGTGTGCAGAGGATGTGCAGTTGGGAATAAAATTAAGAGACCTTTCCCAAGCAGTGAGAATAGATCCAAAGGGATATTAGACCTAATACATTCATATGTATGTGTACCTATTCTAGTCAAGTATCTAGGAGGATCTCTCTACCATGTAACGTTTAAAGATGATTTCTCAAGAAATGCATGGTTGTATCTGTTAAAGAATAAGGATCAAGTATATAGAAAATTCAAATAATTCAAGGATGAAGTAGAGAACCTAACAGACAAGAAGATCAAGACAATAAGATATTATAAACCTCCAAGGAGATCTTTTCCTTTTATAAAGAAAATGGGATTAGGAGGGAGCTCATTGTCCCTCACAATCCTCAACAAAATGGTGTGGTTAAAAGAAAGAACAAAACCATTGAAGAATCAATCAAGGAAATGATGAATGATCATAAATAATCTATGCTTCTATGGGGAGAAGCAGCTATGAAAACTATTTATGTTCATAACATGACTCTTGAAGAACCCTTCCTAGGAAAGAATCCAAGCATTGAATACTTAAGAATCTTTGGATGTCATGTATAAATTCATGTTCCCAAGGATAAGAGAAATAACTTGGAACCCTCAAGAGAGAGAGGAATATTCACTGGTTACAGTCAACCATCAAAAACGTATACAATCTATGTTCAAGGTCAACAAAATATTTAAATAAGTAGAGAGGTAAATTTTGGTGAAATAATTTCATTTAATAATTCTATAGAAGAACCTATAGAATCCAAAAAAGAAGAGGAACATGAAGACACCAAAGAAGAAATTAAATGTTCTCCAGAAAAATCTAATGAAGAACAAGAACCACCATATGAATATGTGGAACTAACTATTATACCTAAGTCAAGAAAAAGATCGGCATCACTTGAAACTACTTTGCAAGAAGATGAAAAGAATAAGGCTCCCACTCATACTTTCATAGAAAGAAAGCGACCCAAAAGGTTCAATACTTAGGGAACACTCATGACAAGTTTGGTTAATGCAAAATCTTCCACCTTTGAGGAAGAAATTAAGAAGAAAGAATGGAAGGAGTTCATAGTGGAAGAATACCAATCCATAATGAAGAATGATATATGGGAAGTTGTGTCGAGATCTAAACAGAAGTATGTAGTCACTTCAAAGTGGGTCTATAATATAAATCATGTTGTATATGGAAGTATTGATAAGTACACAACATGATTTGTGGCTATAGGGTTTTCCCAACAGGAGGGAGAATATTATAAGGAGATATTTTCTCTGGTTTCCATATATACATCTATCAGAGACATAATATCTCTTGTAGCTTCCATGGGTTGGAGCTTACATCATATGGATGTAAAGAAAATCTTTCTTAATGGACTGATTGCGAAAGAAGTATATAAAGAGAAACCTGAAGGTTATTGGGTACACCCAAAAGAATCCCATGTATTTAGATTGAGGAAGGCCTTGTATGGACTCAAGAAAGCTCCAAGAGCTTGGTATGCATGAATTGATAGTTAGTTGATGAGAATTAGATTTTTCAAGGGTCATGATGATCCAAATATCTATTCCAAGGTTGTGAACAATGCACTTTCTATTATACTGTTATATTTTGATGACTTGCTCCTGATAGGTGCAGAGCCTCTCATTATTTAGTGTAATAAGGAGATATCCATTGAATTTGATATGAAGGATATTGGTCTCATGCAATACTACTTGGGACTAGAAGTGTGGCAAAAGCATGGTGACTTATTCCTAGGAAAATTGAAGTACATTGTAAATATCATTCATAAGTTGGGGATGATGGATTGAAAATCCATGGAAACTCCCATGGTAACATATTTTAGGAAGTTGAGAGACTCTGATTCTGATCCAATAGACTCATCCATGTACTGGTAGTTGATTGGCTCCTTGATGTATTTGGAAAATAATAGGTTGAACAAATGTTGTGTTTTGAACATGTTGCGCTAGTTCCAGGTGGAGCCTAGACAATATAATTGGGTGGATGCAAAGCATATCTTGAGATATCTTTGAGGGAAAATAATGTATGGTTTGAGATATTTCTCAAAAAGTGAATTAAAGATGCATGGATTTACCGATTCAGATTGGGAAGGGAGTGCATAAGATAGAAATAGTACTTTTGGACTATGTTTCAATTTGAGTTCTTCTATGATTTCATGGGATAGTATAAAAAAAAAGTATGTTGCACTCAACACTGCAAAAGAAGAATATATTGCAGCTTGTGATGCTTGTATGGAAGAAATGTGGCTCTGTAAGCTATTTTTTGGAGTATTTGATCAGGTGTTGGATTTGACTATGATATATTTTGATAACTAGAGATATGTGAATCTCTCATAGAATCGAGTGTTCCATGATAGGTTGAAGTACATTGATATCAAGTATTATTTATCTGCGATAAATTCTAGAGGGGAGAAGTAGTTCTCCAGTATATTTCTACTAATGAGTAGACTGCAAATATTTTGACGAATCTTTTGTCCAAGATAAAGTTTACATATTTGAGGGACAAGTTGGGGCTTGTGGAGATTTCTCCCTTGGTTGAAAGGGAGGCGATGACTTCCTCGATTGGGAGGGAGCACTTATATGTGGCATCATGGATTGTTAGTGAGTTGTGAATCTATATCATGCTAGTACATCATAGAGATGATAATACAACTTAGATATGATGCCTAAATCATGCTATATATGACCATGCTAGTACATGTTCGATATGATATAGATGGTTAGAGTTGTTGATACAATGGCCTGAGGAGAATCGTGCTAGTACAACTTAGAAGTGGACATACAACTTAGAGATTATGATTTCATCATGATAGTCATGTTCATGCTAGTACAACTTAGAGATGATGTTGGTGAGCTGCATCATGATAGATATGATCATGTGAGTACAAATTAGGGGTGGCATACAACTTAGATATGATGCATTCGCATCGTGCTAGATATGTTATGCTAGTACGACTTAGAGATGATCATACATATTAGAGATGATGCACGAGGGCTCGTTTCATGCTAGATATGATCATGTGAGTAAAACTTAGAGGTGGAATACATATTAGAAATTTAGATATGATGTACTGACATCATGCGAGATATGTCATGATAGCACGACTTACATATGACGTAGTGAGGCACTGATCTAGATCATACGAGTATAGATTAGAGGTGCCATACATCTTAGATATGATGCATTGGCATCATGCTAGTTATGTCATGCTAGTATGACTTAGAGATGATGTAGATGATACTCAATATCATGCCAGTACAACTTAGATATGATGCATACACATCATGATAGTACGAATTAGAGGTGATGTAGTTGATGACATTGTTGATGTTGTATGATATTAGATGATATGATTTTCATGGAGATTGTATGTCTCTCGATAGTATATGTAAGCTACTATGGTGTATATGATCCACTGGTAGTGATTGTATGTCACTTATTAGTAGTTGTGTCCTACTAGGAGTGGTTGTATACCACTGGATAGTAGTTATATACTAATATGGATAGACATAGGTGTGTTATATTGCATGGAATTTTGATTTCCATGGAGACTATCACTAGTTTTGGGTAGTGATGTGTGATCATGAGATATCCTATGTGGCTATTGGTGTTTCTACCAATGAATGGTTTGTTTGTGCTCAATACCATTTCCTATAATACCTCCCCAACTAGTAGGGAGAGTTGATGTTATGGTAATTGCCGCAGGTATTAACCTCACCTTTGAAGATACTAGAATATGCTGGGAAGCAAGAGAAATCCTAAATAGTTAGTTAATAACCCTAGAAGACAATTCGACTTAAGAGAATAACTTATATTAAGTTATTATCCTCCAAGAGAAGTAGACGACCCAATTAGCTCACTTGGAGGAATATAAATAGAGGGTGCTTGAGATCATTTGCACTCACTCACTCTCACAACTGCATAAGCACCAATGCACATGACTAGTTGAGATATACAACTACTATAGTGGTGAATCTGTCTTTGGTTATGGTTTGGACTTTCTTCTTGGTAAGCTATCTTTGGAGAGAGGTACGCTACCTTGGGTGGCCATTGGTTCTAGTGTTTTCTTCGAGAATTATTATGTCTGTCAACATTAACGTGATCGGGGGTGGCCTTTATGTGTATGGTTGGGTGACAATATAGTGATATTGTCTATGGTGAAACAAGAAAACCTATTACTTTAACATGGTACTGGTGTAACGACGACAAGACAAGACTATTAGAAAGAGCTCCTTTGCATTGGGTAAATTTTATCTCTTATCTATAGAATCTCCTTGATTGAAATTTCAATTTGGAATTTCTTACAGTAGGAAATTTGTATGTTGATTTGTTGCAGAAGGAGCATATTGTTTCTTTATGATAACTACTCCTACATGAGTGGGAATATGCTAAGAAGAACTAATGGTTGAACTTGAATATGAATGGTTGAGAATGACAATGTCTTGTTAAGGGATTCTTAAGCCCAAAGGGTGGATGAAATGGTCATTGTAATGTTTCCTCTAAGCATGTCATGTTGGAGCCTATGGTGTTTATTATGGTTTTTTATATGAGGGATAATACCCTTACAAAAACTTCCCTGTGGTTAAAGGAATCTAGTATGGATTTTTGGAACTCTGGAAATGGTAATTATTGTTAAAAAAAAAATGAGAGACTAATCCCTATATGTAGAAATCCTCATGAATAGGGGACTAATGAGAAATTGTAAGGTCAGTTTACTTGACCTATAATGAATGAAAATTTTTGTTGGAATAACCTAGTTAAGAAAATAAAAGGAGGCCTTTGGATTGTTTCTATTGCTCCTGGAAGAAGTAAAGTGATATGAACATATGAACAATTTTATGAGCTCATGAATGTAATATGAGAATGTATATACCTATTGACCTAAAATCTTTCCTATGAAAGTGAATGCAAAAGGAAAATATTTGGAATATGCTTGCAATGTAAGCATGGGTAAAATGCTTGGGGCATGAGGATATGTTGGAATTCACATGGAAAAGATTTAACATGCATAAAACATGCACATAAACTTATTCTAGTCTATTATTGGATGTTAATTACGGTGATGTCATAGATCATATGGTTAGTGATGGTACAATTATATCATCATAAGTAAAATGATGATGAAATTTATTGCATATTACCTTATGAGGATAAGGTATAATGGTTAATGAAATGATAATATCGAATGTGGTAAAGAAGGTACTGGGGAATTTCTAGATGACCAATGGGTCATATTGACATCCAAAGGTGGATGTAATCCATATATCTATGGCTTGATATGCTCAAGTAGAAGAGGAATATAGAGGGAATATAGAAGAGGATTCCCTTGATAAAAAGGTTTGTTGAGGAAGAATGTTTTGAGGAATGAAGAGAAGCTAGATTTGTTGTCTTGTTTCCTTAGGAACTATTGAAATTGCCCAGATTGTATTTTTGGATTATGGAATAGTTTTGATACCCAATCCCTTAAAAAGGTACTTAGGGGGTTGAGTGTCTTATAGAGTGGTATCAGAGTAGGAAACAAAACTAGGCATGGATGGGCTAGAAATCAGTCATAGTACTAGTGTAACAAGGAAAATACAAGACTATTAAAAAGAGTTCCACTATGTTGGGAAACATTTATCTCTTATCTGCACAAGCTGCTTGATTGAAATTTACTTTTGGAATTTATTACAGTGGGAATGTTATATGTTTATTTTCATCAAAAGGAACATATTGTTTCTTTATGATAACTACTCCTAGAGGAGTGGGAATGTCCTAACAAGTACTAATGGTTGAACCTGAATATGAATGGTTGAGAATGACATAGTCCTATTAAGGGATGATTAATCCCAAAGGATGGATAAAGTAGTGATTATAATGTTTCCTCTAATCATGGCTAGTTGGAGCCTTTGGCATTTATGATGCTTGTTTATATGAGGCATAATAACCTTAAAGAAGCTTCTTTGTGGTTAAAGGAATCTAGTATGAGTTTTCAGAACCTTGGCAATGGTAATTGTTCTTTAAAGAAAAAGGAGAGACTAATCCTTGTATGTATAACTCATCATGACTAGGGGACTGATGGAAATATGTAATTTCAATTTACTTGAACTATAATGAATGAAAATTGTTGTTGGAATAACCCAGTTAAGAAAATAAAAAAGAGTCCTCTAGATTGTTTCTAATCCTTTTGAAAGTGGTTAAGTGATATGAAAATATGAGAGAGTTTATGATCTCATGAATGTAATTAAAGAATGTATATACCTATTGACATAAAATCCTTCATATGCAAGTGAATGTGAAATGAAAATAGTTGGAATACGCTTGCACTGTAAGAATGGGTAAAATGATTTGTACACGAGGATATGTTGGAATGCATATGGAAAAGATTGATCATGCATATAACATGCATATAAAATTATTATAGTCCATTATTGGATGTAAATTATGATGTCATAGATCATATGGTTAGTGATGATCTAATTATAGAAACATAGGTAAAATGATGATGATATTTATTTCATATTACCTTATGAGGATAAGTTAGAATGGTTAATGAAATGCTAATATCGAATATGGTAAAAGAAGTATTGGTGAATTTCTATATGGCCAATGGGTCATATTGACATCCAAAGGTGGATGTCATCCATATAGCTATGGCTTGGTATGCTCAAGTAGAAGAGAACAAGAGAAGGAAAATAGAAGAGGATTCCCTTGATAAAAAGGTTTGTTGATAAAGAATGTTTTGAGGCATGACGAGAAGATTGCTTTGTTGTCTTGATTCCTTAGGAACTACTAAAATTGCCCAGATTGTATTTATGGGTTGTGGAATAATTTTATAATAGTTGAGGAAAGAGTATTTTCTTATCAGTTGTTGTCATGTAGAAAGGGAAACATAATTATGAATATGTTTGTAAAACTTTCCATGTGAATGAATATAAGATCTCAACAAAGAGGGAAGCATAGTGTTTATTACTCCTATGAGATTTTCCATTTAGAATGGTTGTAATATCTCTAGGAGGAAGGATATAGAAGATTGAAATGTCCATATGTGTGAATGACATGGAAAATTTTTAAGCCCTTAATAGTGGCACATTACCCATTAATTAGGTCATATCACATTAGTATTGTCATTTTATTTATGTCAAATTGGGTTCATTAGTTGTAATTGTACCTCGTAGTATCATATATATACCAAGGAGACCTTTTCATTTGGAATCATTGTATTGGTGAACTCATATGATGTATAAGGAGGTTTACCCCTCGAAGTGTCATATTATCTGAACTTATATCTTTTTGAAGGTATTGACTACTTATTAGCAGGTTTTTATGCTATTTTGATATTTGGTTCCTCACATTTGGTATCAGAGCTCAATGTCTTGGGTTTTTTCTGCTGCATCAAATACACCTTTGCATTTTTTCTATAATATTTTTTATGAGACATTTCAGACAGAACTCCTTAGGGAATATTTATTAGAAGGATCAAAGTACGTGTGGTTAAAATATAAGATTTTGGGGATTTATAATTTCATAGATATATCTTGTGGAAGATTGGGTTCCTGAATCATCGTGAATTCAATTATCATATCATATTTTATATAATTTGTTTTTCGTGATGATTCAGATAGTGAAACCTGAAGGATATTCAGAGGAATTATTAGGTTATATGTGGTAAGTATTTAATCTTTTGGGTCATAAAAAATTTAAAGATACACGCTGTGTAACATAGCGTAGCTGACTAGTCCTATTAACGAGTCTCAAACATGTGTTCCAGGTAAAACAATGATATCTTTCCCAGTGAGTATACAAATTAAGTGAGACTAGTTGGATTCGACAATGGGCAATCCGTACTATTTCTAGTTCACATTTCAGAATAATATTTCACATATTGTGTGCTTGGAACACTTTACAAGTGCACTCTTCTGGAAATGAAAAAAATCAACAAGGCATCGGGTTGTCACCACAACTTCCACTTGGAACATCCAATTTTTAATAGACATGTGGAATTGTAGAGAGGAGATATCAAAGAACTAAAAAATAAAAGTTGAGATCTAGAATGGAAAAAATTATAAATATACAATAGAAGAATGGTATACTAGCAGAACATCCTCAAAATCATGGTTTAAAAGACGCTTGTTTTTTGGAAATTTTCATATCTTTTGACTAGAATATCTAATTGGGGTGATTCAAAAAGTAGAGTATTGTGGGATAAAAGGAGTATCACATAAATATGAGAGAAAATTAAGGATTTTTTTTGTAATGAATGTATCTAATCATATGAGTTGTCATTAGTGGTCATTTCTACAACCTACAGACAGTGTGGTTATTCCACATACCTAGAGTATATCGGAAGGCCCCTTTTGAACGCTTACACATTAGACAACACTACTATGCATATGAGATCCCACATACCTAGCGTATATCAGGAGACCACCTAAAATCTTGAGACTTACCAAGTAAATATTTTGGCCATCCTATTTCAATAGTATATTGAGAACAATACTTAGGGATATCACTCTCTATTACCTGGGTATTCGAATAATACAGCTAAGAGAATGAGCCGAGTATTATTTCCTTAGTAATTTCCCTGACATATTGGTCTAAGTACTATTGTTGAACCCTACATGTATATCAAAGAGATATATCACCTGACACTCCCTTGTATGTGAGGACCTCTACCTAATCCAATTAGGAATTCCTACCTTGCAGTGATACTTGGCCAACATGACACCAAAAAAGGGAACTTCTAGACAAAATAAGCATTCGGATAGTCCTCCGTGGAATCTTGATGAAGGTGAAGAAATGCATAGGGACATAAATGAGTTAAAAAGTAAGGCAGTAACAAAATATGAACTACAAGGAATAATGGATACTAAGATTGATTATTTAAAAGGGGAGATCATGGAAGGATTAAAAAAGTTGTTAATAGAGAGATCCCACTTGAAAGTGACAATGTATCCCATGAAAGTCATGATGAGGAAAAAAGGAATATGAATCAATACTAGAGAAACTCCAACTTTGGGTTGAATACCAACCACTTTTTGAAGATCAATATGAGGAAGTTTGATGGAAAGTATCCAATCACATGGATACTCCAGATGGAGCATTTATTTCATCTACATGATCTTCCACACACACAAAAGGTATGAATTGCATATCTATATTTAGAACCCAATCAATTTGTTTGGTATCAGTGGATTTGTTCTCACAAATCATTTGTCACTTGGACAATTTTAATGCAAGAAATGATAGCAAAGTATGAGGATACAAGGAGAAATACCTTCTTCAACGAATTGATAAATATCAAGAAAAAGGGTTTAGTTATAGAGAACATTGAGAACTTCCAAAGATTGAATATAAAGGTAATGGATATTCCACATGAGGACCTGATTGGTGCATTGTTAGGAAATTTAATGGATAACATTCTACATGAGGTGCACCTTTGGGAACCCAAATAATTAGAGAATTTGTTTAAGTTTGTGAGAAATATTGAAAGTAAACATATGGATATGGATAATAGAAGTACCACTCCTAACATCTATAAAGAGAATAATGTTATGTCTTCTACACCACCTCCACCTACAAGGTTGACACCTCAAAAATTGTAGGAAACAAAAGAAAAGGGTTTGTTGTTTAATTGTTACAACAAGTACAGTAAGTGCCATAAGTGTGGTGATAAGAAACTATTCTACATATATTATGAAGATGAAGAAGAAAAATAACAAGAAAAATCTCAAGATGAAAACATAGAAGATATTTATTCTAAAGAGTTGACTCCCACCATATCATGTAATGCATTGGTTGGAATTAGCACTCCTCAAACCCTCAATATCGAAGAATATATCAAAAAGAAAAAAGGTAATAGTCCTAATTGATTCTGGTAGTAGCCATAATTGCATTCACTATAAATTAGCCAAAGCTCTCAATTTATTTATATATCGAATGCCAGAGTTTCAAGTAATGATTCCAAATGGGGGAACTATCAATTGCTCAAGAAAATTCCATAAGATAAATCTTGCTATGCAGGAATATGTAATGAATATTCCAATTATTTCTATACCCATGGGTGGTGTCAATGTCATACTAGAAGTCCATGTTTACAATCATTGGGAACAATGGATTTTAATTTTTAAGAACTTTTCATGAAATTTTCATTGGAAGGAAAGAAAATTGAGCTAAGGCGTATCACAGGGAAACCAATTAAGGTGATAAGCTATAATATCATGACAAAATTATTGAAAATGGGGCATCGAGGTGTAATTAAAAATTTATTGTAACACCTCCATGGCACCCAATTTGGGCCATGCTACCTCGTAGAACCACTTTATTTCATTTGTGGAAAATACCAGACTTAATAAATTAAAAACAACACCTACTTGTTGTTAACATACATTTATAATGCAGGTTTAAACAGACATAAACATTCTGCTACAATGAAAATCCTTACGTAATTAACAATAAAGCATACATGCAGCAACACATGCAATTCTTATAAATATCAAGACATGTACAAGATACACAACATAAAAATTAACATAGAAATTGTAATATCCCAAGTCCGAGCCCCAATTGTAATCATGAATTGTAACATGTTTTGTAGGCTGGTGAGCCAAGTGTTATAAGCTAGGAGGCTTATGTGATTATTAGGAAGAGAATAGATGTTAAAGGCCAGGAGCATGTTTTGTACATATAAATATTCATATTATTAATATAAACAACATCGTTGTGTGTAGACCAACCACTAAGAAAGAGTATGGGGGACTAAGCTCTACTAGGTTTGACAAGGGAGGAGGCTAGGAGATTGGGGGAAAATGGATAATATTAAGAGATTAAACCCAAGAGAATAATGCATAATTATTATTCTAAAGGCTATAAACAGGATATTAATTTTTCCTAAGTTCCTTTGGGGAGAGGAATGTGATCTTGGAGAGCCAAGTGTCATCCAATATGAATGCATATTTATGGGGGCTCTCTCACCATTCTCACCATTCTCTCCCTTTTGGCCACTCAGAGGATTCTGGCCATTTGTTGCCCCATTCACTCATGTACTGAGAAAGCATACACTTAGTCATTTTCACCATTGTTGAACTCCTCAACCACCTTGAACATATACTACAAGACTGAATTAATACCCTTGCAGAACTTGTACCCTGTGGGTTGGTTGCATATTGTCATTCATTACCACCCCCCACATCCATTTTATTTCGTTTCTATCACCATGCTCATTTGTTGAGGAGAGGGAGTGAAGAAGCAAGTTTCTAGACCCATAAACAGAATAAGCAAGTTGTCAGGCCTGGGAGCTACTCTCTTGAGGTGAGAGAGTGTACTGAGGAAGTGATTTATCCTAGAGGGATTCTAGTAGAAACTACAGAGCTATGAGAATTCTTGATCCATCCTATTGTTGAATCCTCAGAAGGGAGGTGGAAAAACTGATGGATTGTGTGACAATGAAGGTGTATACTCCTATGGTGGGACAGGCATGTGGGGGATGTGAGTCTATGAGAGGTGGGCATAAGTATCTCCTTGAGGGAAATCCTTCCTGTTATACTGTACAACTTACTGTTGTCCCTTCCTAGCCTAGGAATCCATTTATTCGGTTGGAGTTTAGTCCCAGCTCAGGGGTGACTCACTGCTGAGAGTGATGAACAACGTGGTATATGACTGGGAGGTTCATCAAAGGTATGCACACAGATTGTGTACTTCAATTAAAATATAAGTACCAATCCTCTGTTCATTTATATGTTGTGTATTTCTACATGCTATATTGATGTGTATTGTATGTATATGTTGTATGTATAGGCTTACTATTATTCTGCATTAATCTTTGTATTAATAGAATATATTATCTTTCTTTGTTTATATATATATATATATATATATATATGTATATGATAATTGTTATTTCTATGAGGTAGCATGATCGGCTTGTTGGTGGTCAGGGATGTTACAAATTGGTATCAGAGCCATGGTTTCAACATTGAGCCTGGATGGGCCAGATAGGTGGTTAATGAAGTAATCGTTTCAGAGTGAATCGTTGCTGAGAGGGACAAAAGTTAAGTTCAGAGCATTCATGAGTGTCAGGAAGGCATTGTGTGAACACGTGGACTATGTTCCTAAGCTTATCAAGCATAATGGTTCAATAAAACCTACATAGGAAGGATACAACGACAACCATGGTATTGGGCCACAAATTTTATAATTTGTACCATAGGATCTATTTGAGAGAAGAAGGATCCCTCACAACCATCAAATTGGAGAAAAGGAACATGGTGGTTAAGAAACGAAGTCCTTCGGGGCTTCACCTCTGTGGATGTTTGAAGTTACAAGTTGTAAAAGTTTGAAAAAACATCAAAGCTTCGAAGTCCAAGAGGGGATCTATGTCGTATATCTGGGGAAAACTACTTGACTATTGGATTGGGCGAAGATAGATCAAATCCATTAGATCGAGTCAAGATCAAGAGGTAAGGTGCAATAGTGAAGAAAAAATCGTAGCCATCAGATCTACATGCAAG
>JZKD02S2130886.1:17376-28790 GCA_000966675.3 Picea glauca | reverse complement strand
GAGATATTGCTCCCTTAACATGGGTTGACTTGATTTTTTCTTGATTTACTCTCTTTTCTTAGCACTTCCTCTAGAGTTTTTTGGATGCCTAATTCCTTCTCTCTATCTGCAATCGATTCCCTTTTGTTTTTGTTAGATTTTCTTCCAATTTTTTTTATTGTGGCTAGCTGGGTGACCTCTAGGTATGAATAACTATAAAAAATTTCCTGTCTTTCTTCCTCAGAAAAAACAAGGATTTATGGAGGATGGTTTAGAATATATTTTGTTGTGTTTTCCCCATTTTATACTGAGATTTATTTTTCTTTTCATTTTCTAATTTCATCTTTTGTTTATTCTTTCCTCCTTTTTCCATTTTCTTCCTGGCATTCCCTAAGGTCTTCCAAGTTATATTTTGTTGGAAGTCCGACATACCCGTTGTGACTTGATTCTCCTTTTCAGGGGCAGCTTGGGGGTCTTTCTCTCGAGTCTGTGGTTTTTTCTCCTTGCCCTTGTGGGGGATTCATGGTTTTTTTCCTTTCCTGTTGTTTCTATTGGTCATGTTTTGGATCTTGCACCTGGGATTCTTTAGCTTATGGGAATTTTTTTTCGAAATGTCCTTATTCATGACATTTTTTGCATTTGAATGGGATTTTCTCATAGTCGACTTTTTGTACATAAGACCAATTGTCCAGAGTTAACTGGATTGCTTCTGAGAGATCCTTTTCCAGATCCACTTCCACACAGAGTCTGGCACAATCTTGAAGCCCTTCTCGTGGTTCAACATGATCAATGTATTTTCCCAGCGAGTTGCCTATGTTTCTTAGGGTTTCATCGTTCCAACAATGTAGAGGGAGGAACGACAACCTTACCTAGACATGGACTGCTGAAGGGATATCATTTTTGGGGATGAAGTATGGGGTCCATTTATTGAGTACATTCCTCTTGCACCCATGAAATAAGGTCCACTTTGGAAAATCAGATCCATATCTTCTTCTTCTTTTCAAATAGAAAGGCGAAGAAACCCTTACCACAAAAGGCTGCAGACATCTGTCCCTGGATCCATTTTCTCCAGTTTAGATCTAGCTAGTGATGCATGGATTTGGGGGAAGGTCACAGCCCCGCGAACTTCCCTATTAGTCCATTTTCTGCCAGTCTAAGAGCTAGAGAACGAGCCAAAGAAGGATGAACAACCACCTTAGGGATCTCTTCCATTTTTTTTACGAATATGGGGGGAGATTCCTTATGGGTCTTTGCATAGTAGGAGATCAAGGCATGAAAGGCCTGAAGATACGAAGACAAAGAACCTAGGGGGGATCCCCCCCTCGAAGGGGGCCATGCTTGTCCCACACAAAGTCGCGTGTGGCTGGATCTACACAAATATGAAAACCAGAGTCTCGAGAAAACCCTAGCGGTTTCCTGATAGACTGGATGTACTATATTATACTTCCTCTTTACCAAACAAGTATTTTGATATTTTTGCATAAAACTGATTTTTTCTAAGAGAGAAAGTACCTTATCTAAATGATTCATATGTTCCTTCGAAGTCTTAATGTAAATAAGAATACCATCAAAAAATACTAGTATGAACCTTCTTAAGTAGGGTCAAAAGAGTTGATTCATAGTGGCTTGGAAGGTAGCTAGGGAATTCATTAACCTGTATGGAATCACCTTGAACACATAGTGTCTTTCGTGTGTTTGAAAGGTAGTTTTTGGCACATCCTCTAATCTTACTGAGATATGGTAGTATCCTGACCTTAGATCCAATTTTGAAAATTATTTTTCTCCATGGAGTTCGTCCAACAAATCATCTATGAAAGGTATAGGACACTTGTTTTTTATAGTTATTTTATTTAACCCTCGATAGTCTATACATAGTCTAAAAGATCCATCCTTTTTCCAAACCAATATTATTGGGGTTGCATATGGGCTCATGCTTGTTGTAATAACCCCACATTTTAATAGGTATTATATTAGCCTGTATATCTCTATTTTATGGTGGTGAGGATATCGGTAGGGTTTGATATTATCTGGTGTTGAATTTGGTTTAACCTCAATTATATGCTCTATCTTTGTTTCAGGTGGTATCTTCATAGGTAAGTCTTGGAATACCTTGTCGTATTTTTGGATTAATGCTTGAATCTTTGGGTGTTGAGACTGGATCACTTCTGCTGCTAATATCTCCATCTGATGACATTGTGCCATGTAAGATGGTGATCCTTTTAGAATTAATTTCTCCATTTGTCGTGAGGATATAATTTGGGTGGGAGGTGGCTGGAATCCATATAATTTATATCTTCTTCCTTCCCATTTGAATTTTATAAATTGTATCTGGTGATTTTCAGAATAAGTCCCCAATGTTTGTAACCATTGAATTCTCGAGACAATGTCTACTCCACCCAAGGGTACTGTGTAGAACCCAAATTCCAATTTGTAATCTTCTATCTAGATCTTCACCTTGTGACCTTTCCCACTCCATCAATGTTTTTACCATCTTCCACCATAACTCTCATAGCTTCAGCTAGATATAGGAATAGGTTTAATTTCTTTGCAACACTTATATCTATAAAATTTTGGGTACTCCCTGTATCTACTAGAATGGTGACATTCTCCTTTTTTGCATGCCCCTTAGTTTTAATGTTTGCGGTTGTGATATTCTTGTTATTGTTGCCAGATATATATTGGGCATGGCCTCTTCTGGTTATGTATTGGGGCATCACTTTCCTCTTTACCTTCGTTATCTGAGTCACTGTCAGATGTGTCTTATTCTTTCTCTTCTTCACAAGTATACAGTTTTTTATTGTTGCATTTGTGCCCTGACAACCATTTGTCTCCACATTATCAGCATTTGGTTTACCATTTGTTATTTGGGTCCTGCTTCCCACCTTCACCTTCCCTTAAATGAGGTGGTAGATACTTTTTAGAATTGTTTGCAGAGTATTTCCTTGTTCTATCATCTGAATATTTATTTGAATTTTTTGGACTTCTGAATGATGGCTTATTGAACTTGTTTTTTTGTTCAATTAGATTTGTTGCGTGTCTAGTATCTTCGATATTTTTAGGTTTCCATAGCTTAATTTCACTACAGACGTAATATTTCAACCCACAAATATACATTGTTAGCATTTTTTCATCTGTTTCACTACATTCATTGGAAGCACCAACTTCCTTTGTTTTCCAGCTACAACTGGAAGGAGGCTCCAACCCCCTAGTTTCTTAGGCTACAGCCTGAAGGAAGATCCAACTCCCTAATTCTCTGGCTACAACATGAAGGAGGCTACAACCCCCTATGTTCTCCGGCTACAACCACCTGTCATTTCCTCGTCCAACTGCCATGAAATATAAGTAGAATGATGGAACCACTGTCACACTATCACTGTGAGGTATATTTTTGTAAACCTGTACCATTCAACTTGCAACAAACAACCTATACCAAACAACCTGTAATCAACCTGTACCATAAACAAGTGCATCAACCATGCACCAACATATACCATCAATGCGTCCATCAAGCATGCACCAAATATGTACCAATCATGCATCAAATAAACATAAACTATGACTAATCCATATGTACCAACATCATCAACTATACACCTCATGTATGTACCAACTCATCAACTACTTGTTTCAACCATGTACCCAACATGTACCTCAACCAAGATCCCTCAAACAAAATCCCTCATCAATTTCATCATCCAAATATGATTTATAACTTTGTAATAGATCTAGTTAATATGATCACATACCTGCAAACCTTCCTTAACTTTAACAACAAGAGACTAGCATTTTCATCAAACTTTACTTTAGTCTCACATAACTAATTTTGGATTAGTTAACAACCCTAACTTGAAATAATCATAACTATGTACTTGTAATGAATAAATATCTGAAAATAATACACAATGTTCTTTAGTGTCTTTTATGCAATTCCTCCAGATTTCACTACCAAGAACCTCTCAGAAAAGGAGTTATAGAAAAAATGGCATACCTTGTTGAATTTTGGCTTATTCAGGAGAGAAAACTTGTAGAGCGTGCCCCACAAAGAATATTTGTTGTATGGATCTGAAAATGGTACACATAATACTAAAAACTTTAATATAACTCATACATTTGGTCTTACTGAATTTGGATCTGTTATGAAGAAGTTATGATGTTTTTACTCGAAACACCTTTTTTAGACTAGTTTCAAGACTAGCCACAAACCCTATTTTCCATGGAGTGTAACTCCAAAAATACAACGACCCACAAGCTAAAATGTTTATCAAAGCTACTTGGATATGTTTCCTCAATGACCTCCATATTTTGTAATCTGAATCATTCTATAAAAAAATTTATTGCGAAAATGGTGAGATGACCTGTAAATAACATACCTTAGAAAGCATCATCAAAAGAATTTATCCTCCCTTGAATTTTGGCCTTCTTTACTTCACCTTCCCTTTGAAATTCACCTTAGATATCCTTTGGTTACCTTAGTAACTTGTAGATATTCAATATGCTCAAGTGTTATTAAAATGAGAGACCCTTGCCTCTTATTTATACTTTTATGTAGCTTCCTCAAGGGGTTACCTTCTAACCATCTTAAACCACTTTCCTTATTTTACGGCTAACCTACTTCTAACCACTTGTCCACTTAGTAATTTATCCATTAACTTTATTATTTAAATAATTTCTTTTGTATCCACTTTGACTTATAGTACACTCATCACTTCACTTTATTATTTAAATAATTTCTTATTTGCAACTACTTTGACAACTTTGACCTTTTGGATCTTCTAGATGACTCATGAAGGTTCTCCAACTTCACATGGCCATAACTCTATAACTGTGAGGAGTTATGTGACATTCCACATACCACTAGAAATGACACATGTACTATCCATATATAATAGTATTACCTTCAAATATATTAAAAATCATACGATTATACATCAAACAAACTTGGGTCCATTACCTAAACCTTTGTGCTACCAGAATTCGCTACCGTACTTGATTCAAGGGTTGACATCAATGACAACCAACCCAAATAATCAACACAATGAATCTTTCTTTCCTAGCAGTCAACACTCATGCTAGGAAATAGGGATAATTCATTGTACAAATAATTAGTTGAAGGTACTACTAAAAAAAGTCACGTCACTAGAGATGTACTTAGTTGTATAACTTTGGATAATGTGGCATGTATGAAATTCCTTGCCTCAAGGGTTCATATGCATGTGATTCTAGAATTTTGTGCCTCTAAAACGCATTCCATTAACTCATAAATTGCGTGACAGTGGTGCTAGAGTCAGATATAATCCCTAAGCAAGGATCATCAAGAAAACTTATAGTTTACACAGGGTCTATCTGGATAGGTAAAAACACCCTTCCTTGTAAGCCATGAATCCTTTTTCAGTCTCCTAGAATCAATCTACAATGTTTCCCACAACCAATTTCACTATCAATAACTCCTTCAAACAATTAAGAACATATAATTTCCAGCCGATCACTTATTGGTTCAAAACATGACATACATAATTATAATTACAACACACTCACATTTTTATCAATCCAATGTAATTCATTCCAAATGAAAATATAAATGCACATACATAATGACTATTTCATGCCATTTCCAAGGATAATAACACATCTTATCTAATGCATGCATAAAATTCATAAAACACACTTGATTGCATGAAAAATTTCAAGCATATTAAAAATACTTATTTGCATTCAATGTTTCCCAACAAACTCACTAAGGGTAGGTGATTTTCCACCAAACTGTATGCACAGTTGCATGTTATTTTTCTACAACTAGCCACCCCCTAGCCAAACCATGATACCACAAGGGTGAATTTGGGTGTCTTATAGCAATTGTGGGAAATGGAAAAGTCTTCAAAGAACAACCTTACATGAAAATCCTTGTTGGCAGACAGGAACTCCGCAAAATCAATGTTGAGTATGTATTATATTCTTTGCACGACCAACGTCACACATTATTTTTTGTGCTGGGTGCAGTGGGGGGGAGGAGCCCTTGAATTTTTTGTGGGCAGTTTTTTCATTTGTTTTTAGTGGTTTTCAACACATTGTTTTCGGTTTTGGCGTTTTTGTGGTGCATAGGAGGATTTGTGGCTTATTGAATGGTTTTATAATTTTGGTTTAGGAATTAGGTTTGTAGTCTAATCTAGGTCAATAGATTAGACATTTTGGATGTCACGAGAGCACACACACACACACACACACACACACACATATATTGTAAACAATAAAGTTGGAAGATGACGAATAAGAATTGGGGGTGTAGCTCTAAACATGTTGTTGCATTTCCCAGTTTGGGTTTCCAGGGTAAATCTCTGTGTATATGTGTGATTACAATTGTGTTATTTTCTGTTTTTTTTTAAGAATATGTGTGCGCATTGCATTAATGTAAAATTTTTAAAACTTACATTTGGTATCATAGCAGTTATTGGCTTCAAGGAGATTCCTTTGTGGATAATGGTTTGGCTTGGGTCTATGATAAACCTTGATAGAGGGAGATCTATGATATCGATGTTTGTGGTGAATAGAAATGGTGAATAGTTAAAAATAGAGATCGAAAAATTTAATGGGTGAAGTTTTGAGTTGTGGAAGCTCAATATGGAAGATCTGTTGGTAGAAAAATATTAATGGGTCATTGTGGATCTAGGTATTGCACCTATGAGAATGTCAAAAAAATACTAGAAAAATTTGGATCGAAAGGAAAAGAGAAGAATCTGGTTGTGTCTCTCATATTCAATATTACTGAATGTGTCATGGGAAGCTACAACCAAGGCATTATATGATAAGTTAAGGGATTTGTATGAGTGTAAGTACCTGGTAAAAAAATGTTCCTACGAAAGAAGATTTACAACCTAAGGATGAAAGATGGAGACTCGATGACAGAGAAACTTAATGCTTTCAATATTGTGGTAAGTTAGTTATTGACTATTGATATTAATATTTATGACGAAAGTAAGTGTATCAGTTAATTGTCATATTTACCAGACTCATGGGATAGTCTGGTTATATTCATAGGCAGTAATGCAATTACTTTAAGATCCGATGATGTGGTCTCATCCTCGTTGACGTAGGAGATGAGGCGGAAAAAATGGAAGGACAGAGCACACATGCCTTGTTTGTAAGAGAACACTCCCATGAAAGAAATAAAATTAATTCCTCAAGTGGGAGATCTAAATCTAGAGGAATATCTAAATCTTGTGGAAAATTCGTAAAAGTATGTTATAGATGTGGAAAAGAAGGGCATTATAAGAAACATTGTAGATCTAAAAGTGTTGAGAGAGGGAAGGGATCTGATGATGCTCCTTCTATAGAAGAAACAACCTCCATGGATAAAGGAGGGGATGTGTACTTGTATTATTCAATCACATATGTAGATCATGAGGCATGGTTGGTGGACTTAGGTTCATCCTTTCATATGACTCCTCATAGGGAGTGGTTTTGCGAGTATGAAATATATAATGGGGGTGATGTTTTACTCAAAGATGAATTACCAACCAAAATAATAGGACAAGTAAAAGTCAAGTTGAAGCTCGTGGATGGTAGGATTAGAACACTCTTTGGTGTTCTACACATTCCAAGATTGACCAGAAATTTGATTTTTGTAAGTAAGATGGATGATGCAAGTGTAAAAACAATGTTTGAAAAAGAAACCTATAGGATGGTTTGATGAGAAATGGTGTTGCCGAGGGGAGTTTGGATTGGAACTATGTATAAGATGTTGGGAGTCACTATTAGTGATGGGTGCAACATTTCCATTGTTCCTGAAATTGGACATGGAGAAGGAAAAAATCCTATCGTATCTGGATAAAAGACTGTGTTGTGTCATCAAAGACTATAACATATCAGAGATGAGGGCCTTTGAGTACATGACACTGATGGAAAAATAAGGAGTATGCTCAATGGTGTGCTCAATGGTGTTGAGTTAGGACATGAATTATGGGTAGAGGTAGCAAATATTGCTTATTAATTGGTAAATCTATTACCTTCATAAGTGTTGGATGAAAAGACTCCACACGAGGTATGGACTTGAAATAAACCCTCTCTTACACATCTTAGGGTCTTTGGTTGTGATGGTTATGTACAGATTCGAAAACAAAATATGAGTAAGATGGATAAAAAGGATAAAAAATGTGTCTTTATTGGTTATAAAGATGGTCTAAAATGTTATAATCTTTAGAACCCATAAACTAAGAAGGTAGTGTATAGTCAATATTTAGTATTTAGATAAATCAAATATGTTTTCAAATAGGAATTCCTACCAAGGGAGGAAGAACTAGAGAAAATAGAGTTTGAATTGAAGGATAATGAAATCACATTTTACAAAAGAATAGAAATAAGAAAAAGAAGAGTCTCATACTCAAGTGTTGAGGATATTGGTTCAGGAAAGAATGCAATCGAAAAGGTATACTCCACCTGATTTCCATTCAAATTTTTATTTTTTTATTACCCATGATGATCCTAGAATTGATAGAGAGGTAGTGGATTCAGAGGATGGAAAACTATGGAAAAAGGCCATGGTTGAAGAAATGGCATCCTTGGACAACAATGAGGTTTGGGATCTAGTGGAGTTGTAGACTAGAAGAAATCTTATTGGAAACAAATGGGTGTTTAAGAAGAAGTTGAATGCATAACAAAAAGCGGAGAAATATGAAGATCGGTTAGTAGGAAAAGGTTATTCCTGGGTAGAGGGAATTGATGTTGGTGAAATTTTTTCTCCTGTTTCCAAGTTAACCTCTATTATATTTCTTTTATGTGTTACTACGATTTTGATTTTGAAGTATAACAAATTGATGTGAAGATAAAATTCCTACCTAGGGAAGTGGAAGAAGAAATATACATGAAGCATCTAGAAGGATTTGTAGTGAAGAGAAAGAAAGAGTTGGTATGTAGGATGAAAAAGTCTTTGTATGGGTTAAAACAATCACCAAGGATGTTGTATCAAAATTTTGATATGTATATGTTGGGACTTATCTTCACAAGGAGCAAATTCAATCATTGTGTGTATTCCAAATTAGTCGGTGATTGTCTTATTTATTTGGTCTTGTATGTGGATGATATGTCGCTGATAGGAAATGACAAGGAGATTATTTAGGACGTGAAAACTTAGTTTTCCTCTAAAGTTGACATGAAAAATGTTGGTGCTGTAAATTTAATTTTGGGCATGGAAATTTAAAAATATTGGACAAATGGGAAACTCTAGTTAAATCAGAGGAAATATGTCGAGACAATATTGCAGAGGTTTAATATGCAAGAATGTTGATTGATAAGGGTTCCTATTCTTCTAGGTTTAAAGTTATTTGCATAATAGTGTCCCAAGACACACGAAGGGAAATAGGACATGTCTCATGTTCCATATGTTAGTGGGGTTGGTAGTTTTATGTTTGCAATGGTTTGTACTAGACCGAAAATTGCACATGCAGTGGGATTTTTTAGTAGGTATATATTAAAAATAGGAAAGGAGCATTGTATAGTAGTAAATAGGGTTTTCATGTATTCGCATGGCACTGCATGGATTGTGCTACTAAGGAAGACCGGGATTGGAAAAAGTGTTGGACATACATGGATTTGTTGATGCATATTGGGTTGGAGATCTAGATCACAAAATATCTACAAGTGGGTATGTGTTTAACCTATTTGGAGAAGCGATTAGTTAGATGAGAAAAATATTGCCTATAGTGGCACTCTCAACTACATAAGTTGAATACATGGCAGAAACTCATGCAAGGATCAAGGGAGAAATATGGTCATATATATTGTGTTTAGGCATTGGATTGGTACAACAAGCTGTAAGGATAGATTGTGATAGTCAAAGTGCAATCTTCTTAGCAAAGAACCAAGTTTATCATTAAAAGACAAAGCATCATATTAAATAATTCAAGTAACCGAGTTTAAGTAATTTTCCTCATAAATAGTAATCTTCCCACTTGTGATTAGTTTCGATAATTACATGATCAGTTAAAATGATCGTTGTAGTCTACTTCCAAATTTCCAAGATAAATTGATATTCCTTTTTAAGATTTTAATACTTACAGTTCCATCCAATCACCCACTATTAGCATTATAGTTCCATCCAATCACCCATTATTAGCATCTCTTCTGAATGCATTTATTATATTTCTTAATAGAATGTGTATATTGAATTATTATTTATAATTATTTATGTGTATATTTTCCCAATTATTTGTGCACATTATAATTATTTCGTGTATATTGAATTATTATTTATAATTATTTGTGTATACATTTTCCCAACTAATTCTAATTATTTATGGACATTATAATTATATGTGTATATTTTGAGAGTTCTTATGGAAAACATTTATTATATTTCTTAATAAAGTGTGTATATTTAATTATTATTTACAATATTTATGTGTATATTTTTCCAACTAATTAGAATTATTTCTGGACATTATAATTATATGTGTATTTTTTTAAGAGCTCATTTAGTATATTTCTTAATATAGTGTGTATATTGAATAATTATTTATAACTATTTATGTGTATCTTTTCCTAACTAATTATAGATATTTTTGGACATTATAATTATTTCTATTCCAGAACTCTTATGGGATGTATTTACCATGTTTCTTAATAGAACATGTATAAGTAAACATCATCTATAATTATTTATGTATATATTTTCATAACTATTTATGATTATTTATGGACATTATCTACTTTATATTATGTTTGTATGCATGTAAAGTGGTGTTTGATGAAATGCATTAATGATTGTAGCTTGCATGCATTCTAAGTGTTTAGTGAAATGTCACAATAGTTGTAGTTTTCATGTTCTCTCTCTACTCTTGATTTTAAAATCCAAGTTTATCCATATATATTTATGATAAATTTAACAACTTTTGAAATTACACTTTTGAATTAAAGAATTAAATTTTCATTCATTTTATAATTATAATTATAATTATTTTATAGTATAACTATAAGTTAGTTAGTTTAAGTATATATATGTAAAAAAAAAGTCCTAGATTGAGTTTAGTTTCTTTATATCAAGATGGTAGGTAAGGTGAGACTTTACAACCCCTAAATCATTTTCCTTATTACCTCTAACCCCTCTGAGGGAATAAAACTACTTGATAAGATTGGGGACTCGTACATTTAAAAATAATTCACCTTTCTTCGTATTTATGGAGCCAAATAATTAAGGCCTAATCATTATATGTCGATATATACATTGGTGTATATACCTACATATTATGTGAGTATATATTAATGCAGGTATACTAACGTATCTATATATATATATATATATATATATATATATATATATATATATATATATATATATATATATTTGTATTGGTATATATATACAAATATAAGTGTTAATTCACATAACACTACAAGGATAACACCTTCTGGTATAAATTTTTAGTGTTACAAAATTTGGAAAAAAA
>JZKD02S2130886.1:0-11618 GCA_000966675.3 Picea glauca | reverse complement strand
AAGTTTGAAGGAAAGAGTGTCATCATGGTGATTGTTGATAGACTGACCAAGTACACACACTTTTGTGCACTCTCTCATCCCTTCAAATCCAGTACAGTTTCTAGCGCATTCATAGAGACAGTTCAAAAACTACATGGACTCTCAAAGATTATTTTAAGTGACAGAGATCCTATCTTCACTGGACATTTTCAGATAGAATTATTTTCCTGTTTACGTACTCAATTGGCTCATAGCTCATCCTATCATCCTCAATATGATGGACAAACTGAGATAGTGAGAAAATGTTTAGAAGGCTACCTTCATTTCTTTATCTCTGATAAACAAACACAATGGTTAAAATGGTTACCCTTGGAAGAATGGTGGTAGAACTGCAACACAAATGACACCATTTATGGCACTTTATGGATACCACCCTCCTTCCATCACTTCTTCTCTAAAAGAAAAATCTAAGGTTCAAGCAGTCGAAGATCACATCGATCATCAACAACAAGCTCTCCAAATCTTAAAGGACAACCTGACCATGGCACAAAATCCCATGAAACAACAAGCAGATCAACATCGTAGTGAAATAAGTTTTGAAGTATGGGATTGGGTGTTTTTAAGACTACAACCATACAAACATATGTCCCTCAAGCAAGACAAGAGGGATAATAAATTATCACCAAAGTACTATGGTCCCTATAAGGTGTTGCAAAATATTGGTACTATGGCAATCAAATTGGAGTTTCCTGCATCCTCACGAGTGCACCCAGTTTTCCATGTTTCATGCTTAAAGAAGGTTATAGGTGACAAGATCCCAGTTCAAACTATATTGCCATAACTTGACAAAGAAGAAAAAATCATATTGGAGCCTGAAACCATCACCGCCACAAGAATTCGCCAGTTGAGGAATAGATCCATTTCAGAGTATCTCATTAAGTGGAGGAAACTTCCTGCTGAAGATTCCACTTGGGAAAATGAGTCTTTTATACAGAAGCATCCATAATTACTCAAGAATTGTGGACAACAATTGTCTGAATGGGAGGGGCATGTTAAACCCTAAATAGTGGCACATTACCCCTTAATTGGGGAATATTACATTAGTAATGTTATTTTATTTATGTTGGCTTGGATCCGTTAGTTGTAATTGTACCTCCTAGTCTCCTATATATACCAAGGAGACATTTCCATTTGGAATCATCTTGTACTTGGGCATTTATGTGGTGTATAAGGAGGTTTCCCCCTCAAAGGGGATTATTATCTGAAATTATCTCTTTTTCAAGGCACTAAGTACTTATTCTAAGGTTTTTTTATGCTATATTGATATTTGGTTCTTAACATTATTCAACCTTCAATATGAAACTGACTTTATTGTCTACAAATGCATATTTCCATTTTCTTGCTTCTTCTTCTACTACATGATTTATTTCATGGCTTTGTGTTTGTATGTTTGAGACTGAGCATAAGGCCAAGTTTGAGTTTTTTTCTTGTATTATTCTAGGCCTTTGCATAAAATATCAATAGGATTATTTTACAACCATATATTTGACTCCTAATGTAAGCAAGGGTTTTCTAATTGATTCATGGAGGTTTATTTCTTACGTTTGACAAACTTTATTTATGAGCATTAGCTAATCGGTTTACTGAAATGCTTTGTAATGTGAAATATATATTGTGTATAAAACTCCACAGAGAGCTACAGGGGATTCATTACTTTTGTGGTTTTTATTTTCATGTCATGAGCATGGAATCTCGAGTATGAATGACTCTTCATCTTTGCTATTTTATTGATGCAAAATAAACTAAAGTTCTCTAAAGTGATCAACCCCATTTCACTCTTTTTCTTGTGAGAAAATATGGTTGTATCATTTGCTTGCATGTGTTTCAAATGGATGTTATAATCAAGCTAAGCATACATTTATTTTGATATTGAAGCCTTTATTTATATTTTTACTATTAAGAAGCTTCCTGGTCCATTTTTGTAACATCCAGTTCCATTGATCACATTTTCATAACATTGTTTATTCTTTGAGGACACTTCATGCAAGTGATCTAGTTAAACTTGGTACATTATGATTATCAGATTTGGTTTATAATTTTAAACTATGATTAATTATTGAAATTTAATATGTTATTATTATAGATGTATAGTTTTGACATGTATTATGATGAGGTTTCTTGAGTGTACATGAAACATGACATGATGAGGATACTGATGGCATTGTCGGAATTCCTTGGACTCTAGATTGAGTCAGGGAGTGAACTATTTACTTTGGCTATGAGTACTTTATTTTATACGCATATACTATTGATGATTATTTTAGTATGGATTTCATGTATATGAGTTATTGTCATATTTGTCAGTTGATGCAGGCATGATGACACTTGTTAATATGAATCACATAAGGAGTAAAGGGGTCATACAAATATATCATATGGATGAGGGAGAGGTTTGGCAACGTCCCTATCACAGCCTACTAGCACTCACGCCGTGACCTGAACTGAATGTTAATGACTACCTTGTTCCGAGAGGTTCACAATGCCGTGAGAGAAGACTGAGACAATCGCTCATGAGGATTTATTAGGGGTGCGAAATAAGGAGGACTCCTTATTCCTCTGTAAGCCTTAGTATCACACAAGTTCGACAAGTGGAGTATTGACTCCAAGCGTCAGACAACTTCCAAACAAATTCATTGGTGAGTGACACCCTTGGAGCATGGAGGTGTGTCTTGAGGGGCACATCTCACAAATACAATTATGAGTCAATAAACATCTGGAATACCTTAGAAAATAAAAATGAATACTTAGACTTTGTTATAGAAGAGAATACAAATTATTATTAAGTTATAAACTAGACAAAACATAACCAAAGGTCTAAGTCTAATTGTTTTGACTAAATTAAATTTATAAAATGGGTTAAGGGAATTTAGACTAAATAAACACTAGTAAAGGGAGAGTAAGAATAAAAATTAATGCTTGTGCACAATGTGTGCATGAAATTAATAGAAATTAATTTTAATTAAAATAAATTATAATCATAAAAGAATGGGTTGTCAACATAGAGTTAGAATCCTAAGTCAATCTAGACTCTAAAGACTAACTAAGAGAAAATTCATAATCAAACTCCAATTGTAAATTAGTTAGGAGACACAACAAAAGAGAAATTGGGGAATTAAGGGACAACTAGGAGAAAATCTAGGAATGAATTTTAGATGTGAGGAAAAAGGACTAAACATGTGAAACTTGGGGAAAGTGTGACATGTGTTTGGGGTGAATAATATTTAATTTAATTATTAAATATTAGCTAATTGTTCATGATGACAAGTGTCAAGGTGAATTTTATTATAAAAAGAATGGTGAGGAAGAAGGAAGGGACCGTACTGTTGGATGAATGAAATGTTGTTAAAATTTCTATTGACTAAGTTTACTTGTGTGAGTTGGGATACAATCTTGTGCAAGAGGTGGAAGCCTCTCCTTGTGAGGGAAATTTTGTGATATTTGAGATCTAGTTTTCTATGTGTGGCCCCTTTGCAGCTCGGGGGGCTAAGGGGGAAGAAGAGTACTCCTAACATTGGTTGGAAGGTACCAGTGAAGTCTTTTTGTTATCAAGCGAGGAAGGTTTTTGCACAACTCTGGATTGAAAACCAATTTCAAGTTTCAAAAATCCTTGGTCACAGTATTAATTATTGTAATTTATCGAGAATTATTTGTTAAAATTTGTATATCAAGACATAGAGAAAAAACATCTTTTTTTGAATGACAATCCATTGTATATATATAGATTTTGATTTACCAAATATGGAATGGAGTGATAGCTATCATACATTTATAGAAGATGCAAATTTTATTTCAGAACTGTCTCAAGAATTGGATTTGTTATTATGTATTTTGAAATGAGTAGTTGAGCATATCATAGGTTATAGTTGCATGCAATTTATTTAAAAAAATAAATAAATGATGTGCAAAAGGAGTATTGTGAACATCGTTGATTTAAATTGAATGTAGGATTATTTAAAAATATATATATGTATTGTGTTAATAACACAAATGTTAAGTTCGAGCGTCAATAGACCTTGTTGAATGTTATTCATAACATAAATTTGATCACAGGTCTTAACATGAATTGAGGCCATCACATGTTGTAACTGTTATTTTTATCTCTGCACAGATATAAGTATCTAACTCATTGGAAATGCCTATTTATAGATTCTGTAAACACCAAAAGAGTATTGTTTAGGTTATAGTTTAAACTCCATAGGGTAAAATCGTTACCATTTGTTCTTTCCCAGTTGTTGACTCCTGCACTCATAGTTCCTTTATCATTACAAACTGTCACTCTCACACTAGTTGCTAGATTTATTTTTCTAAAAAACTCAAGCATTTCATTACCATTGCTACTATAGTTATCAAGCAGTGATCCAGGTGGATATCGCTGACTGCCCACCTATTCCACTAGCTCGAAAAATGATTTTCCACCTTGGCAGTTTTTCGGTAGTTTTTCGGGGTTCAAAACTTCTAGGACCGTTTTGAGTCCCTAAACGATGTTTTTTGGGGATTTGGGGACCACATGACTCTTGAAGGAACTAGCCTGGGCTAGTAAAAAATTGTTCTTCTTGGTTAGACTTTTCCAACGAGATATTGTGCTCCTAAAATGGAGATTGTATGCAAAAGTTACGACCCTGGGAAGTTGATGTACCAACTTACCCAAACAGGGCCCACATGACTTTTGGGCGCTTCATCTCCTAGGGTATCTAGGGTTTTTGACATTCCTGTTTATTGTAAAACACCTTCAGAGCCTCATTGTAACCATCTTCTTGTGAATGAGTGTAGTCGTCACATCTCTTCTCAGAGATAAGCCACCAACATTCCAACAAGCTTGTTTTTCGTTGCATTTTACAGTTTCATCTTATTTCCTTATTGAATAGAAAACCAGTTTTGCTATATCTCTGTTATTTTGTGTTAAGAATATTTTAATACTCTGTATTCATTTCGTTTTGCTCATAAAATATGGATCAGGGGTATCAGAGCGGTCTGCTCCTTGGCGTCTTAATGCATGTCCCCAATAGGGTAGGGTACAAAGATGATCTGATAGTGTGAGGGCACTTCAACAATGGGAGAAACAATTGTTTGATGGAGAGCGTTGATGGATATTATAGAGAGGGGACACACTCAGTAATTAAGCATAGTGTTAGATGGAGGGCCTAATAATTATGGAGAGGGTGAATTGGTGATGGAGAGTGAATTAATAATTAGAGGGCAACTTGGTAATGGATCTGAGTGAGAGGGTGCAACACCCTTCCTTCTGAGAGATGCCTTTTTAATTCTAGTCACTCTGAGTAAGAGAGATATGCGTACAACATTCTCCAACTCGTCCTCCCTTGTTAAATGGGTTCCCTAACTTCTCATTCACACGATTAGTAAACGAAGGGCGAATTAACTATCACACACATATCAGAAATGGAGATATGCACCAGTTCCTTGGTGCACACTCCCTCGATAATCACAAAAACAACAAAAAATGACTTTTACACACATAGGAAAAACAAAGAGAGAAAGAGATTCCACGAAAAATTCCTCTATCGTATTATCTCTTTGAGTGTATTCTTAAACAAATAATGCCAAACTTCAAAAACGAAAGATGTTTCTTTTCCTTCTGAGATTCTCTACACAATCAGATGCACAAGATAACTTTCCCATGGGATTTATTGACATACTGACTCTTACATAAAAATTAGGAATTGTCATTATTACTTATATCGACAGATGCTTTATTACAAAAATATTGACCTAAACTAGACATAGTATTACTTCTACTTCTCCTCTATCTTGCTGCAGATGACTCGAACTTGTTATGCACCCAGTTAGGAAGGTTGTCATCATGTCTTATTGGTCCAATTCCTCCCTGTTTAGATCTGGAAGCGTCCCTTATTCTTTCACCAACGAAGGGAACTTTCATTGCACTATCTTGACTGTCATCCACTTTTCTTGTCTCTAGCGTTTGGCATTGTTGATCGACCAAGTAGGAAACATGATGTTTCTTGTCATGATCCAGTGTTATTTGCAAGGAAGTTGAAATTGGAGTGTGTATCTGTGATAAATTTTGAACACCACTATGGTCATCTTGTTGTTCGCAATGTTGATGTGGTGATCCCGATGTATGAGAAATGAGAGGCATATTGGTGGTCGCTCGAGACTGAAAACCAAGATAGACCTTGAAAGGTAATAAGTCTTTGGAAGCATGCGTGGCATTTTTGTAAGGGTGACACTTCTGTAAATCCGACAGTAGGAGGTGGAATTATTTGGCGTAGTGGCAGTCAATAAATTTGGATGAGGACAAGGTCTCGGAGTGGTAAGTCACCGAGTGACCTCCCTGTTTATGCATCGCTCCCAGGTAAAGCTGAGAGGTGATATGGGGTAATGGATAACTATCTTTAATTGTTGCTTGGGTGCGGGAATGGGATTCGATAACTAGAGGACGTTCTACAGTGTTTTGTGTAATCGGACGAGCTAATGGTGTATTGTGTAATGATGCGTTATGAATCAGATCGATTGATGGAGCCCAAGCTTGAGAGGGTGGGAGTCTTAAGGGATACTGTGAGACTTTGGCACATTCCGGGAGTAGAGGGACTATTGTGGGAGGTGTTATATTAGTGAGGTTCTCGGGTTGAACATGGAAGGTCAATCACAAAGAGACATTGGTGGTATTGATAACATGGTCTGTGGCGATGGTAGTGGTTTGCGGTTGTGGTGAAGTGAAATATGATGAAGGACATAGGTGCGCCCAACCTGGTTAAGGTGGTATTGATGAGTCTTGGCATGATACACCACTTTTCGTTCTTGTTGGTAAGGAAGACCAAGAAGGAGGTCAGCACAATCTAATGGTGACATGTCACAGATAACCGTGTCATGAAAAGGGATAATGGTGAAAGTGACAGTGCAACATCTAGCAATAGTAATGCGAGGACCATCCTTATGTACCCAGCCAAGCTGATAAGGATAGGGGTGTGGGGTGGTGGGGAGTTGCGTATGTTGGACTAAATCTTGTGATATCAGATTACTTTGACTGTCATTGTCCAGAATGAGAGTGGGGAGTTCATATTTAATTTGGAAGTTGTGAGTGAAGAGGGGAATGTTATGGCAATCTGGTTTTGTCGTAGTCATGAGAATGAGTGATGGGTCTGCTTCGGTGGGGTTGGTGAGAGAGATGAATTTTGGTTTCTTTGGAAACTCAATTGGTGTGGTCTCTGCAAATAAGGTCTGATGGAGGTGGCTATTTTTAATGGATCGACAGTCAGCAAAGTTATGGGAGTTGGTTTTGTGAAAATTACACCAAACTGCATTTTTGGTCCCTGATGAGGAAGAAGGATAAGGTTGAGAATGAGAAGGATATCAAATGTGAGGAGCCACATTTATTTCTATGACCAAGGCATGTAAGAAATCCTTGTTTAGATAAGTGTTGTCAAAAAGATCTACCTCCTGTCGGAGAGGTAATAATAAACTAGAATTGAACTTAATTATTAATACCTCATCTGGTTCTTTGATCTAGAGTTGGATGCATAGCTTGCAAAAGACGTCGATGTATCCTTGCACTGACTGATTGGTAATTTGTCTAACTTATAACCACTTTGCGAGAAAGTTGTGAAGGTAGCCGGGAGGGTAGAAGCGTTCTCTCAAAGCCTAGAAAAATGTGTCCCTTGAAGCAATAAGGCCATTTTTTGGGGACTGTGGAGTACCGAGATCAACGATCAATTTTGCGCTATCCAATTGTGTGTCCCGCCAAGTTTGGGGAATTCCTTCGAGTTTAAGGATGGCTATTTACAATTTCTTGGCTTCCTCCATCTCATGCAAGGTTTTGAAATAAGTGGAGAGGATGTAGAGCCACAAATCCATGGTCTCACCGTTCATTTTTTCAACGAACTTGGGTAATTGAAAATGGGTGTCTAGCTGCATGGTTGATAGAGGTCTTTTTTGTTGAAGTAGAATAAGTTCTTGAATATCCACCACCAAATCTTCCATTGGGATTGATGTGTTTGCGCTAGATTCCTCACTGGAGGCTTCTTGTTGAGGCGACATGGTCGATAGCCTAGAATAGAACCTGATGAGAGTGTGAAAGAATCCCCGAGGAGCATGAGATGAATGATCTAAGAAGAAGCGTGAAACTAAGAAGGAATACCCCCCCAAACAATTAATCTTTTAACATGATGGATGAGGTTATGGGCCCAAGGAAAGAACACACTCTGATACCAATTAATCTGATAGTGTGAGGGCGCTTCAAAAATGGGAGAAACAGTTGTTTGATGGAGGGCGTTGATAGATATGCTAGAGAGGGGACACGCTCAGTAATTAAGCATAGTGTTAGATGGAGGGCGCATTTTTTGGAGGGATAAATAATGATGGAGAGGGAGAATTGGTGATGGAGAGCGAATTAATAATGAGAGGGAGACTTGGTAATGGATCCAAGTGAGAGGGCGCAACACCCTTCCTTCTGAGAGATTTCTTTTTAATGATGGTCACTCTGAGTAAGAGAGAGATGCGTACAACATTCTCCAACTCGTCCTCCCTTGTTAAATGGGCTCCCTAACTTCTCATTCACACGATTAGTAAACGGAGGGAAAATTAACTGTCACACACATGTCAAAAATGGAGATGTGCACCAGTTCCTTTGGTGCACACTCCCTCAATAATCACAAAAACAACAAGAACAACTTTTACACACACAGGAAAAATAAAGAGAGAAGGAGATTCCATGAAAACTTCCTCTATTGTATTAGCTCTTTGAGTGTATTCTTAAACAAACAATGCCAATCTTCAAAAATGGAAGATGCTACTTTCCCTTCTGAGATTCTCTGCGCAATCATATGTGCAAGATAAATTTCCCACAAGATTTATTGACATACTGACTCTTACATAAAAAATAGGCATTTCCATTATTACTATATCGACAGATGCTTTATGACAAAAAGACTAACTGACGTTGACCCAAACTAGACATAGTATTACTTCTACTTCTCCTCTATCTTGATGTGGATGACTCGAACTTGCTATGCTCCCTGTTAGGAAGGTTTTCATCCTGTCTTATTGGTCCAAAAGAATTAGGTCTTGAGCTTGTTTTTCTTGAGGAAAAAATCTCTCACATGCCCAAGCGAGCTCTCATGGCAGGAGAAAAGAAAGATGATGGGACAGGAGATCCTTTCAAAATGTTACTTGAGAAAGTTGACACACAACAGAGGAACGAGGTGATGGATAGTTTCGTTCAAATCCTTCGGCGGCTACCAACAGGCGACACATCTTCCTCGAGTGGAGGCGTATCCCCCTTCAAGGTACAAATCAACTTCGATATTCCTATATTTGAAGGTCAGATAGATACAGATGTTGTAGACAACTGGTTGAATTTACTAGAAGGGTATTTTTCTATCCATAACTTTTTGAATAGAGAAAAGATTAATTTTTCTCTCCTCAAAGCCGTTCCCCATGTCAAAGATTGGTGGGAAAATTTCTATGAGCAAAAGGAAACAGAGAAAACCTCATTATTTACAGTCGCGACCACCTGGGAATCCTTCAGGGATGCTATTAAGGAACAATACTACCTTGTCAGAAGTTATGACGACTTGTATACCAAATGGACCAAACTGCGCCAAGAAAGAGGCCAAGCAGTTCGAGAGTTCAAAAACATTTTCCATACCTTGTGCACTAAGTTGGGTATCAAATATTCAGAGCGACATCTGATGCTCAAGTATTGCAGTGCTTGACATAGATACATCCAAACCAAAATGAAATTTCTAGACATCTCTTCCTTGAGCATGGTCTACCGATATGCTGTCAAAATCGAGCAGAAGCTCAAACAAAAGACGCTGAAATTTGGGCATGTGAACCCCTCACAACAAAAGCTAGGAAAAGGCAGCCCCAACCCACAGAACAAAGGAAAGAGAAAATATGGACAATATCAGGACAACCGATCGAAGCCAAAAGAAAAGAAGGAAATAAAAAAGACAAAGAAAGATACCGGGAAGTGGTGCGACTTCCATAAGAGCCCTTGGAATAACACTTCTGACTTTCGCTCAAAGAATTCGCTAGTGGCCAAAGTGAAATCCTCTGAATCAGATGCGGGTTCTAACTCTAAGTCAGAATTAGAAAGGGGAAGACAGATCATTGAAGTGAAACCCAGTGCAATCATTGTTACCACCAAGCTCCAGCCTAATGAACCAAATGAGCCAGAAGAAGGAGAACACCTCTTCCATTCACAGATGTGGGTAAAAGGCACCCTACTGCACTTCATCGTTGATAGCGGTAGCCAGAAGAACATCATCTCAACAAAGGTCGTCAAGCGGATGGCTCTGCCAACAACGCTGCACCCACAACCCTACACCATTGGATGTCTCTGCCAAGGAAGCAATCTTCGCGTCAGCCAACAGTGTCGAATGTCGTACAACATCAATCCCTTCAAAGATGAGGTATTATGCGCTGTTGCTCCTCTAAAGGTTTGTAATGTTCTTTTGGGCCAACCTTATTTATGGAGACGTCATGTTGTATATGATTCTAGGCCTCATAATGTTATTATTACTTTGAAAAATAAATTGTACAGGATACCCGAGGCAGTCCCTCCTAATGCTATTTTCTTGACATCTACCAAGAAATGCAGGAAGGTCATCTGATATTTGCACAGACTCCCAAACCCTTGGGTCGAGGTCCATGCAAGATCGTTAAAAAACCTTCTCAAGCCGAAGCGACTCCTTAGATTCCCTATTGGAACCTCAATATTCGATCCATAGGTCCTTCATGAAATTCCACTTGCACAAGCATGAAACAGGCGCGAGCTTTCATCTACACACAGCCTCAGCATGACTGCGACCTTTTCTTGAAATAGAATTTCGGGTCCTAGAACTCCTTGAGTCCTGATGTCGAGATTTCTTGACTCCTCGATCTTTTGGTCTCTGAAATGTCGATTTGCCGAAATGGCTTCACTCAGGGTTATTCCCATGGGCTATACCCTTAGTCCATATGACCACCCCTCCTATGACTGCAGTCCTCTTGGGGTTCATCGACGCAAAGCGCCCAGTTTCCTGTCCTCAAGACTTCTGAAAAGTCGATTTTTGGAATGTTGAAAATACCTGTGTCCTTACTACCTCCTCCTTTCGTGATTTCGGGTCTTCTGATGTTGAAATGCTCTGACCTCATGTCTCCGGGACCCTCGGAATGCCGAATCTCGAAATCCCAATATCAAGTGTGGCCACAGCCTCACTCTCTTATATGTTGCATTTCGCGATTTCAGAGTTCTAATTACCAAAATGCTCGATCCTTTGTCTTCGGGACTTCCGAAATCCAGATACCCAGTATGCCGAAATCTGACCCTGCACTACCCTTCACGCAAACGCTTTTGGGAATTCACTGTTGATACTAAGAGGGGGGTGAATCAGTATCCATTACAATTTAAAATCCTTTTTCAACTTATACTTAAACCATTCAATTATATCCAATGAGAAATGAACAATAGTATAAGAGTTACACCAATACACCACAATACACCATGCACAATATATGAGAAATAATCAATAGTTTTTGTTCAAGGGAAGTGATGACTTCCAAAGGTAGCTACAGCTTCCAAATGTAAAGGGAGGGATAAACCTCCAAGAGGAAGATAC
>JZKD02S2130875.1:35627-45638 GCA_000966675.3 Picea glauca | reverse complement strand
TTTAACCACATGCTCTACTTAGACCTAGGTTTTAATTTCACTAGGTTGGGCGACATTTTTTTTATTAGGAAAAAATGTTTTTTAAACTTTACTTATCACATCATTCATTTTAAGGTCATCTAGGTCCTAAGGAGGCATAGTTTTGTAAGCACTAGGTTTATTCACTTACTAGTTGAAATCACAACGTGCCCTTCAGGACGCACTATATGCTCCAAGGGTGTCACTCGCCTCTTTCCATTTTATTTGTACGACATGTCCTTCAAGATGCACTATGTGCTCCAAGGGTGCCACTCGCCTCTTTCTATTTTCTTTGCACGACATGTCCTCCAAGATGCACTACGTGCTCCAAGGGTGCCACTCACCTCTTGACTGAATTTGGTAGACGTCAAACCCCTGGAGTCAATACTCTGGTGGGATACTGAAGGGAATAATTCTCCTACCTTATTGTGTGCCCCTTAGAATCATCGTGAGCAATTGTCACAGTCTTCTCTCACTACATCGTGCGTATTCTCGAACTAGGTAATCGTTAACTTACAGTTCAAGCCACAATGAGAGTGCTAGTAGGTTGTGGCAAGGTTGTTGCCACACCTCTCCCTCAATGTCTCTAGTTTTCGTGCATGACCCCTCTACTCTGTATGTGATTCTGTTCGACAAGCTATCATCAGCCTACATCCATCAATGAATCATGTCAACAATAATAATCAATCATCGTAACATCTAATCATTTGTACATATGTCAAATCAACAACATTCAAACCCCAATAGTCCACTCCTTGACTCGATCCAGAGTCCAATGGGTTTCGTTGATGCCTCTGCATCCTCAATGTCCAGAGTCCTGCACACTCAGGAGAATCCAATCAATAACACTTGTCTATGTAAATACAACAAAATAACATATCATCAAATCCATAATATCTCATAATCATAATCAAAATGACCAATAGTATAATAACTCGGATCACTTGCAAGAAAATTTCCTCAAAGAATAAGTTTTCTCAGTGTGCGCAAGAGCAGGATGTTACATGGGGTAGTTGATACATCAACTTCACAAGTGCATAACTTTTTCATACGATCTTTGTTTGGAGTGATCGATACATCATTGGAAAGATCTAGTTGAGGAGAACACATTATGTTCATCCTAGAATTTTTCTTTCATTATGTGCTTGGAATTTCCGATCCAAAAAAATGTCATTTAGGGCCTCAAAACGACCCCGAAAGTTGAGGACCCAAAAACAGTAGAAAAAATCGCAAGGTGGAAAAATGTGTTTTGATCCAGTGGAATAGGTGGGTGGTCGTTGATATCCACCTGGATCAACAAATTATCAAGTTGTAGACATTTTCAGAAATACTCTTACAAAATAAAAAAGTTCCAAACTTTGATCTATGTTAGGAGTTTAGGAAGCTATCATTAAGGAAAGATAGGCTCTAATTCCTCCTTCCCTATCCTATTGTTTCACCTTTGTACATCCTTCAACCCTACCCCAAGTTGTTCTTAGGGGGGGATGTTAGGATATTTACATGCTTAGGAGTCAGTTAAGATCAACTTGGTTTAATTTGTATTTAGGTAAATGTGTGTTTATTTAGTATGAATTTGTAGTTATGTGTGATGATATGTTCTAGACACAAAGTGATCCTATGGATTACATAACTACAAATCCATACTAAAGAAACACACTTTTACCTACAGACACATTAGACCGACTTGATAATAACTAACTCCTAAGTGTCTAAATATCCAAATGTAATTTACATATATTGATTTGTCACATGATTAGTCATGTTCACTCACCCCCATTTGAAATTATCTCCATCCTTGGAGAAACTTTAACCTCTACACTTTTCATTGTGTATTCTTAGGACATATGATTACATATTTTCTCCTTGTAAAGATGCGTGATACAATATACATTAGAGTAGTTTTTCAAAACAAACATAATTATTTTCATTAGTAGTATCTCTTATGAATATTATTTAGAAACTTAGGAATTAGTTAAGATCAACTTGGTCTAACATGTCTTTAGCTAAATGTGTGTTTCTTTAGTATGAATTTAAAGTAATGTAATCCAATGGTCATGATATGTTCTAGACATAAAGTGATCTGAAATCTCACATTCTCCTCGATACTAGTAGATATTGATATATGGATTAACACTTAATTGGTCATGATCAATAAAGGGTAAGGGGAAATGGCCTTTTTTGGTAGCCTTGTTTAACTCTCAGTAATATACACGTATCCTCCATTTCTCACTCTTCTTTGGAACAATACCTAGAGGAGAGACCCATTCACTGTATGACACTGGATATAAGAACCCAACATCTAACAACTTTTGGAGTTCTTGTCTAACTATGTTTTTCATTGCAGGGTTCATCCTTATTTGGGGTTGCCTAACAAGTTTTCGGTCCTCCTTGATGTAAATATGGTGAGTAATAACATAAGGATGGTTGTATTTTTTTTCTTTATAATCCCATGAAAAATCTTAAACATTCCTTTTCAACACATCTAATAGCTTTTGTTCTTTATTATTAGTAAGTTTATTACTAATTTTGAGTGTTTTTGTAGGGATGGTGTCTATGGTTTTGACAGTTGGATATTCTATCTCAACAGTGAATTAATATGTCCATAACTGCCTATTGTTTTCAGTAGAAATTTCAGATCTATTATCATCATTTATCTCCTCTATTTTCACATCAGTTGTATATTGATTTTGCAGAAAAGTTTCAAGGAAAGTGTCCTCATCAATTGTATTGTTATTCAAGGATGTGTTGATTGTGTAGATGGGATAGGAAGTTGTGTGTGCCAAGTATTATTCTTATTCTAGCCACATAGTAATATTTTATGTTATCAAAGGTTGGGTAATAGGATCAAGACCAATTTTCTTCTGGGATAGGCCATCAGTTATAGTCATATTTTCTACTCTACAACCAATGTATGCATTTTTTATGGCCAACCAAGCACTTCCAAAAATTAGAGGATACATGTTGGATTGAGACTTGGGTTGCAAAACTATGAAGTTAGTAAGTGTTAGTACCTAAACCTACATGCATGACTTATCCTCCATCCCTAATCCTACCCTACCCACCCATAAGCCTTCTACATATTAATATTTACTTTTTTTTATTTATATTTCATGTGTTCCATTCACTATTTCGTTTGGTTTCCTTTTCTTTAATTTAATTTCATTGTTTCTTATAAAGTATGCTAAGAAGTGATTGCATAAGTTTTAGTTGGTAACATCAGACATGGTTTTATTTAATTTCCTAATGTGTGAATCTTTCCTAAGTTTTAAGGTCAAAAATGCATTCACTACAAAAATAATGTTGTTTTTGTAGTGCTAAAATAGCACTATTGCCAAATAATGCGCTGCAAAAAAAACTGTAAGTTCTGACAACACATTTCAATCATACATGTGTATTGTGCAACTGGGTACTTTCTGCAATCATTCCTAAGCTTCAAAATTAGACCTTGTCTTATCAGAATGGTGATCTTGTTAACAAGTGTATTTTTTATCAGTTTTAACTCGCGCTATAGAAAGGAAATTGTTTTTGCAGCACCCTTGTTTTGAAAACTGTTAAATGTGCTAAAGAAAAACCTGTAGGTGATTGTTTTGTAGTCAACTTTGCACGCATTTTTCGAGAAAATGGTGAGGAATTTGGAAAATCCATCAAAAAAACACTTGTATAATAGTGTTATTTGAGTTCCACTTGGGTCGTTTCTCGAAAATGTGAACCATTGGGGAGCTACAGGTGGATATTTAAGGCCAATTTTTCCATAAATTCGCCAATTTGGTTTCCTAAAAATACCCAGTAAACATAATATTTGGCAGCTACCTCATAGATTTGATTTGGGGAATTAGATGTGAGAAATATCTACATATTCATTAGTTGGTTGTAAATCCACCTATTGTGTATATGATATTTGTAATGATAAATTTATATATTGTAAAACAAATGGAATGAGGGGGGGTGGAGCTTCCTTAGAGAAGGAAGCATTGTTCAGTTTTGGTGAAATTTGAAAGAAATATATAGATCTAAAATTTGTAAGGAGCTTAAAATCCTGCAACATTTTATAATCAATAAATCAAGCATTTCGATGGTTAAATTGTTTAACCTGTGTCTCTCATTTTTATCTATCTTATTTGAATGCAATTGAGGTTTTTGCAAATAATTAATTTCTTCCTTTTTCATATTTTCAGTGAAAATTCTATCGTTAAATTATATGTTTGAAGGATTGCATTCAAATACTTGTTTTACATTTTGAAATATTATTTTGAACCTGAAAATATTCTTTATGCAAGTAAAAAGATTGTTAGCTTGTGTCTTGTATTTTTTCTAGTTTTCCTATTTATCTGACCTGTCAGTGTGAATTCCTTTGACCAAGTGAAATGTTGTTGATAATTTGATATTAAGGGTATAATTAGATCTATTATCTTTCATATTATTCATATTATTTGATCTTTAAAAAAACATTTAAACCAATATTGACCTACAAAAATCATTTCAATAACTTAGGTGCCCTGGCTCTTGTGCCATAGTAGTCTAGTGCAAAATTTAGGCATAACATCTTTTGGCGTCATTGTCGGGGAATGGATTAATGAAGAAATATTTCCCTAGGAGAATGACAATGATCAGTTCTAATTCTTGATGGTGAACAAGGATTAGGCACTAAACATAAACTACATATCATTCACATAGCAAATCCATGATTGAATAATCCAATGGCGGCTCCACAGTTTCAAGATGCCAGATACTTGATGTTGGATTACCAAGAGGGGGGGTGAATCAGTAATAGCGTAATTATAATCATTTTTCTCCAAATAATCCAAGTGTTATATCAATGTAGAATTATTATCCAATAAATAGCAATAAGAAATGAACAATCACACACATACATAGTACACCATTGTTTTACGTGGAAACCCAAATCAGGAGAAAACCATTGAATGTTTTTTCTTATATGTATCGAAGAATTACATTCATTGGAAGCACCAGCTTCCTTTGTTTTCCAGCTGCAACTGGAAGGAGGCTCCAACCCCCTATTTTCTTAGACTACAACCTGAGGGAAGCTCCAACTCCCCAATTCTCTAGCTATAACCAGAAGGACGCTACAACCCCCTATGTTCTCCAGCTACAACCGGAAGGTGGATACAACCACCTATCCTTGCCCCGTCCAACCACCTTGAAGTAGAAGTAGGATGATGGAACCACTGTCACACTATTACTGTGAGATATACCATTGTAAACCTGTACCAATAAACCTGAACCATGCATCAACCTGTACCTCAACCTATAATCAACTTGTACCATAAACAAGTGCATCAACCATGCACCAACCTGTACCATAAACAAGTGCATCAACCATGAACCAAGTATGTACCAATAATGTGTCAAGTACTCATCAACTATGACTCATCAATATGTACCAACATCATCAATTATACACCTCATGTATGTGCCAACTCATCAACTACTTGTCTCAACCATGTACCCAACTTGTACCTCAACCAAAAGACCTCATCAATTTAATCATACAAATATGATTTGTAACTCTGTAATAAACCTGGTGTATATGATCACATACCTGCAAACCTTCCTTAACTTTAACAACAAGAGACTAGCATTTTCATCAAATTTTCTTTAGTCTCACATGACTAGTTTTGGATTAGTCAACAACCCTAACTTGAAATAACCATAACTTTGTGTCTGTAGTGAATATGGATCTAAAACTGATACAAAATGTTCTTTAGTGTGTTTTGTGCAATTCCTCTAGGTGTCAGTACTTGGAACCTATCAGAAAAAGGATTTATAGAAAAACTGGCATACCTTGCTGAATTATGGATTATTCTAGAGAGAAACCTTGTAGAGCATGCCCCACACAAAATATTTCTTGAATCGATCTGAAACTGTTAAAAATAATACTAAATATTGTACTCTAAATAAAAAATAAATTCTTTCTGAATTTGGATCTGTTATGAAGCAGTTATGACATTTTACCCGAAACACTTGTTTTTGACTAGTTTCAGGACTAGCCACAAACCCTATTTTCCACGGAGTGTAAATACAAAAATACAACGACCCACAAGATGAATTTTTTACCAAAGATACTTGGATATGTTTCCTCAATGTAATAGAAATTTCACATTCTGAATCATTCTAGGAAAAAGGTTATTGCGAAAATGGTGAGATGACCTGTAAATAACATACCTTAGAAAGCATCATCAAAAGAATTTATCCTTCCTTGAATTTCGGCCTTATTTTCTTCACCTTCCCTCAAAAATTAGGCTTAGATATCATTTGGTTACCTCAGACACCTATAGGTATTCAATATTCTCAAGTGTGTCTTAAATGAGAGAGCCTTTCCTCTTATTTATACTCTCCAAGTAGCTTCCCTAAAAACATCTTCTAGGTCACTTTGCCCACTTTCCTTATTTTATGGTTAACCCACTTCTAATTTCTCAATTAAAATTATTAATTAAATAATTTATTTTATATTCAATTTGAATTATAGTACACTCATCACTTCACTTTGTTATTTATCTTCTGAAATATCTTGAACCACTTTGACTACTTTGACATTTTGGGGCTTCTAGATGAGATAAAAGGGTCCTCCAACTTTGTAAGGCCATAACTCTCAAACCGTGAGAATTTATGTGACATTCCACATACCAAAAGAAATGGAATGACATATACCATCCATATATAATAGTATTACCTGAAAATATATCAAAACTCATACCATTATCCATCAAACAAACTTGGGTCCATTACCCAACCCTGGGTTCTCCAACTTCTCATGGCCATAACTCTCTAATCGTGAGGAGTTATGTGACGTTCCACATACCACCAAAAATGATGTGACAAGTACTATCCATCTAGGATATTTTCACTGACAAATTCACTAACCTTCATCTCATTATTCCATGAATAAGCATGGGTTCTCTAACCATACTTCTAGGATAACTCAATCTGCAAAGCGTCTTCCCATGAGGGATTTCACCATAAGGGGACCACTTTGGATTTCATCCATCTATACTTCTTATAAACTATGACAAGACAATAGTGATTCATATTTACATCAAACAAACTTGGGTCTGTTACCCAAACCTTTTTGTTATCAATGACAACTAAACTTAATCAACAATCTCCCCCTTTGGAATTGATGGAAACACTCTGATGAAATACTGAAATCACATCACCCATGCTCCCCCTGGAACCATTCCTCTATCTCATGCTCCCCCTAGGACCATGCCTCTATCCTATGCATCTGATAAATCTCCCCCACTTTGTCATCAATGGCAAAGGTATCTTTCCATCTGGGGTTGCTCCCCTTGACTGAACTATCCTCTTATGGTGCTTCCTCGTGTACATATAAGACATATAAGATAAGAATTCAAAAAATATTCATTTTGGAGTATAAATAACTCCAAGTCTCTGGCGAATATATTCAAAAGATTCCCCTGGAATTGGTTTTGTAAATATGTCTTCCACTTGTTCTTTTGTGCCCACATACTCAACTCTCATGTTGTTTTCTGCAACCTTCTCCCGTAGAAAGTTATACTTGATTGGAAAGTGCTTCATCTTGGAGTGAATCACCAAGTTATTTTATATATTGATGGTGCTTGTATTATCAAAATATATTGGAATGGGCTCATCATATTCAACCTGTATATCTGTCAGATTTTGTTTCATCCAAAGAACCTGTGTACAACATGATGCTGCCACAATATACTCCACCTCAGCTGTAGATAAGGATACTGATGATTGTTTATTTCTTATACATGATACTAAACACTCACCCAAGTAAAATTTTGTTCCACTGGTGCTTCGTTGGTCATCAATACAACCTTCCCAATTTGCATCTATATAGGCAACAAATGATAGATCCTTTCCTTTTGGATACCATAATCCAAACTCTTATGTTCCTTTGAAATATCTGAAAATCCTCTTTACTGCTAATACATGTGATTCCTTTGGTGTTGCTTGAAATTGTGCAACTTGTCTGACTACCTAGATTACATCTGGTCTAGTAGATGTCACATATAGTAGGCTACCAATCATTGACCTATATTGTTTCTGATCTGTAGACTTTGAATCATCATATTTACTCAAATTGCAATTGGTTTGCATGGGTGTGATAACTGGTTTAAAATCTTCCATTACAAACCTCTTCAACATTTCTCTGATATACTTGGTTTGAGAAATAAAAATTCCTTGGTTTCTTTGACGTATATGAAGTCCCAAAAAGAATGATAGTTCTCCAAGTAATGACATTTCAAAGTCATTCTGCATATCTTTTACAAATTTCTGGCTTAACCTATCATTGTCACTACCAAAAATAATATCATCAACATAAACTTCAATTAATAAAATATTACCTTGACTTACCTTGATGTAGAGTTTGTTGTCTACAATTCATTTTCTGAACCCTACCTGTTGCAGATACTTATCCAGTCTAGAGTACCATGCTCTAGGAGCCTATTTTAGACCATACAAGGTCTTCTTTAGTTTACACACATAATCTGTGTTCTTTGACAACTGAAATCCTTCTGGTTGTTCAACGTAGACTTTTTCTTCAAGTTCCCCATTCAGAAAAGATAATTTTACGTCCATTTCATACATTTTAATATTTTTGGAGCATGCATAAGATAAAAGAAAATGGATTTCTTCCATTCTGGAAACTGGGGAAAATGTCTCTTCAAAGTCGATTCCTTCAACCTATGCATATCCTTTAAATACCATTCTAGCTTTGTTCCTTGTAACCTATCCATCTTCATTCAATTTATTCCCAAAGACCCACTTTGTGTCGATCACATTCTTATTCTTTGGTCTTGGAACCAGTCTCCAAGTGTCATTTTTCTCTATTTGATCTAATTCTTCATCCACAACCTTTTTCCAAAACTCTTCCTTGTTGGCTTCTTCAAAACAGTTTGGTTCAATTGTAGATGGGAGTGATAGGTGTGTTTGTTCTAGTGAACAAATTCTTCTTCTAGTCTCAACTCCTGCATATAATCTGTTCTGAAGGATGATTCTTCTGTACTCTTCTACTAGGTGTCTTTGGAAGCACTTGTTGAAATTCCTCTTCTGCTTCTGTCGAATTCTCTTCATCTTCCTTTTCTACTTATTTTTCATCTTATGTTTCTTCTTCTAAGGGTTGTTTAATTGACTCATTTTCTTCTTCCTTTGATTTTGGTCTGCCTGTTTCATCAATTGTCATGTTGATTATTTCCACAACTTTGTTCAATATTAGATTGTAACACTTGTATTCTTTCCTTGTACTTGAGTAACCAACAAGTACTCCTTTGTGCACGCGAGATTCAAACTTTCCCATTCCGCCATCTTCTATTTTGATATAACATTTGCTTCCAAAAACTATGAAGTGCTTTACATTTGGTGGTCTTCCTTTCCATAGTTCGTAAGGAGTTTTGTCAGTGTTGTTTTTTAGCATTACTCTGTTTTGACTGTGAACTATTGTATGCACTTCCTATGTCCAAACAATATCTGTCAATTTTGAAACTATTAGAATTTTTCGAGCCATTTCCTATATTGTCCTGCTATTTCTTTCAACAATTCCATTCTATTGAGGTTTCCTAGCAACAGACAATTGCCTTTTTATTCCATGATTGTTGCAGTAGTCCATAAATTCCTTTGAGGTGAACTCTCCTCCATTATCAGATCTCAATCATTTGATTTTTGAATCCATTTCATTTTCAACATTTTCCTTGTAGATATTGAATTTTTCAAAAGCTTTCGACTTATTCTTGAGAAATAAAATTGCAGTCATTATTGTATAATCATCAACTAATAACATAAAATATTTCTCACCTTTTAAGACCTTTTTTCTAGTTGGTCCAACTAGATCAATATTCACAATTTCCAGTGGTCTTGTCATTGAATATTCCTTTGATTTGAACCTGGTCTTTGTTTTCTTTCCTTATTGACAATGCCTGCATAAAGTGTTGGTTGGTTTCGTGATCTAGGGAATTTCTCTGACTACTTCTCTTTTGTTGACTTTGA
>JZKD02S2130875.1:0-17315 GCA_000966675.3 Picea glauca | reverse complement strand
TGAAGGAGTCATTCACAAGTACATGCACTCACTTATTCTATTGAACATATTCTAGTGAACTAGTGATCTATTGGAAAGATTTGTGATGGGAAAATATGAGGTAGAGACAAGTGAGAATTCATGAAGTTTTGGGGTTGTATAGGAGACAAAATATTTATTAGGAAAACCTAGTTTGGTTGACCCCTGCGGGTCACAAAACTAGTGTCCCACGAAGCACCCCTGCAGGTTGCATAGGGCTCGTCAAGCAAGGCCCCTCTAGAAAATAGGTCTTGGTCCCATGAGGACAAGACAAATATGAGGAGGACAACTAGATTAAGGCTCCAACAAGGTTTGAAGGTACAATAAGTTTGTGATACCGTCTGTGATGGTATGTTGTAGGTTTCACGAGTAAAGGTATGTTTTCTATGTATTTTTTTTAGGCTTGATTCATGTATGGTATGGAATATGCTTAAGGCATATCTTGGAGGCCTCTTGGGCATAAGGTTTTTACAATTGAGGTGATATATGCTTGAGACATATTCTTGGTATTTGGTTAAAGGATGTTATGGTTGTTTATTAGAGGCACATCTTGGTGACATTGACTTGAGAAACATCCTTGGTATGTCATTGATGGTACATGGTACATGATTTGATTATGGTATGGTTTATACATTGAAGCATATGTTGGTACACAGTTGATGGATGATATGGTATATATTTTTTTATAGCACAGGTAGATGGTATAGGTTACAAGTTGATGGTATAGTGACGGCTATAGGTTGATGATACAGTGATAATGACAATTTGGATAAAGTGATAGGTTGATTTGATAGGTTACATTTTGATGGGACAGTGACAGTGATAGTGGAAATGATTACGGTAGTGACAATTGGTCTATATTTATATTTTAGGGTGGAAGGATGAGGAAAGGAAACGGGGTTGTAGATTCCTTTCAGTTGGTGTCACGAAACACAAATATTTGGATCTTCCTTCAGGTTGGATCCTGATAATTAAGGGGTTGTAGCCTCCTTATGGTTGGAGCCATATAATTCAGGGAGTTGTATCTTCCTTCAGGTTGGATATTGTAAATAGGGGGTCATATCCTCCTTCCATTTGTAGTTGGAGAATTGGGAAGTTTGATCTTCCAATGAATGCATTCTTTTGATATATTAGAAAATCATTATGTGGTTTTCTCGCATCTGGGTTTCCACATAAATTCTTTTTTATTGTGTTTATGTGGATATATATTATTCTCTTTTGATTTATACTACTCATGATATATTGATGATATGTTATTGATGATGTTAATGATTACATATTGTGGTTAAAAGTGATAATAAAGTTCTCATACTAATTCACACACCCCCTCTCAGTATTCCAACAAAAACAGGTCTAAGCAATCCAGAGACTGGTCCTGAAACACTAGAAAGTTTCTTGGAAAGGGAAGCTATAGAATTTGAAAATATTTCAGAGGAAGGTCAGTATACCTCACCTTGTTCCTTGGTTGGTGAAGAAGAGATGGTGGAATATTTGCATTCCCCATTCGGGAATCCAATGGAGAGACCAAGATGAAAAACAATCATCTTGTTGCCTTACCTCATTTTCATGGGCTTGTTTATGAATATCTCGACACTTTCTTGTTTCAGTCTGCATGTATATGAAATAAATATGATTATACTACTGATGAACATAAGATCAAAATTTTTCCTTCTACCTTGATTGATTCAACTCTAAGATGGTTTATAATATTGGAGGGAAATAATATCACAACTTGGGATCAAATGAAAAATACCTTTAGTGAAAGATACATAGACTATTGTAGATAAAGATATACAAGGGATTATATTTTCATAAGGAAACAAGGACCCGATGAATCTCTAGAATACTTTGAAGAGAGATTTCAACTAAGCTACAATAGAGCTCAAAATTGCACTCTAGATGAAGACTCACCACGTTTTTTCTTTCTCAGAGGGGTAAGAGAATATATGATGGAGTCATTGAATCTCCTATACAATGGATAAATCTATTAGTAGGACTATGATGATATCAAAATAATATTCAAGAACCACCCGAGGTCGTCAAGAAAGAAATGTAGAAGCAATAAAGGTTTGGAATCTCAATCTTCTAACCCTACAATTGATATAAAGAATGAATTAGGATGGTTGACAGAGGATATGAAAACTGATATTTTACATTCTTTAGCCATGCAAATGGATACTTTTCATATTAATAAGAAACATGAGGAAGCATAGAAGTAATTGGTTGTCTATTGTCCCAAATTAACTAAAATGCATCCTATAAAGGAGTTCCCTTTAGACCTTATAGATGTTTGTGGTATTTGTGAAGAAAATAATCCAGTTAATAAATGTCCTTCTTTGTCAGGATTGAAAGCTACATTTTGAGTAATGGATAATGTGGAATCACTATACTTCATTAATCAAAGAAATCTTGGAGCACTAAGACTCTTCCAAACATCTTTGAACTTCAATATTTCTCAAAATTTTGGTGCATATAATTCTCAAATGAATCCTCAACCATGGTATAACCCGTCCCCTTGGACAAACCCAAATCCTTGGTAGTACTAAGGACCTCCAATTTCTCCTCCATATCAATATTTTCCTAGCATGCTACAAAATCAGTGGAGTCAAACTCCACAAGGATGGAGGCTACACAATTTTCAACAACTTGCATTACTGCCTCCTCCGCCTCAACCTAAAAAAACTACTCAAAACAATTTTCCTCCTAAACAACCTCATCTACTCACTCAACCTACTCCAAATCCAAACAAAAATCAAGTTCACCATGTGTACAACAATGATACAACTTATCAGACTTATTCATTGGAACTACAAGAGATAAATCTTAGATCAGGAAAGATCTTACAACATTAACAAAAGTTCATAGAAAATAAATAATCTAAGAAAGAATATATTACCTTACCCCGACCAAAATCTCCTCCTTACCCTGAAAGATTAGAAGAAAACACAACTTATACATCTAAGAAAAAATAAATTTTAGGAGAACTTAAGAATTTGTGCATAAAGATACCTCTCTTAAAAGCCCTCAAAGATGTGCCCATTTTCAATAAATATGTCAAGGAAGATTGTATTAGAAGACTAGGGAGGAGAAGAAAAGATGCCCCTACCATAAATGTTATAGGAAAATTAGTTGACCTTATGCTTGGGAAGTAGATTTTACTTAAATACTTGGATCCAAGAAGTTATCTAGTAAATTTAGACGTCAACAACACCTTGATCTAAAGTAATATTATTGATCTAGGGGTTGATATTAATGTTATGACTAAAGATACTATGTCAAAACTCAACCTTCAGAGATTTTTGAGAGATACTCGCACTATCCTTTATCTTGCAGAAAGATCCACAGTCATACCTGAAGGAATGTTGGAAGATATCATAATCTCCATTGATTCTTGGGAGTACCCTATTGTTATCCCTACAATATGCACCAAACTGCTATGGCACAAGAGCTAGGTCACCTTAGTTATTGGAATGGTATTTGTAGGTCAAGATTGGTTGAAAGTTGGTTTTAAAGATAAGATAATCTAGATAAGATGAAATATAATAGATCTTATTATACCCTTAATATCAAATTATCAACAACATTTCACTTGGTCAAAGGCATTCACACTAATAAGTCAGATAAATAGGAAAAGTAGAAGAAATACAAGACACAAGATAACAATTTGTTTACTTGCATAAAGAATATTTTCGGGTTCAAAATAATATTTCAAAACTTTAAACAAGTATTTGAATGCAATCCTTCAAACATATAATTTAACAACATGATTTTCACTAAAAATCTAAACAAAGAAGAAATTAATTCTTTGCAAAAACCTCAATTGCATTCAAATAAGATAGATAAAAANTCAAAGTCAACAAAAGAGAAGTAGTCAGAGAAATTCCCTAGATCACGAAACCAACCAACACTTTATGCAGGCATTGTCAATAAGGAAAGAAAACAAAGACCAGGTTCAAATCAAAGGAATATTCAATGACAAGACCACTGGAAATTGTGAATATTGATCTAGTTGGACCAACTAGAAAAAAGGTCTTAAAAGGTGAGAAATATTTTATGTTATTAGTTGATGATTATACAATAATGACTGCAATTTTATTTCTCAAGAATAAGTCGAAAGCTTTTGAAAAATTCAATATCTACAAGGAAAATGTTGAAAATGAAATGGATTCAAAAATCAAATGATTGAGATCTGATAATGGAGGAGAGTTCACCTCAAAGGAATTTATGGACTACTGCAACAATCATGGAATAAAAAGGCAATTGTCTGTTGCTAGGAAACCTCAATAGAATGGAATTGTTGAAAGAAATAGCAGGACAATATAGGAAATGGCTCGAAAAATTCTAATAGTTTCAAAATTGACAGATATTGTTTGGACATAGGAAGTGCATACAATAGTTCACAGTCAAAACAGAGTAATGCTAAAAAACAACACTGACAAAACTCCTTACGAACTATGGAAAGGAAGACCACCAAATGTAAAGCACTTCATAGTTTTTGGAAGCAAATGTTATATCAAAATAGAAGATGGCGGAATGGGAAAGTTTGAATCTCGCGTGCACAAAGGAGTACTTGTTGGTTACTCAAGTACAAGGAAAGAATACAAGTGTTACAATCTAATATTGAACAAAGTTGTGGAAATAATCAACATGACAATTGATGAAACAGGCAGACCAAAATCAAAGGAAGAAGAAAATGAGTCAATTAAACAACCCTTAGAAGAAGAAACATAAGATGAAAAATAAGTAGAAAAGGAAGATGAAGAGAATTCGACAGAAGCAGAAGAGGAATTTCAACAAGTGCTTCCAAAGACACCTAGTAGAAGAGTACAGAAGAATCATCCTTCAGAACAGATTATATGCAGGAGTTGAGACTAGAAGAAGAATTTGTTCACTAGAACAAACACACCTATCACTCCCATCTACAATTGAACCAAACTGTTTTGAAGAAGCCAACAAGGAAGAGTTTTGGAAAAAGGTTGTGGATGAAGAATTAGATCAAATAGAGAAAAATGACACTTGGAGACTGGTTCCAAGACCAAAGAATAAGAATGTGATCGACACAAAGTGGGTCTTTGGGAATAAATTGAATGAAGATGGATAGGTTACAAGGAACAAAGCTAGAATGGTATTTAAAGGATATGCATAGGTTGAAGGAATCGACTTTGAAGAGACATTTTCCCCAGTTTCCAGAATGGAAGAAATCCATTTTCTTTTATCTTATGCATGCTCCAAAAATATTAAAATGTATGAAATGGACGTAAAATTATCTTTTCTGAATGGGGAACTTGAAGAAAAAGTCTACGTTGAACAACCAGAAGGATTTCAGTTGTCAAAGAACACAGATTATGTGTGTAAACTAAAGAAGACCTTGTATGGTCTAAAATAGGCTCCTAGAGCATGGTACTCTAGACTGGATAAGTATCTGCAACAGGTAGGGTTCAGAAAATGAATTGTAGACAACAAACTCTACATCAAGGTAAGTCAAGGTAATATTTTATTAATTGAAGTTTATGTTGATGATATTATTTTTGGTAGTGACAATGATAGGTTAAGCCAGAAATTTGTAAAAGATATGCAGAATGACTTTGAAATGTCATTACTTGGAGAACTATCATTCTTTTTGGGACTTCATATACGTCAAAGAAACCAAGGAATTTTTATTTCTCAAACCAAGTATATCAGAGAAATGTTGAAGAGGTTTGTAATGGAAGATTTTAAACCAGTTATCACACCCATGCAAACCAATTGCAATTTGAGTAAATATGATGATTCAAAGTCTACAGATCAGAAACAATATAGGTCAATGATTGGTAGCCTACTATATGTGACATCTACTAGACCAGATGTAATCTAGGTAGTCAGACAAGTTGCACAATTTCAAGCAACACCAAAGGAATCACATGTATTAGCAGTAAAGAGGATTTTCAGATATTTCAAAGGAACATAAGAGTTTGGATTATGGTATCCAAAAGGAAAGGATCTATCATTTGTTGCCTATATAGATGCAAATTGGGAAGGTTGTATTGATGACCAACGAAGCACCAGTGGAACAAAATTTTACTTGGGTGAGTGTTTAGTATCATGTATAAGAAATAAACAATCATCAGTATCCTTATCTACAGCTGAGGTGGAGTATATTGTGGCAGCATCATGTTGTACACAGGTTCTTTGGATGAAACAAAATCTGACAGATATACAGGTTGAATATGATGAGCCCATTCCAATATATTTTGATAATACAAGCACCATCAATATATAAAATAACTTGGTGATTCACTCCAAGATGAAGCACTTTCCAATCAAGTATAACTTTCTACGGGAGAAGGTTGCAGAAAACAACATGAGAGTTGAGTATGTGGGCACAAAAGAACAAGTGGAAGACATATTTACAAAACCAATTCCAGGGGAATCTTTTGAATATATTCGCCAGAGACTTGGAGTTATTTATACTCCAAAATGAATATTTTTTGAATTCTTATCTTATATGTCTTATATGTACACGAGGAAGCACCATAAGAGGATAGTTCAGTCAAGGGGAGCAACCCCAGATGGAAAGATACCTTTGCCATTGATGACAAAGTGGGGGAGATTTATCAGATGCATAGGATAGAGGCATGGTCCTAGGGGGAGCATGAGATAGAGGAATGGTTCCAGGGGGAGCATGGGTGATGTGATTTCAGTATTTCATCAGAGTGTTTCCATCAATTCCAAAGGGGGAGATTGTTGATTAAGTTTAGTTGTCATTGATAACAAAAAGGTTTGGGTAACAGACCCAAGTTTGTTTGATGTAAATATGAATCACTATTGTCTTGTCATAGTTTATAAGAAGTATAGATGGATGAAATCCAAAGTGGTCCCCTTATGGTGAAATCCCTCATGGGAAGACGCTTTGCAGATTGAGTTATCCTAGAAGTATGGTTAGAGAACCCATGCTTATTCATGGAATAATGAGATGAAGGTTAGTGAATTTGTCAGTGAAAATATCCTAGATGGATAGTACTTGTCACATCATTTTTGGTGGTATGTGGAACGTCACATAACTCCTCACGATTAGAGAGTTATGGCCATGAGAAGTTGGAGAACCCAGGGTTGGGTAATGGACCCAAGTTTGTTTGATGGATAATGGTATGAGTTTTGATATATTTTCAGGTAATACTATTATATATGGATGGTATATGTCATTCCATTTCTTTTGGTATGTGGAATGTCACATAAATTCTCACGGTTTGAGAGTTATGGCCTTACAAAGTTGGAGGACCCTTTTATCTCATCTAGAAGCCCCAAAATGTCAAAGTAGTCAAAGTGGTTCAAGATATTTCAGAAGATAAATAACAAAGTGAAGTGATGAGTGTACTATAATTCAAATTGAATATAAAATAAATTATTTAATTAATAATTTTAATTGAGAAATTAGAAGTGGGTTAACCATAAAATAAGGAAAGTGGGCAAAGTGACCTAGAAGATGTTTTTAGGGAAGCTACTTGGAGAGTATAAATAAGAGGAAAGGCTCTCTCATTTAAGACACACTTGAGAATATTGAATACCTATAGGTGTCTGAGGTAACCAAATGATATCTAAGCCTAATTTTTGAGGGAAGGTGAAGAAAATAAGGCCGAAATTCAAGGAAGGATAAATTCTTTTGATGATGCTTTCTAAGGTATGTTATTTACAGGTCATCTCACCATTTTCGCAATAACCTTTTTCCTAGAATGATTCAGAATGTGAAATTTCTATTACATTGAGGAAACATATCCAAGTATCTTTGGTAAAAAATTCATCTTGTGGGTCGTTGTATTTTTGTATTTACACTCCGTGGAAAATAGGGTTTGTGGCTAGTCCTGAAACTAGTCAAAAACAAGTGTTTCGGGTAAAATGTCATAACTGCTTCATAACAGATCCAAATTCAGAAAGAATTTATTTTTTATTTAGAGTACAATATTTAGTATTATTTTTAACAGTTTCAGATCGATTCAAGAAATATTTTGTGTGGGGCATGCTCTACAAGGTTTCTCTCTAGAATAATCCATAATTCAGCAAGGTATGCCAGTTTTTCTATAAATCCTTTTTCTGATAGGTTCCAAGTACTGACACCTAGAGGAATTGCACAAAACACACTAAAGAACATTTTGTATCAGTTTTAGATCCATATTCACTACAGACACAAAGTTATGGTTATTTCAAGTTAGGGTTGTTGACTAATCCAAAACTAGTCATGTGAGACTAAAGAAAATTTGATGAAAATGCTAGTCTCTTGTTGTTAAAGTTAAGGAAGGTTTGCAGGTATGTGATCATATACACCAGGTTTATTACAGAGTTACAAATCATATTTGTATGATTAAATTGATGAGGTCTTTTGGTTGAGGTACAAGTTGGGTACATGGTTGAGACAAGTAGTTGATGAGTTGGCACATACATTAGGTGTATAATTGATGATGTTGGTACATATTGATGAGTCATAGTTGATGAGTACTTGACACATTATTGGCACATACTTGGTTCATGGTTGATGAACTTGTTTATGGTACAGGTTGGTGCATGGTTGATGCACTTGTTTATGGTACAAGTTGATTATAGGTTGAGGTACAGGTTGATGCATGGTTCAGGTTTATTGGTACAGGTTTACAGTGGTATATCTCACAGTAATAGTGTGACAGTGGTTCCATCATTCTACTTCTACTTCAAGGTGGTTGGACAGGGCAAGGACAGATGGTTGTAGCCACCTTTCGGTTGTAGCTGGAGAACATAGGGGTTTGTAGCGTCCTTCTGGTTATAGCTAGAGAATTGGGGAGTTGGAGCTTCCCTCAGGTTGTAGTCTGAGAAAATAGGGGGTTGGAGCCTCCTTCCAGTTGCAGCTGGAAAACAAAGGAAGTTGGTGCTTCCAATGAATGTAATTCTTCGATACATATAAGAAAAAACATTCAATGGTTTTCTCCTGATTTGGGTTTCCACGTAAAAAAATGGTGTACTATGTATGTGTGTGATTGTTCATTTCTTATTGCTATTTATTGGATAATAATTCTACATTGATATAACACTTGGATTATTTGGAGAAAAATGATTATAATTACGCTATTACTGATTCACCCCCCCTCTTGGTAATCCAACATCAAGTATCTGGCATCTTGAAACTGTGGAGCCGCCATTGGATTATTCAATCATGGATTTGCTATGTGAATGATATGTAGTTTATGTTTAGTGCCTAATCCTTGTTCACCATCAAGAATTAGAACTGATCATTGTCATTCTCCTAGGGAAATATTTCTTCATTAATCCATTCCCCGACAATGACGCCAAAAGATGTTATGCCTAAATTTTGCACTAGACTACTATGGCACAAGAGCCAGGGCACCTAAGTTATTGAAATGATTTTTGTAGGTCAATATTGGTTTAAATGTTTTTTTAAAGATCAAATAATATGAATAATATGAAAGATAATAGATCTAATTATACCCTTAATATCAAATTATCAACAACATTTCACTTGGTCAAAGGAATTCACACTGACAGGTCAGATAAATAGGAAAACTAGAAAAAATACAAGACACAAGCTAACAATCTTTTTACTTGCATAAAGAATATTTTCAGGTTCAAAATAATATTTCAAAATGTAAAACAAGTATTTGAATGCAATCCTTCAAACATATAATTTAACGATAGAATTTTCACTGAAAATATGAAAAAGGAAGAAATTAATTATTTGCAAAAACCTCAATTGCATTCAAATAAGATAGATAAAAATGAGAGACACAGGTTAAACAATTTAACCATCGAAATGCTTGATTTATTGATTATAAAATGTTGCAGGATTTTAAGCTCCTTACAAATTTTAGATCTATATATTTCTTTCAAATTTCACCAAAACTGAACAATGCTTCCTTCTCTAAGGAAGCTCCACCCCCCCTCATTCCATTTGTTTTACAATATATAAATTTATCATTACAAATATCATATACACAATAGGTGGATTTACAACCAACTAATGAATATGTAGATATTTCTCACATCTAATTCCCCAAATCAAATCTATGAGGTAGCTGCCAAATATTATGTTTACTGGGTATTTTTAGGAAACCAAATTGGCGAATTTATGGAAAAATTGGCCTTAAATATCCACCTGTAGCTCCCCAATGGTTCACATTTTCGAGAAACGACCCAAGTGGAACTCAAATAACACTATTATACAAGTGTTTTTTTGATGGATTTTCCAAATTCCTCACCATTTTCTCGAAAAATGCGTGCAAAGTTGACTACAAAACAATCACCTACAGGTTTTTCTTTAGCACATTTAACAGTTTTCAAAACAAGGGTGCTGCAAAAACAATTTCCTTTCTATAGCGCGAGTTAAAACTGATAAAAAATACACTTGTTAACAAGATCACCATTCTGATAAGACAAGGTCTAATTTTGAAGCTTAGGAATGATTGCAGAAAGTACCCAGTTGCACAATACACATGTATGATTGAAATGTGTTGTCAGAACTTACAGTTTTTTTTGCAGCGCATTATTTGGCAATAGTGCTATTTTAGCACTACAAAAACAACATTATTTTTGTAGTGAATGCATTTTTGACCTTAAAACTTAGGAAAGATTCACACATTAGGAAATTAAATAAAACCATGTCTGATGTTACCAACTAAAACTTATGCAATCACTTCTTAGCATACTTTATAAGAAACAATGAAATTAAATTAAAGAAAAGGAAACCAAACGAAATAGTGAATGGAACACATGAAATATAAATAAAAAAAAGTAAATATTAATATGTAGAAGGCTTATGGGTGGGTAGGGTAGGATTAGGGATGGAGGATAAGTCATGCATGTAGGTTTAGGTACTAACACTTACTAACTTCATAGTTTTGCAACCCAAGTCTCAATCCAACATGTATCCTCTAATTTTTGGAAGTGCTTGGTTGGCCATAAAAAATGCATACATTGGTTGTAGAGTAGAAAATATGACTATAACTGATGGCCTATCCCAGAAGAAAATTGGTCTTGATCCTATTACCCAACCTTTGATAACATAAAATATTACTATGTGGCTAGAATAAGAATAATACTTGGCACACACAACTTCCTATCCCATCTACACAATCAACACATCCTTGAATAACAATACAATTGATGAGGACACTTTCCTTGAAACTTTTCTGCAAAATCAATATACAACTGATGTGAAAATAGAGGAGATAAATGATGATAATAGATCTGAAATTTCTACTGAAAACAATAGGCAGTTATGGACATATTAATTCACTGTTGAGATAGAATATCCAACTGTCAAAACCATAGACACCATCCCTACAAAAACACTCAAAATTAGTAATAAACTTACTAATAATAAAGAACAAAAGCTATTAGATGTGTTGAAAAGGAATGTTTAAGATTTTTCATGGGATTATAAAGAAAAAAAATACAACCATCCTTATGTTATTACTCACCATATTTACATCAAGGAGGACCGAAAACTTGTTAGGCAACCCCAAATAAGGATGAACCCTGCAATGAAAAACATAGTTAGACAAGAACTCCAAAAGTTGTTAGATGTTGGGTTCTTATATCCAGTGTCATACAGTGAATGGGTCTCTCCTCTAGGTATTGTTCCAAAGAAGAGTGAGAAATGGAGGATACGTGTATATTACTGAGAGTTAAACAAGGCTACCAAAAAAGGCCATTTCCCCTTACCCTTTATTGATCATGACCAATTAAGTGTTAATCCATATATCAATATCTACTAGTATCGAGGAGAATGTGAGATTTCAGATCACTTTATGTCTAGAACATATCATGACCATTGGATTACATTACTTTAAATTCATACTAAAGAAACACACATTTAGCTAAAGACATGTTAGACCAAGTTGATCTTAACTAATTCCTAAGTTTCTAAATAATATTCATAAGAGATACTACTAATGAAAATAATTATGTTTGTTTTGAAAAACTACTCTAATGTATATTGTATCACGCATCTTTACAAGGAGAAAATATGTAATCATATGTCCTAAGAATACACAATGAAAAGTGTAGAGGTTAAAGTTTCTCCAAGGATGGAGATAATTTCAAATGGGGGTGAGTGAACATGACTAATCATGTGACAAATCAATATATGTAAATTACATTTGGATATTTAGACACTTAGGAGTTAGTTATTATCAAGTCGGTCTAATGTGTCTGTAGGTAAAAGTGTGTTTCTTTAGTATGGATTTGTAGTTATGTAATCCATAGGATCACTTTGTGTCTAGAACATATCATCACACATAACTACAAATTCATACTAAATAAACACACATTTACCTAAATACAAATTAAACCAAGTTGATCTTAACTGACTCCTAAGCATGTAAATATCCTAACATCCCCCCCTAAGAACAACTTGGGGTAGGGTTGAAGGATGTACAAAGGTGAAACAATAGGATAGGGAAGGAGGAATTAGAGCCTATCTTTCCTTAATGATAGCTTCCTAAACTCCTAACATAGATCAAAGTTTGGAACTTTTTTATTTTGTAAGAGTATTTCTGAAAATGTCTACAACTTGATAATTTGTTGATCCAGGTGGATATCAACGACCACCCACCTATTCCACTGGATCAAAACACATTTTTCCACCTTGCGATTTTTTCTACTGTTTTTGGGTCCTCAACTTTCGGGGTCGTTTTGAGGCCCTAAATGACATTTTTTTGGATCGGAAATTCCAAGCACATAATGAAAGAAAAATTCTAGGATGAACATAATGTGTTCTCCTCAACTAGATCTTTCCAATGATGTATCGATCACTCCAAACAAAGATCGTATGAAAAAGTTATGCACTTGTGAAGTTGATGTATCAACTACCCCATGTAACATCCTGCTCTTGCGCACACTGAGAAAACTTATTCTTTGAGGAAATTTTCTTGCAAGTGATCCGAGTTATTATACTATTGGTCATTTTGATTATGATTATGAGATATTATGGATTTGATGATATGTTATTTTGTTGTATTTACATAGACAAGTGTTATTGATTGGATTCTCCTGAGTGTGCAGGACTCTGGACATTGAGGATGCAGAGGCATCAACGAAACCCATTGGACTCTGGATCGAGTCAAGGAGTGGACTATTGGGGTTTGAATGTTGTTGATTTGACATATGTACAAATGATTAGATGTTACGATGATTGATTATTATTGTTGACATGATTCATTGATGGATGTAGGCTGATGATAGCTTGTCGAACAGAATCACATACAGAGTAGAGGGGTCATGCACGAAAACTAGAGACATTGAGGGAGAGGTGTGGCAACAACCTTGCCACAACCTACTAGCACTCTCATTGTGGCTTGAACTGTAAGTTAACGATTACCTAGTTCGAGAATACGCACGATGTAGTGAGAGAAGACTGTGACAATTGCTCACGATGATTCTAAGGGGCACACAATAAGGTAGGAGAATTATTCCCTTCAGTATCCCACCAGAGTATTGACTCCAGGGGTTTGACGTCTACCAAATTCAGTCAAGAGGTGAGTGGCACCCTTGGAGCACGTAGTGCATCTTGGAGGACATGTCGTGCAAAGAAAATAGAAAGAGGCGAGTGGCACCCTTGGAGCACATAGTGCATCTTGAAGGACATGTCGTACAAATAAAATGGAAAGAGGCGAGTGACACCCTTGGAGCATATAGTGCGTCCTGAAGGGCACGTTGTGATTTCAACTAGTAAGTGAATAAACCTAGTGCTTACAAAACTATGCCTCCTTAGGACCTAGATGACCTTAAAATGAATGATGTGATAAGTAAAGTTTAAAAAACATTTTTTCCTAATAAAAAAAATGTCGCCCAACCTAGTGAAATTAAAACCTAGGTCTAAGTAGAGCATGTGGTTAAAMTGTTTTTTTATAAAACAACATGTAACAAGAAGGGGGGAAAGAAATTCAAACTTATTTATTAAAGTCAAAATTATAATGGAGGATTAAATTTTTAAAAAGGCGGTAATGGTTGTTTTTATCTACATTTTCTAATTTAATTTTTAGTTAAAAATAAAAGAGGGTAAATGGTTGTTTTTATCTACATTTGCTAATTTAATTTTTAGTTAAAAATAAAAGAGGGTAAATGGTTGTTTTTATCTACACTTGCTAAATTAATTTTTAATTAAAAAGGAAAAATGGTAAATGGTTGTTTTTCTACACTTGCTGAATTGATTTTTTTAGTTAAAAAGGAAAAAGGGGGAAACATAAAAGAAATAGGAAACCTAAAGAAAAAGGGAAACTTAAAGAAAAGGGGAAACGTAAAGAAAAAGCCAAATGTCTAACTTAGTAAGGAATATTGCTTTTGGAACTTTCTAATTATGAACTCAATTAGGAATTAAGCAAGGTGTAAGTCATTTAAGAATTGTAAGGGAATTTTGGGACACTGAGGAGCATTTTTAGGAATGCTCTTAGGTGGATGAGGGAAATAGGAACATTTAATTAATTAATAAAATTGATTTTTGGTGCAACTAGGGGATCGGGCGACATGTGTACGGGGGAGCATTTTCAAAATTAATTAAATGAAAAAGGAATTTAATGAAAATTTGGGAAACTGATTACTTAAAAAATCTATAACAAAGATGGTGGAGGAGGAGTATGGATCTCATCATTTTGCGTAACATTGCGCTGCTGAAATTTTATCTTGACTAAAATTTCTCTTGTGGGAGTTGGGATACCCAGCTCGGGTAACGAGTGGTAGCTCGACCTTGCGAGACTAGTTGGGTGCTAGAATTCTCTAGTATCATGTACATGGACCCTTTGTGGCTCGGGGGGCTTAGGGGAAATAAGAGTATGCATAGCATTGGTTGGGAGGTACTGGTGAGGTCACATCGATTGGCAAGTGGGAGCTTGACGAAGCATACATGGGACAATGACTTCAGAGCATTCACATTTAGATATGGTATGCATGTGTATATTTGTATTGAATGGTAGTTTAAATATTTTTCTTGTGCCTTCAGTAATGTAATTCTAATAAGTTAAGGTTTATGTTTAATCAGTGTAACACTATCCAAAGATTTCGTTTTTATCTTTCAACAAATTGTCTTGATAAGCCCAACATTTTATGATCAGAGAACTTGAAGTCATCCCAACCTTATGCTCGTTGTATTTTGAATTGATTACCCATGGTGAACCCAAAATTTGATTACAATGACTTCTCTTCTTTTGGTTTTATTGATTTAATACAAAGAAAAATTGAGTTTTTATCTTTTGTCTCATATCCTTTAAGTTATTAGTATGTGCCTGAGAAGTCGACCAGTAGCCTAATCAACTGTCTTCAATCCGATGTTTAAGACTGATATTTAAATGCCCTACTTTCCTGTGCATGGATAGTAAGTGAAGGATAAATTTTCTCCCAGCTATCTATCCCTTACTTATCTCCGCATTTTTCTCTTATGATTAATCTTTGATCTCTGCATTTTTATTTTATGCATAGTCCCTGCATCCTTCCCATAATTTTATCTCTATGTTTTTCATTTATTCATTATTGAATGATTATCTCTGCATTGAATGGTTAATATCTGAAAGATTAATCTCTGATTCCTTGGCTCCTGGCAAAAAGGGGAAAATTCATTTTTCCTGGCACTTTACCCAACATTCACACCACGTTTTTGTTGGTGTTTTACACAGCCTTTTGACCCAGTTTTTACACAACATTCTGGTTTGGATTTTATTGTTCCTTAGTCACAGATCTTAGTGTTATTACACAATGAAATTATATTTATTAGAAAGTAGTATCATATATTCAATAAAATTGTGAATGGACAATAAATTTAATATATATTGACAGTGATTTGTATATATCGTGTGACTGCGAATTTTATATATTTTATAGACACCAATTTTATATATTTTATGGACAACATGTATTTGATTTTATATGTTTTATGGACAACATATATTCGATTTTATATATTTTATGGACAACGATTTTATATATTCGATTTTATGGACAACGATTTTATATATTTAATAGACAACAATGTCATGTGCATGGATGATTTTAAGGATGGAAATTTATTTTAAAATGTAGAAACCTTGGTGAATCTTACTAATTCTTCATATGCCAACTATAAATTATTGGCGATATTTTTGTAAAAATATTCAAATTTCTAAGGATTTTATATAGTTTTTTATAAAATTTTGGCGATTTTTGAGGTAAAATAATTTTATCCTATAGAATTTGGGCGAATCATTTTTAAAATAGTGAATCTTGGTTTTGGAAAAACCATGGAAAATTAGCCCATGAGAGAAATTTATTCCCGAAAAGCATCTATGCTCATGTGTTAATAGACATCAATATCATGTGTTTAATAAACAAAGATATCATGTATTTAATAGATAGAGATACCACTCATTTAATAGACAGCAATGTCATGAGTTAATAGACAATGATATCATGTATTGAATAGACAACGATCTCATTCATTTAATAGACATCCATAGCGTATAATTAATAGACAGTAATAGTATGTATTTACTAGACAACGATATCATACATTTAATAGACAACAATATTGTATATTTAATAGACAATAATTTTTAAATAGACAACAATTTTTATATTTAATGAACTTTTTGTTTGATAATAATTATTTTTAATGTGTATAGATTGATGTAGTCAAGCGTCGGCATGGAATAACTAGTACTTATAAGAGAATATGCTTCTTACTATGCGAACATGGTGTAATTCATCATTACATTCCTCATTACACTACTATTAGTATTGATTATGTTAAGTGCATATATCAGTTGACTTTTTAATGCGAAAAAAAAAAAAATAGTTATTCCATAAATGGTAAAGAAAGATCAGTTTAAGGAATGTATGACTTATGTGGATTCAGGAAATTAATGTGAGGTGTGATTGCTTAAATATTATATTCCTTGGCACCATTAACCATGTTGATGTAGAATTTCTTTGGAATTTAAGGTCATGTATGATTGTTATAGTAGTCATATTTACCTTGCGTCCCGCTAACTTGTCGATTGGGTACTTGGGTATAGTCTTCATGTTTTTGACGATTAATTTAGTCTCCTAGTGTGTTGGATTTTTCTTGGGTTATTGGTATAGATATGTTATGTTGCACCTTGGTTATTGTCATGCCTAATGCCTTGTGATGACATGATTCCTAAAGAGGGGATCATTGCGCACCCCAATTGATAGAAGCGAATGATACCTGAGACAGAGTCATGTGCTTCCCAATGTGGGCGTAATGTTCATTGTATTTGATTTTGGTACTTGTGTTGTAACTCTTGGTTGTGGTTGTTCCTTGTTAATCCCTAAATAGTGGCTCATTAACC
>JZKD02S2130852.1:442091-476846 GCA_000966675.3 Picea glauca | reverse complement strand
TGGATAATGACTAATTATGACTAATAAACAAGGAATAACCTTAGGAAAAATAAATCCTAGGTGTGTGTGAAATAACTCCAACAAATATTTCAGCGCTAGAAGAGAGAGAGGATCTAGCCACATTGACCATGGATGAGTTACACGGGATACTCACAACTTATGAGATGAGAACAGAGAAATACAATCCAGTTACAAAGGAAGCACCATTCAAAGCATCTAAGAAGACAAATCAAAAGAGAAAGAAGAAGGCAAAGACAAATAGTAGCAATAGTTATATCTTAGAAGACGATGAAGAAGTAGCCAACTTCGTTAGAACACTGAAAAAGGGAACCAAAAAATATAGAGGTAAGCTTCCATTGATTTATTTTAATTGTGATGGTATTGGTCATATTGATAATAAATGTCCCCATAAGAAAAATAAAAGAAATGAAGAAGATTACTCCAAGAGTAAACAAATATACAAAGGAAAAAGAACCAAAAATATTTTTTTCAAGAAAAGCCTTTGCACCAAAGGAGATAGTTCCTCATTAGACAAAGATGAAGTCAGTGATAGTGATATATAAAGGGTCCTATTCATGGTAGTAGTAGATTCCAATGAAGAAGGATCCAAAGAAGAATATGAAGAGGCAAAAGTTGACTACAGAGAAGAATTGTTGAGTGCCATAGAAGTTATAAAAAGGGAAAAGAAGAAAAGCAAGTCCCTTCAGACATAACTGAAAGGAAAAGAGGGAGTTCAGAATTCCAACTCTGAAGAACTAGAGAAGATGATCACTAAATTAAAAATAAAAGTAGAAGAAGATAAGAGAATTGAAGAAACACTCAAAGAAAAGTTAGAATAAAGAGACATGATAAATGGAAATTTGGAAGCAGAGATTGTCACATTGAGAAAAGACCTTCAAAAGAAAAACATGAAGAACAACTCTAAAGTTTTGGATGAGATTATTATCAGTCAAAGGCCACATCATGACAAGTCCGGACTAGGAAACAACCAGACAAAAAATGGATCAAGCTCCAAAACAAAAAAACAAGAAACAAAACCAAGAAGCTACGTAAAGAAAGTCAAAGGATCTCCTGAGAAGAAAGAAGACAAGAAGTTTCACAAGGAATATCACAAAGATACTCCACCACCCAAAAGATTCATATTTCAGAATCAACAACAGTCAGAAACAAGAAGGCCTCAAAAAGAAGAATGGTCCATAAGAGTAAATCCTTTTATAATATCTTCAACTCCCAAGTATCAAACTATCTTCTTTGGATTATTTTATTCGTGTAACAATTTTGGGCATAAGGCTGTAAATTGTAGAGAAAATGAAAGGAACATAAAAAACCATGAAATTTATGCATGAGATGGTTATTTAAGAAGGCCTAGTGAAATACAGAGTAGAAGCTACAACAAGTTTGAATCCTTGAGTACTGAAACAAAATGCTACAAGTGCAACAACTTTGGACACAAGGCCAAATATTGTAGAATGAAAGTTCCTCGAAGAGAATCACAACATAACAACAACAATTACAGACATGAACCTCAAAGAATATGGATAAGGAAGCATAATTAGAAGAACAATGAAGAATGCACACTCGCTCATCAAGCGTAAGACAAGAAACATGGTTGATATGTTGACAGTGGTTGTTCAAATCACATGACAGGTGATAAGGACATGTTTCTGACCTTGAGAAAGGAAAGAGATGGGTCAGTCTCTTTTGGAAACAACAACTCAACCAAAATGATTGGAAGAGGCACAATCAACATTGGAAATAAGGATACCAAGGAAGAAAATGTTCTACTAGTGAAAGATATGAAACACAATATTCTTAGTGTAAGTCAAATGTGTGACCAAGGTCACAAAATTGTGTTTGATTCATAGAAATGCAACATAAGAAAATCATATTTAGGCAAAGTGGCAGTGACAATTGTGATAAATCCAAGCAACATATATGTACTAAGTGAAATTGGAAAGGAAAAGTGTTGTTTAGGAAAGGAAGATGATTTTTTGCTATGGCGCAAAAGAATGGGTCACATAAATTTTGAAAATATTGTCAAGGTCAGTAAAAAGGAATCAATTAGAGAAATTATCCAGATCATGAGGCCAAACAACACTTTGTGCAAGCATTTTCAACAAGGAAAGAAAACCAAGACCAATTTCAATTCAAAGGAATACTCCACAACAAAACCGCTGGAAATTGTGCATACTGATCTAGTTGGACCAACTAGAACAAAGGGGTTGAAAGGTGAGGAATATTGTATGCTATTGGTTGATGATTATAGAGGAATGACTGTAGTTTGTTTTGTTAGGAAGAAGTCAGAGACATTCATGAACTTCAAGATGTACAAGGATATGGTTGAAAATTAAATAGATTCAAAAATCAAATGCTTGAGATCGTACAATGTACGAGATTTTACTTCAAAGGAATTTATGAAATTCTGCAGTAAGCATGGGATAAAAAGGAAATTCTCCATTGCTAGGACACCACAAAAAAATGGAGTCATCGAAAGGAAGAACAGGATAGTACAGAAAATGGCTCAAACTATGTTAATGGATTCCAAGTTGACAGACGTCTTTTGGGTACAGGCAGTGCATACAACAATTCACATTCAAAACAAAGGAATGCTCAGAAACAATAGTGATAAAACTCCTTATGATCTATGGAGATGAATACCAACAAATGTGAAGCTTTTCAGAATTTTTGGAAGAAAATGCATCGAAAGAGAAGATGGCGGAATGGGAAAGTTTGATTCTCATGTGGACAAAGGCATACTTGTTGGGTACTCGAGCACAAAGGAAGCATACAAATGCTTCAATATAAGGATCAACAAAATTGTGGAAATACTCAATGTGACGTTTGATGAGACAGGTGGATGAAGGATAAAAGAAGAAGGCAAGGACTCATTGGAACAGGTTCACGAAGAAGAAGTAAAGGAAGAATACGTAGCAGAAGAGGAAGATAAAGAAGAGCAGTCCGAAGAAGAGAAAGAACAAAAAAATATTCAAGTTCCTCCAAAGACACCTAGTAGATGAATACAAAAGAATCATCCATTAGATCATATTATTGAGAATAAATATGGAGGATTTGAAACTAGAAGAAGAATTCGTTCACCAAAACAACTGCACCTAACAACACTATCTACAATTGAGCCAAGAAGTTTTGAAGAAGCCAACAAGGATGAATTCTGGATCAAAGCCATGGATGAAGAGTTAGATCAGATCGAGAATAATGACACTTGGGAACTAGTTCCAAGGGCAAGGAACAAGAATGTGATTGGTACAAAGTGGGTCTTCAAAAACAAATTGAACAAATATGGACAGGTTACTAGGAACAAAGCAATATTGGTATGTAAGGATATGCTTAGGTTGAAGGTATATAATTTGAAGTGACATTTTCCCCAGTTGCCAGAATGGAAGAAATAAGATTGATCCTCGCTTATGAATGCTCCAAGAAAATTAAAGTGTATCATATGGACGTGAAATCAACCTTCCTAAACGGGGATCTAGAGGAAGAAGTCTACATTGAGAAACCAAAAGGATTTCAGTTGTTAGAGAATGAAAATTATGTTTGCAGGTTGAATAAGGCCTTGTATGGTCTCATACATGCCCCCAGAGCATGGTATTCTAGACTAGACAGATACTTACAACAACAAGGGTTAAGGAAAGGGAATGTGCACAACAACCTCTACATCAAGGTAAATCAAGATAGTTTTTTTTAATTGAAGTTTATGTTGATTATATTATCTTTGGAAGTGATGATGACAGGATGAGATAGAAATTTGCAAAGGATATGCAGAATGAGTTTGAAATGTCATTGCTTGGAGAATTATCTTTCTTTTTGGGTCTTCATATATGTCAAAGAAACCAAGGCATTTTTATCACTCCGACCAAGTACATCAGAGAAATGCTAAAGAGGTTTAGAATGGAAGATTGCAAACCAGTTGATACTCCTATTGATGAAGGAGCATCACCATCAACATTCAATGAGGCCAAGTGGAGGAAAACTCAACATCCAGCGTGTGAATTCAGAACTGGTTTGCATTCCAAGGAGAGCATGTCACTTTAGTATTTTGAAAGTATTGTAATTAAAGGCCCCATAAGATTTTGAGGCTAGAGCCATTGTGAGTGCTCTAGGAGATTGTAATTTCTTTAATACATATAGGATTGTACATATTTTGAGCATCGAGTCATATCTATATTCTAAATTCTCATTTATTTTAATAAGCCTTAGTGGAAGAATGCTTTAATTATGATATGAAATCACTAGATTAGTTGGAAAGAAGGCTTGAGAATCCCCTCCATGTATAAATGTATGTAATCTATGCCCAAAAGAGGATACTAAAGATAATTGTAATTGTTGTTGGAGTTTATTGTAATTGTTGTTGAAGCTTATTGTGATTGTTGTTGAAGAGAATTGTTTTTGAAAGAAGAAGAAGGTTGTTGAGACCTTTGTAAATGTTTTGTTGGAGGAATATAATAGAGAAGATTTGCTTCACATGTCTGAGTTTGTTTATCTATGAGTTGATTGGGTAATGCTATGTTATCTATTTTTTTGTGCTTATATGCTTGTGTGTGTATTCCATGGTTGAATGAATGAACCTTTAATGTTCTATAAGTTTCATTTGTTTATCTCTTGAAATCTCAATGAAAGGAGTGCACATTGGCCACACAAAGAGTGCGAAGGCAGAGTCGTTTTTCAGACTCAATAGATCAGGAGAGATAGAGTGAATTTCATAGAGTGAGTGCAATGAGTGCACATATACTCGTTTGAGTATAAAATATCAAAGGAGAAAACCTGTGCAAGGTGTGCATAGGGCTAACACTTAGAGAAGTGTTGAAAAGGTTCAGAGAAGAGAGAGCACAAGGAGTGCGTGGGAGGTTTCTCTAAGTCTCAAGCTAATGAGAAGTAGCACAAGGTGTGTGCCAAATCCTAAGTCATTTAAAGTTGGTAAAGTTTAGGGAGGATAACAAGATTTAGTTCTCAAAAGGAAAGGAGAATCCCTTTTTTCTGGAGGACGAGATATGTTCGAAGGGAGCCAAAAAATTTCACAATCATTGGATCTGGAGAAGAAGTGTGAGTGTTAACCCTTTAAGTCCTTCAAACTTCACGTGTTCAAATTTTTTTAGGTGTGTGTCATGGAGGAGACAAATTTCCCGAAGTCTCGAAGCTCGAATTTAATCTGGACCATTAGTAGATGGAGGACACATGTCTGTAGATCAAGCGTGGTCCGTTAGTCTGGCTATCCGGAGAAATTGAAGAGTTGTTGCAAAAGTGTGTAGAACTCTTGAAGCTTTGAATCCCGGAGTAGATCTTGACCATTGGCATCGGGGCCTCATGTTGGAAGATTTCTAGTGGTTCGAAAATCTGGTAGTCCAGGAGAACGAAGGCCTAGAGTGTTTTGGCTCGAGAATTCCCGAAGGCTGGAGGAGATCTCGATCGTCTCTTGAGAGGGAAACATGGATTGTAGATCCATTCCTTTGCTAGTTTTCCAGTTAGGCACTCCAAAAGGAAGTGTGGTTTAAGCCGTGAAAAGATCTGAAGCTTAGAGCGCAGAGTAATAGTAAACCGTAGATCTGAGGTGGACGTCAGTTGTCTGATTTGCTAGTTCATAGTTTGCGCATTCGAAGGTATTGTATGTTGGAGCAGGGAAAACTCCCGAAGCCCGAAGTCCCAAAACTTCTTTGAACCTTATATAATGGTGCGTATTGAGAGTCGTTGATCCCCACCTTTATTCGGCTATTCGTGAATTCGACATTCGGGAGAATCGTTGTGTGTTGTAGTTGGAACTCCCGAAGCTTGGAGCTTTGAAGTGGTGGAGTTCCTACTGTTTAAAGGGTTTATCCTACAGTTTTGGCCCGAGGTCACGTGGATTTCTCCGCTGAAGAGATAAGAACCCCGCGAACACAATTTTGCACACATGGAAAAAGGAAAAGACTTGTGGTAGAGTATTTCGAGGGTTCAGCAAGATCCCAAGAGCTAATTCATCTCCCTTTTAAGAACGATCCTAGATTGGGAGGTCGCATGAGCCCCAGGAGGTGGGGGGGGGGGTTGCATCAAGTGGTATCAAAGATTCATTTTGTCTGTAGACAATAGGCAAAGGAGGACACTTTTCTGATATCATTAAGTGATATAAAGAGCAGGAAAATAAGCTCCGTGAAAAGAATATTTAGAATCATGCCGCCAAGAAGACGCAGAGAGAGACCAGTGGTTAATGAAGACATAGAGCAGGAAATGAGATATATTCGTGCAAGGTTGGACACCATGGAGAAAAATCAAAGAAGAGAACCCAAAGGTGGTGACGTCAATGAAGATGAAAGTGAAGATATCAAAGCAGAAGAAGTTGTAGGAAAACAAGTAGCAGAGGAGCGACTGCTGAGAGCTGTTGTCAAGATGGGAACCAAAGAAAAAATAGAAGTTCCAATGTATGAAGGTAATTTGAATGTAGAAGAACTACTTGACTGGATAAGTTCTCTATACAAGTACTTTGACTATGAGGATATTGATGATGAGAAGAAGGTAAAGCATGCGGTGACTAGATTGAAGGGAAATACAGCTTTATGGTGGGACGAGTTGCAAGCTGACAGAAGGAGCAAAGGTAAGACCAAAATCAAGAGTTGGGATAGAATGGTATCTAAGATTAAGGATAAATTCATACCCAAGGATTATTAGTTAAATCTGTTCAATAAGTTGCAGAATATGAGACATAAAGGTTTGTCGGTGAAAGAGTATACCAAATAATTTTATAAGTTGAACATAAGAGAAGAACACAAGGAGAATGATGAAGAAAATTTTGCTTGGTACATTAATGGATTGAGGTATAAGATCCAGGATGAGATTAGCATGATGACAATGAGAAATGTGGAATATTCTTATCAAGTATCCTTGAAAGAAAAAGAAAATTTGGTAAGGAAACAGAGTCAAAGGAACTGATGGAAGAGTCCTAACAGAGGAAGATGAACCATCAAAGAAAATTTCCAGAAGTCCAGAGGAGAAGATGGAAGATATAATAGTCAGACAAAGAGAGGAGGAAGCTCTAAAGGAGGACACTATGGGGGAATAAATTATTTTCCCAAAGGAAGAGGAAGAGGTGTAGGAGGAGAAGTGAAGTGTTATGCCTGTGGAAAAACATGGCACATGTCTTGGGAATGTCCTGAAAGGAAGAATGCAGGAAGTGGAGAAGCTCACATTTTTTAGGAACAACAGAAAAATGTGGAGACAAAGATGAAGGAAGAAGTAGCAAAATAAGGAAGATCACTCATGATGAGGAAAGCTCTCGTAAAGCCAGAGAAAGAGGTACAAGAACCAGTCCAGAGGAACAGTTTGTTCAGAACTGCTTGCAAGACTAGAGATAGGGTATGCAAGGTGATCATAGACAATGGGAGCATTGATAACTTGGTATCCATGAAGATGGTGGAAAAGTTGAAGCTGGAGATGACTGCACATCTGAATCCGTACAAGGTGTCGTGGTTCCAGAAAGGACATCAAGTCATGGTAAGTTGACAATGTAAAGTTGATTTTAAAATAGGTGGTTATATGGATGAAGTTTTATGTGATGTCATACCTATGGATGTTTGTCATGTTCTATTGGGGAGACCTTGGAAATATGATAGGAGTTTCATACATGATGGGAGGAAGAACACTTATACCTTGAGAATAATGGGTGTAAACATATGTTGTTTCCAATATAAGATAAAGGAGTAAAAGAGGAAGATAGTCCTAGTATACTTCTCATGAGTGGGAAGGAACTCTTAAAAGAAGTTAAGAAAGACCAGAAAATGTAGTTTGTTTTTGTAGGTAAGATGAGAGTCATCCTTACAAGCACTTCTATGAATGATTTGCCTGTAGAAGTTTAGGAGTTATTGGATGAGTTTGTTGATATTGCGGTGGATGAGTTACCTCACACTTTACCACCCATCAGGAGTATCAGTCACCATATTGACCTTATTCTGGGAGCAAGTTTTCCAAAAAAAGAAGCATACAAATTAACCCCTAAAGAGAATGAATAGGTCAAGGATAAATTCCAAGAGTTGTTGGATAAAGGTTTGATCAGGGAAAGTTTGAGCCCATGCGCAGTACCAACTATGTTGAGTCTGAAGAAGGATGGAGGTTGGAGAATGTGCACAAATTCTAGAGCCATCAATAAGATAACCATTAGGTATAGATTTAATTTACCCAGAATGGATGATTCAATGGATTGCTTGAGTGGAGCTAGTTATTTTTCCAAGATAGAATTGAAGAGTGGTTATCATCAGATAAGGATGAGAGAGGGAGATGAATGGAAGACACCATTCAAAACAAATGAAGGATTGTATGAGTGGCTTGTTATGTCGTTTGGATTAACAAATGCACCAAGTACATTTATGAGGTTGATGAATGAAGTACTCAAAGATTTTATTGGTAAGTTTGTGATTTTTTATTTAGATGATATTCTATTTTTCAGTAAGACTGAAGAGGAGCATTTGAGACATTTGAAGATGGTGTTGAGAAGATTGCAGTAGGAGAAGTTGTTGGTGAATTTGAAATAATGTTAATTTATGAAAACATAACTTGTTTATTTTGGGTTCGTAATCTCTTCAAATGAATTGAAGATGGATCCAGCGAAGGTGAGGGAAATAAGAGAATGGCCTTCTCCAAGATGTGTGTTTGAAGTAAGGAGTTTTCATGGGTTGGCAAGCTTTTACAGGAAATTCATCAGGAATTTCAGTAGACTTTGTGCACCCATACTAGAGACCATAAAGAAGGAACATGGATCTTTTAATTAGATAGAAGAAGATGAGAAGGGATTTAGAGTGTTGAAAGAAAAGATAATAGAACAACCTGTTTTAGTTCTGCCATATTTTAAGAAGACTTTCCAGGTCAAATGTGATGCAAGTGGAGTATCCATTGGCGCATTTTTAAGTCAAGATAATAAGCATGTCGCTTATTTCAGTGAGAATTTGAATGATGTTAAGAGGAAGTATTCAACATGTGACAAGGAATTTTATGTTGTAATTCAAGATTTGAAAAATTTGAGGAATTATCTTATCCCGAAGGAGTTTGTTTTGTATACTGACAATCAAGATTTTCATTTTATAACCAGACAAGAGAAATTGAACCAGAGACATGCCAAATGGGTAGAATTCATGCATAATTTTACTTTTATTATTAATCATATTAGTGGAAGCGATAACAAAGTTGCAGATGCTTTGAGCAGGAGATGTTTGATCTTGCAGGAATTCCAAGTGGAGACTTTGGGATTTGAACACCTCATGGAGATGTATAAAAAAGACCCGGATTTCAAGGAATCTTATGAAGCATGTGAGAACCCTTTTATAAGAGACAAAAATAATTGGATGGAGTATTTGATCCACGACGGAAATTTGTTCAAAGGAAGTCAGTTGTGTATCCCGAAATGCTCAATGAGGGACAATTTGTTAAAGGAGAAACAGAGCGGAGGATTGGTTGGACACTTTGGCCATGATAAAACGTATGCACAATTGAGTTCTTCTTTCTATTGGCCAGGTATGAAGTCTGATGTGAAGAAGTTCGTGGATAGATGCATAATATGCCAATATGATAAAGGAAAGCAACAGAACACTAGATTGTATCAACCATTGTCTATTCTAGACAAGCCATGGGATGTTATAAGTATGGATTTTGTTCTGGGATTACCAAGAACCCAAAGGGGAAGTGATTCAATCTTTGTGGTGGTTGATATATTTTCAAAGATGGCAGATTTCATACCATGTTACAAAACCATTGATGCTACCCACATAGCGATTTTATTTTCAAGGATTTTGTGAGATTTCATGGGTTTCCCAGGAGTTTAGTTTCAGAAAGAGATACTAAATTTGTGGGACACTTTTGGAGGACCTTGTGGAAGAAGCTGGGAAAAACAGTGTCTTTCAGTTCATCATATCATCCTCAGACATATGGACAGACTAAGGTGGTGAATCGAAGATTAGGGAATCTATTAAGGAGTTTGGTCATTGAACATAACAGTTAGTGGGATTAAATTCTACCCTGAGCAAAGTTTGCATATAATGACTCATCGAATAGGAGTACTGGTAAGAGCCCATTCCAGAAAGTATATGGGATGCATCCAAGAGGAATTTCAGAGTTGAGATATTTTGTATGAGATGAATTTTGAAGTGCAGGAATAGAGGACTTTGTTGGAGATATGAAAAAGTTGCATGATCGAATCAAAGGACAACTACATAATAGCAACCAAAGATAAAAAAAGAGAAGTAGACCAGAGAATAAGAGAGATGAATATTGAAATTGGAGATCAAGTATTGGAACACCTAAGGAAGGAAATATTTCTGAAAGGGAAATATAATAAGTTGAAGATGAAGAATATAGGACCTTGTAAGATCCTCATAAAATTTGCTGCAAATGCTTATGAGATTGAATTGCTAGAGGACATTGGAATATGACCAATATTCAACATAGCTAACTTATACCCTTACATGATAGATGATACAAAAGGGAAATATGGTCAAGAGGAGATTCAGTGGAAGCGACAGATGCCCATAGCACAGAAGCCACATATAGAGAAGATTTTAGATCAGAGGATTGATAAGAAGAGCAAGAGAAAAGTTTATTATGAGTATCTGGTTAAGTGGAAAGATCATCCAGTAGAAGATGCTTGTTGGATAATTGAAACTGATATCCAGAAGCATGGAAAGAGAGTGGAGGATATCATGGACATGAGTCCATGAATATTTTTGTCCAGAGGAGTATGATGCAAGAGCACTGCCATCAACATTCAATGAGGCCAAGTGGAGGACAACTCAACATCCAGTGCATGCATTCATAACTCATTTGGATTCCAAGGAGAACGCGTCACTTTAGTATTTTGAAAGTATTGTAATTAAAAACCCCGTAAGATTTTGAGGCTAGAGCCATTGTGAGTGCTCTAGGAGATTGTAATTTCTTTAATACATATAGGATTGTACAGATTTCGAGCATCGAATCATATCTATATTGTAAATTCTCATTTATTGTAATAAGACTTAGTGGAATAATGCTTTAATTATGATATGAAAGCACTAGAGTAGTCAGAAGGAAGGCTCGAGAAGCCCCTCCATGTATAAATGTATGTAATCTATGCCCAAAAGAGGTTGCAAGAGATAATTGTAATTGGTGTTGGAGTTTATTGTAATTGTTGTTGAAGCTTATTGTGATTGTTGTTGAAGAGAACTATTGTTGAAAGAAGTTGAAGGTTGTTGAGACATTTGTAAATGTTTTGTTGAAGGAATATTATAGAGGAGATTTGCTTCAGATGTCTGAGTTTGTTTATCTATGAGTTAATTGGGTAATGTTATGTTATCTATTTTTTTGTGCTTATATGCATGTGTGTGTATTTCATGGTTGAATGAATGAACCTTTGATGTTCTATAAGTTTCAATTATTTCTCTCCTGAAATCTTGGTGCAAGGAGTGCACAGTGGCCACGCAAGGAGTGCGAATGTAGAGTCATTTTTCAGACTCAATAGCTCAGGAGAGATAGAGTGAATTTTGTAGAGTGAGTGCAAGGAGTGAACATATACTAATTTGAGTATAAAAGATCGAAGGAGAAGACCCGTGCAAGGTGTACACAGGGCCAACACTTAGAGAATTGTTGAAAAGGTTTAGAGGAGAGCAAGAGCAAGGAGTGCACGTGCGATTTCTCTAAGTCTCAAGCTCAGGAGAAGTAGTGCAAGGTGTGTGTTGTTGGCCCTTGGTTACGGAAAGAAGAGAAGAAAAAGGAAGGAAAGGTAAAAAGAGAGCTTCGCGGGAGACACAATAACTGTCACTGAGTCGAAGTGAGCAAAAGAGCATGAAAGATGGAGCGAAGTGCGAAAAAGCAAGTCGTTGGACGAGGAGATCAAGAATGATAGATCAGCAAGAAAAAAGGATCGTGGACAACTCAACAAGTAGAGAAAGCCATCATCAGATGCTTTGGAGTACCACGCGATGAAAAAGGAAAGACACGCTGGCGAAGCCTGAGAAAAGTGGGTCAATTTGACCTAGGGTTTTAGACACCTAGGGTTTTGGTATCTAGGGTTTTAACACCTAGTTTTTGACCTAAGGTTGTCGGTGAGGGATTGTGATGTATAAATAAAGGTCAAGAGGACCTAGGTCGGGTTGTTGTTGTTGTTGTTGGTCATTGAGTATTGGTATGATATTGTTGTTATAGCTCTGTTGTGGAGGGAGAGGATTGTATTGTGAGATCTTCAGCTGTGTGTGAAGGTGAAGGCCTGCAGCTAGGTGTGCAGGAAAGGGAGAGAAAGAGAGAGAAGAAATAAGATCTTCTAGCTGAGAGCGTAGATAAGAACTGTATGCTTTACCTTAATAAATCATAAGCACAGTTCTATGGACGTATCCCTAGAGAGAGCGTGAACCACATATATTTTGTGTCATCTGTGTGATTGATGCCTGGATCTCTATCATTGTTATATTGTTATTTGCAATCTTATGTTAAATCATATCTATAGCTGCATAGGATAGACCTGGCTGATAAGTGATATATGAATGTTGTATTGTTGCTGTGATAGATCCACTTGATATTCCTCTGGTAGTAGACATTTATGTTCTCTAATCCCCCTCTTAGCTGCTTCGAATGAGACTGCATCTTCTTCGCAGGTGCTGCCGAAAGGGGCAGTAGCTAGGGCTTGTTGGTGCACTCTTAGAGTGAACCTTGGGTCTACCCCTGTGCCAACAAATGGTTCTGTTGCCGGAACATGAATCTGTGTAAGGAAATGTCAAGGTGGTTCCCATCGAAGAAAAAGATTCAGAAGTGGATAGAGGATCAAGAGAGGGACTTTGTTGAAGCCCAAAACAAGAACCCTAAGCTAAGTACTGAAGGTTGGCTGCAGAGACACATCTTCACCGATATTCACGAGATCTTCTTTGGAGGAATCCATCAAGAGTTATACGAGTGGTTAGCCAAGTTAGTTGATACCCAGTTCAAGATCAGATCTAAACCTCTCGTGGTCTGGACGTCGGAGTTGATTCAGAAGGTTAAGAGAGTCGAAAATGCTGTATCGAGGGTTATAGATCACTAGTTCAATAGTACCATTGGAGGGTATATCACTGAATTTGTTGTTGACAGAACAAAATCATATAGCCAGACTGAGAGATACTTCTTCAAAGGACCCAGAGGAAAATTTTTACAATTTCTTAAGCTAAGAATCAAGATGTTTTTGCATGAAAAGAATGTCTTGAAGATACAATAGATTGGTTGGATCCGAAAAGGCTAATGTTCAAGAATTCGGACAACGACAGCGACACAGAAGCTGGACATACGCACAATGAAAAAGTATTTCGAGGGGTTCACCTTGAGAACCTGTTCAAGAAAAACTACAGAGACGAGGGTTTCTATAGTGGAGAAGAGGCAGATCTGACAGATGAAGAACATTCAGAACCCACCAGAGAAGAGGAAGAGGAAGATGAAGAACTTCGCCAGAATGAGATAGAAACATCAGGAATTGGGCAGACCACTGAAGTAAGTAATATCAATCCTTATGTTATTTTGGAAACGCTAAGTAATCAGAATATTCTGAATCACCAGAGTCCGCAGACTATTATTACTAGTAGTTCATCATCTACTCAGACAAGAAACCTAGGCAGCTCTATGGAAGACGAGATGAGGCTCCCTATCTTTAAAGGAGATGGATCTGAAGATCCTGATTAGCACTGGTTCCCATGCGAGGCCGTATGGAGCATTAAAAATATTACCAATGAAGCTGTTAAAAGAATCTAGTTTAGCACTATATTGAGGGATTGCACACTGAGCTGGTACATGAAGCTTGTCCAAGGACTTGCACAGCCTAAACCACTAAATGTGATCAAGAACGTGCTGGTTGCAGAGTTTAAAAAAATTAATTTGGAGTCACAGTGTATTACTGAGCTGAAGGAGATCAAACAAAGGTAGACGAACCTGTTTGGGAGTTCGATCAGAGATTCAAGACCCTAACCAGCCAATTGACTTTTAAGATCTCAGATGAGCAGAACAAAGAATGGTTCATCGCTGCTCTTTTACCACACATCAGAGTTCCCCTGATGTAGCAGAAGATTGCATCGCAAACAAAAGCTTTGGAGATCTCCATGAAGCTTGAATCAACACCTATGGGAGAATCTAGCTCAAGCATGAGCCAGATCTTGAGCTAGCTGACTAGTTTGTCTCTGTAGGTTGAGGATATGAAGAAGGACAAGGGGAAGGACAAAAGAGAATATATTTGGTGTGTAATATGCATATCTGAAGGTCATGATAAAGAACACTATCCCCTATTTCATGAATATTTGGCCTCAGGAGCACCGAGCCCCTTGAAGCAAGTTAACCTGCCCTGGTGCGAAGTATGCAAAAATGAACATCACCCTGGTGAGTGATATTATATGTAGAAGTATGTTCAGACACCCACAAACTTGTACTGCACATTTTTTAAGTCCATAGGGCAATATTATAGAGATTGTAAGGCTTTTGACCTGATGCACGAAAGATCAAGAGACATATACAAGATCCAAGGCGAAGTACACCAAGAAGGAAACAATGCACAGTATAATTCTCCAGGAAGAGGAAGTTTCAATCCTTATGGTGGATATAGAGGACGAGGATGAGGAGGAGGTATGGGTTGAGGCCGAGGACAAATAATCTGTTACAACTGTGCACAGCTGGGACATTTAGCGAGGGATTTCTAGAACCCTTGCACAACCTGCAGTTATTGCAATTCCTTCGAGCATGTCATCGAGGATTTCCCTATGTTGTTGGCTAAGCTTCAAGAAAGACGAGGACCTCAGCAGAACCCACAAATAAAATTTATCAAAGATGAACCTCATGAAGCTGATCCTATATTTGATGTTATTACAATAGGAGGCGTTGTTACAGGATAGGATAGAGTGACCAAAGAGAAGATTGCAGAAGACTCAGGAATCATAAAAGCTGCAGAAAAGACCCAGATTTTTTATGCAAAGAAAGAAAGGAAAATATTTGAAGAGGCAAGGAAAGAATTCAAATCATATCAAGGGTCTTCTTCAAAAACAAAACCAAAAATAAGAGAATATGGAATGTCTCACGCATTTGATCAGTATTCTTTGCCCAGAGAGGGAAAAGAGGTAAGTAAACTTGTCAGTTTCTTATATATGTTTATAGAACTACTTAAAGATGGGAAATTTATACAAGAATTGAAAAATCTGGTTAAACAGTATGAGCTAGGAAAGATAGATCCCTTACTGAATAGGGAAGTACACAAAATTGGTAAGAAGAGAAGGGAAAATAAAGAATTACACTTGAATGCTCAGATAGAAGAGTATGATATAGACTATGTGGTCCTCGACTTAGGGTCGGAGGTCAATGTCATGACGAAGAAAACGTGGGCACTGATGGGGAAACCCAAGCTGATCTACTTCCCTATCAGGTTTTTCGTGGCCAATCAACAAGCTGTCAGCCCATTTGGACGATTAGAGCATGTCCCAGTGGACATTGACAAAGTAAGAAACTTTGCAGATTTTGAGGTAATTGAAATTGTTGATGATAGTTTCCCTTACCCTGCATTGCTAGGAATTGATTGGGCCTTCAATAATTATACTGTTGTTGATCTAAAGAAAAGGCATATGAAATTTTAAAGAGATGGCCTTAGGGTCATTGCACCTTTAGATCCAGATGAGGTTCCTTGATACACAGAACCTATCAGAGAAGAAGACCACGCATATGAACTGGAAAACATCTACAAACTAACAGCCAGACAACATGATTATATCAATCCTACAGTCGATGGGAATCTGAGCTGGCGAAGTGACAACACATGTTCATCAGACTTGAAATAAGCACTAGAGAACTGGAAGAACCAGATGTATGAAGTTTCTACCAGAAGATGTGCTAGAATAACCAGAGAGGTTCGCTGGATCGACACAACAGTGAGTAACTTACCCACATTTGATGGGTTGAACCCTTTAGAACACTTCTTATTAGAGTTTGAGACAAGTGTACCAACATAACATAGGTTATTGGCAATGGATGAGGCCATGAAAGCCACACCAGCAAGATGGTGGGGGATGCACAAAGGAAACATCACAGACTTGACACAATGTTGAACTTTGATGACAACGCAGTTCTTAGCACAAGTAGGAAGCTGCGAAGTGAGGTACATAGGTAAAAGTTTCCCAAAGGACCATGTGCGAAGCTGCAAAGAGGCCTGGAGTGAAATTCCTCAAGAACAATGGGTGCACAGATTCATTAACACATTGGACACGATTCCTATGAACTGGTACCTTCAAGCGGAGCTGCGCCTCGTCACTTCAGATTGGGAAGGTATGATCCAGAATTTTGTAACCACCTTTTTGTTTGAAAGTGAATTTCCTTCAGTAGACCAAGCATTACAGATTGTGAGACACAAAGTATTTAAGGAGGCATCTGGCCTCCCTTTGGAGAAAGAAGAGGATGAATGGACCGCGCCATTCCAGAAATTGCAAGGATGTTACAACATTAATGTCGATGAAGATGATGATCCGATGAAGGTAAACATCGTTGAGATAGAAGGCCACATAAATGTGGAAGGACCAGGAGTTGAGCTTCCATTCATAGGAAATATGATCAAAATAAAGAAAGTCAACATTGGGACAGAGGAGACACCGAAGCTTGCCAATGTCGGAGATTATTGGGATGCTACTACTATTGACAAGATTACAGAGTTATTGCACGAATATCAGGACTTGTTCCCGACCAAATTCATTGATATGAAGGGAATCAAAGGGCCTATGGGTGAGATGAGAATACCTTTGAAACCAGATTCAAAGCCAGTCAAGAAAATACCTTACAGACTGAACCTGAAATACAAGGAAACAGTGAAGATCGAGCTCAACAGAATGCTGGAAGCAGGGATTATTGAACTTGTTGAAGAGTCGGAGTGGATCATCCCTATGGTGGTACAAGAAAAGAAGATAGGAGACATAAGGATCAGTGTGGACCTCAGAAAGTTGAATGAGGCATGTCTGCATGACCCTTTCCCTACACCATTCACAGACGAAGTGTTGGATAACTTGGGAGGACAGGAAGTATATTCTTTTACAGACGACTTTTCGGGATACCATCAGATCCGCATTGCCAAGGAGGACCGTCATAAGACTATGTTTGCCACAGAGTGGGGATCCTACCAATATACAGTAATTCCATTTGGATTGAAGAATGCCCTAGCCATCTTTTCCAGGGTGGTGGTCGAAGCATTCAAAGAATTTTTGCATAAAGTTTTAGAAGCATACTTTGATGTCTAGACTGTTTTTAGTTTGTTGAAAAATCATATTGAATGTCTAAGGCTAATGTTAGACAAATGCAGGAAGTATCAAATTGATTTGAATCTAAATAAATGCATCTTCTTCTCACCATTTGGAGTGCTATTAGGTTATATTGTATGCAAGAAAGGATTGTTGGTTCACCCATCTAAAATTGCAATTATAGTTGATTTTCCACCTCCTACTTCAGTCAAACAACTACGCACTGCACTAGGCCATACTAGATATTACAGGAAATTTATCAAAGGATATGCCCAAATTACAGAAGCAATGGAGAATCTACTGAAGAAGGACTACCAATATGAGTGGATAGATGAATGTCAGCAGAGCTTCGACACACTGAAACAGAAGATGGTCACAACGCCCATTCTGGTTTTTCCAGATTGGAGAAAAGAATTCCATGCGCATGTTGATGCATCTTCTATTGCATTAGGAGAAATACTGGCACAACCTGGAGAAGGGGACATTGATCATCCATTAGAATTTACCAGTAGGAAGATATCGACAACTAAAGTTAATTACACCACTACAGAGAGAGAGGGAATAGCCATAGTGTATGCACTGCAAAAATTCCGCCACTACTTGTTGGGAGGACACTTTAAAATGTTTACTGATCACTCCACACTGAAGTACCTAGTCAACAAACCAGTGTTGGGGGGGAGAATATGCAGATGGATTTTGTTGTTTCAAGAATATGATTTTGAGATCATAGTTAAGCCAGGAAGAATGAACAAGGGCCCAGACCACTTATCAAGGTTGGAACATGGCGAAGAACCTACCAGTTTGGAGGATACATTACCGGATGCACAACTGCTCACCATTAGAAAGATTGATGACCACTTTGTAGACATAGTCCAATTCTTGTCAACAGGAATGGCTCCAAGTGAGTATACAATTCCTTAGAATAAACAACTAGTGGTGTGTGTTGTAGACTTTTCACTTATAGCTGGACAACTGTACAAAATGGGACCGGATGAAATATTAAGGAGGTGTGTTATGGAGACAGAGAAACCACTGATCCTCACAGAAGCTCATGAAGGCATCACAATAGGACATTACGCAAGGAAAGCAACTGTGCAGAAGGTTCTACGAGCTGGCCTTTGGTGGCTTACGTTACACAGAGATGCTAAAGAGTATGCCAGAGAGTTGGAAAGCCATCCCGAAGAGATGAAATTCCATTATCACTATAGATGACCCTACAAGCATTTGAAAAGTGGGCCATTGACTTCGTGGGGCCTATAAACCCACCAGGAAAGCACACAAGAGCAAGGTACATTATTACTGCCATAGAATACTTAACCAGATGGGTCGAAGCCAGAGTAGTCAAGGCCTGTAGTGCAACTACAACTGCACATTTTTTATTTGATGACATAATAAACAGGTTTGGATGCCCTAAGATCCTTATGAGTGATTAGGGTACACACTTCATCAATAAGACAGTTGTAGCCTTGACTGAAGAATTTGTAGTCCACCATCAGAAGAGTACACCTTACCATCCACAAGCAAACGGAACAGTTGAAGCATTCAACAAGATATTGGAGACAACATTGACAAAGATTTGCAGCGTGAATAGGGATGACTGGGATTTAAGAGTACCAATAGTACTTTGGGCTTCTAGAACCACTTGGAAGAAATTAACAATGCAGACCCCCTTCAAGTTGGTTTATGGTCTAGAAGCTATTGTCTCGATGGAATACTTAGTACCAAGCCTAAGAATTGTTGCATTTACAAACATGGATGATATTGGCGTTGTTCGCGAGAGGCTTGCACAGTTGGTTGAACTAGAAGAAGACAGAATCATTGCAGGATTCCATCATCACATTTAGAAGGAATGAGAAAAGTCCTATCATGATAGGCACATCAAGTAGAAGACATTCAAGTAAGGTGATTTAGTATTGGTGTATGACAGTAAGTTTATCAAACACCCTGGGAAGTTCAGAATGCATTGGCTCAGACCATATGAGATTTCCTATGTTACAGAAGGAGGAGTTGTGCCGCTGAAGACATTGAAGGGAGACTGGAAGGAAGGATTGGTGAATGGGAGTCGACTGAAGTTGTACTATGAGAACCAACTGCCTTGCAGCTCTCAGTAAAAGCATGAGGAAAAGGGTCCAGGTACCAGGTGCAGTTGAAACTGGGTACCAGACACATAAAAGACAGTCTACAAAAGGATGGAAAGGAGGCATAAAGCAGAAAGAAAGGGCTGCACTGCGTAGTCCAAAGTTGAAGTAAAAAAAGAGGATCATATCTGAAGTGCCTCAGGACGAGTCACAGGTGAGTGTTGGGGGCCTGTTGGCCCTTGGTTATGGAAGGAAGCGAAGAACAAGGAAGGAAAGGTAAAAATTGAGCTTTGCGGGAGACACAATAACTGTCACTGAGTTGAAGTGAGAAAATGAGCAGGAAAGATGGAACAAAGTGCAAAAAAGAAAGCCGTTGGATGAGGAGATCAGGGATGACATATCGACAAGGAAGAAGGATCGCGGACAACTCAACAAGTAGAGAAAGCCATCATCATATGCTTTGGAGAACCGCGCGATGAAAAAGGAAACACAGGCTGGCGAAGCTCGAAAAAAGTGGGTCAAGTTGACCTAGGGTTTTAGACACCTAGGGTTTTGGTATTTAGGGTTTTGACACCTAGGTTTTGACCTAAGGCTGTCGGTGAAGGATTCTAATGTATAAATAAAGGTCAAGAGGACCTGGGTCGGGTTGTTGTTGTTGTTGGTCATTGAGTATTGGTATGATATTGTTGTTATAGCTCTGTTGTGGAGGGAGAGGATTGTATTATGAGATCTGCAGCTGTGTAAGAAGGTCAAGTCCTGCAGCTGGGTGTGCAGAAAAGGGAGAGAAAGAGAGAGAAGAAAGAAGATATGCTAGTTGAGAACACAGATAAGAACTGTATGATTTACCTTAATAAATCATAAGCACATTTATGTGGACGTAGCCCTAGAGAGATGGTGAACCATGTATATTTTGTGTCGTATGTGTGATTGATGCTTGGATCTCTGTCATTGTCATATTGTTATTTGTAGTCTTATGTTAGATCAGATATATAGTTGTGCAGGATAGACCTAGCTGATAAGTGATATATGAATGATGTATTGTTGTTGTGATATATCCACTTGATATTCCCTTGGTTGTAGACATTTTTGTCCTGCAATCCCCCTCTTAGCTGCTTCGGGTGAGACTGCATCTGCTTTGCAGGTGCTACCAAAAGGGCCAGTAGCTAGGGATTGTTGGTGCGCTCTTGGAGTGAACCTCGGGTCTGCCCTTGTGAAAACATGTGCCAAATCCTAAGTCCTTTAAAGTTAGTAAAGCTCAAGAAGGATAGCAAGATTTAGATCTCGAAAGGAAAGGAGAATCAATTTTGTCTGGAGGACGAGCGGACGAGATCCATTCAGAGGGAGCCATAAGTTTTCACGACTATTGTATCTAGAGAAGAAGCACAAGGGCTAACCCTTGAAGTCCTTCGGACTTCAGGTATTCGAAATTTTTTAGGTGTGTGTCGTGGAGGCGAAAAATTTCCCGAAGTCCCGGAGCCCGAAGTTAATCTGGATCATTGGTAGATGGAGGACATGTGTTCGCAGATCAAGCGTGGTCCGGAAGTCCGGCGATCTATATAAATTGAAGAGTTGTTGAAAAATATTGTATAATTCCCGAAGCTCTGAAGCCCAGAGTAGATCCTAACCATTGGTGTCAGGGCCATGTGTTGGTAGATTGCTAGTGGTTCAAAAATCCAACAGTCCGGGAGAATGGAGGCGTAAAGTGTTTTGGCTCGAGAACTCCCGAAGGCTGGAATATATCTTGATCATCTGTTGAGAGGGACATGTGGATCATAGATCCAAACCTTCATTAGCTTACCTCATCACTCCAGAAGGAAGTGTGGTTCAAGTCATGAAAATATCTGAAGCCCGGAGCACGGAGTAAACGTAAACCGAATATCTGAGGCAGACGTCAGTCATCCGATATGCTAGTTTGGAGTTCATACATTCGAAGGTATTTTATGTTGGAGAAAGGAAAACTCTCGAAGCCCGGAGTCCCGAAACTTCTATGAATTGTAGATCACAATGTGTATTGAGAGCTGTTGATCCCCGCCTTTATTCGTCTATTCGCAAATTCAATGTTCGGGAGAATCGTTGTGTGTTGTAGTTGGAACTCCCGAAGCCCAGAGCTTCGAAGTGGTAGATTTCCTACTGTTTAAAGGGTTTAGCCTATGGTTTTGGCCTGAGGTCACGTGGTTTTCTCTGCTGAAGAGATAAGACCCTCGCAAACACAATTTTACGCACAGGGAAAAAGGAAAAGACATGTGGTAGAGTATTTCGAGGGTTCAACAAGAGCCCGAGAGATAATTCATCTCCCTTGTAAGAATGATCCTAGACCGGGAGGTCGTACGAGCCCCAAGATGTGGTGGGGGTTTGCATCACCTTTGAAAGATAGTTGAAAATTAAGTAAAGATGATGATTCAAAGGCTAGATGTCAAAGGTAGTACAGGTCAATGATTGGCAGCTTACTTTATGTGGAAAACTCTACACCGGATGTGATGCAGGAAGTTGGACAGGTGGTGCAATTTTAAGTAGCACCAAAGGAATCACATGTTTTAGCAGTAAAGAGGATATTAATATATCTCAAGGGTACAAAACATTTTGGATTATGGTATCCAAAAAGGAAGGATCTATCAATTTTTTCCTACATAGATGCAGATTGGGCAAGTTGCATTGATGATCGAAGAAGTACAAGTGGAGCAACTTTATACTTGGGTGAGTGTTTGGTATCTTGGCTAAGAAAGAAACAGTCAACAATATCATTGTCTACAACTGAAGTAGAGTATATTGCCACAACAACATGTTGTACATAGGTCCTATGGATGAAACAAACATTGAAAGATATATAGGTTGAGCATGATGATCCCATTCCAATATTTTGTGATAACAAAAGTGCCATCAATATCTCAAAGAATCCAGTGATGCACTCCAAGACGAATCATATTCCGATCAAGTTTCATTTTCTACAGGAACAGGTTGCAGAGAATAATATTTGAGTTGAGTATGTTGGCTCCAAAGAATAGATTGCATATATATTTACAAAACCGCTTCCAAGGGAATATTTTGAGTATCTTCGCCAGAAACTCGAAGTAGTTTCTTCCCTACAATGACTTTTGAATGCTATTCTTATATGTCATAGATTTACACGAGGAAGCACCATGAAGAGGAAAGTGGAAAATTCAGATAAGGGGAGCAACCCCAAGGAGAGTTCAGTTAGAGGGAGCATCCCTGAAGGGAATTTACCTTTGTCATTGATGTCAAAGGTGGAGATATTTATCATATGCAAGGAGAGAAAGAACATAGACTTGATTCCAAGGAGAATGATGGTCACAGAGAGAGCATGAGCATCATGACTTCAGTGTTGCATCAGAGTGTTTAAATCAATGACAAAGGTGGATATTGTTGATTAATTGGGTTGGTTGTCATTGATGTCAACCTTTGAAGCAAGTCAGGTAGTAAATTATGGTATCCCCAGAAGTTTGGATAAGGAACCCATGTTTATCTAAGGATAATGTAATGAATATCAGTGAAATTGTAGGAGATACTATCATAGATGGATACTACATGTCGATCTGTTTCCGGTGATATGTGGTACGTCATGTATTTCCTCATGGTTGAGGATATATGGCTTAGTGAAGTTGGAGAACCCTCATGAGTTATCTAGAATCCCCTAGAAGGTCAAACATGTAAATTATACTAGAATCTCCTAGAATAAGTTTACTAGTCAAAGTGGTTGTAACTAGAAGTTAACCATGAGTAAAGTTGTTGCAATAAGAAAATAATTAAAAATAAATTAGTTGCAACAAGAAGTGGTGAGTTTACTATTTATGGTAAAGTGGTTGCAAGTGGGTAAAGTAGTTGAAAGTGGGTTATCCCTAAAAGAGGGAAGTTGGGTAAAATAGTTAGAAGATAACCCCTAAAGGAATCCACTTGGAGAGTATAAATAAGAGAGCAAGGGACTCCCATTATCACCTACTGATAACATTGAATATATATTGTTGTGAAAGGCTTATTGTATGTACTCATTGATATATCTAAAGTTGTGTAAGTCTAAGGAAGAGAAGGTAGAGTGACGGTAAGGTTTCGTGGCCACAGTGGAGAGTGAAAATATCGTGAAAAACCTTAGTTAGGGTAATCCCCATGGGTCACCCAGTAGACGTCCCATGAGGCACCCTCTCGGGTTGTGTAGAGCTTGTCATGTGAGGCCTCTCTTGACATCTCGCTTGCATCACACGAGGCACTACCAAAATTGAGGGTTGAGGCATGGTTCAGGTTGCAGAGGTTGAGTAGAGATTACATGAAGTGTGATAGTGTTCAGGTATGACATTTGAAGCTACATGATAAAAAAAATGTATGTTATATGTTTATGAGTAGTTGGATCTTGTTGTTTACATGAGATATGGTTATGGGAGATTGAGAATTATGGGAAATTGAGGATTTTTCCTAGAGAGGTTGTTTGTTTTATGGTACATACTGAATGAGACAGATCTACAGAGGTACAATGATGGTATGTTTGGTATCTATCATTGGTACATCTTGTTGGACTTATTGTTGAGGCATATATTGTATTTCTTGATACATGGTAGAGGTTTTTTTGTTGAGGTGTGCTTCTCAAGTTGTTGGTACAGTTTGAGGTTGTATAACAATGAAGGTTTGATGTCTGGTTGATGTGAGGTTTTATTATACATGACTATGATTGTTTTCATATGTATGGCACATGACTAAGAGACATAGTTTCACATGGTTTGAGTTTTATTCTTGTGATATTGGGTATGAGATCTATGTTATCAGATCTGATTTGTTGAGGAGATTATTGTTACAGGTTGTTGGTACAGGTTATTGGTACAGTTTGACTACAGATTATTGGTACAGGCTAAATACAGGTTATTGGTACATGTTGACTACATGTTATTGATACAGGTTGACTACAATTTGTTGGTACATATTCGTACAGGTTTACAGTGGAAGATTTCACAGTGATAGAGTGACAATGGTTTCATAAGTTATTTGACACTTATATTTCAGGGTGTTTGGATGGGGCAAGGATAGGTGGTTGTAGCCACCTTCCGGTTGTAGTTGGAGAACATAGGAGGTTGTATCATCCTTCTGGTTGGAGCTAGAGAATTGGGGAGTTGGAGCTTCCCTCGGGTTGTAGCATAAAAATATAGAGTGTTGGAGACTCCATCCATTTGTAGCTAGAGAACAAAGGAAGTTGGTTCTTCCAATGAATTTACTTCTTAAATACAGATAAGAAAAAGCATTCTGTGGTTTTCTCCCACATTGGGTTTCCACGTAAAAATACTGGTGTACTGTGTATGTATATGATTGCTCATATTTCATGGTTTATTTATTCTTCACTTGTTGAATGATATTGATAAATTGATCATAAAGTTAATAACACTTATATATTATGGTTAAAAAGTATTAAAAATATCTATTACCGATTCAACCCCCCTCTCAGTAATCCAACAATTGTAATAACCCTATCTCGAGCCCCAATTATAAATGTACATATAGGCTAGTGAGCTAGGAGATTTTGAGGCCAGAGTGCTTATGTAATATGTAATCACACTTGGATTTATAATAAAATACATCAGTGTTGTAGACCAACCAGAAAAAAAGAGTATGGGGGGATAGAAATACACTAGAAGGGAAGGGGGGATAAGCCAAGGGTGCTTAATCCCAAGGGAATATTATATTAATATTTCCTAAAGTCTAATTTATGTGATATTTTAATATAATTCCTAAGGATGGGGAACATATTAGCCAAGTGGGGACTAGGTAGTTCCCAACATGACAAGTGTCAAGTTGGGAACATCCATACATAAAGTTGGGAAATAGTCTATTTTCCATCATCATTACCATGATTTGATCATCATTATCACTATTCTGGTGGCCATTTGTACCTTCCTAACATCACCATTCATACCTATACTTGGGAGCGTTTGGGAGATTTTGGTATCCATTTAACCTGGGTAGTTTAAGCTAAAGAAGTGAGTTTTAAATCTCATGAGCATTCTCTCTGGGTGGGAGAACTACTGGGAATTGTTTTCCCTATGTGTTGGGAAACAACTATATAGCTATGAGAAAAAAATTATGGCCTATTATTGAATCCCCAAAAGGGAAGTGGGGCAACCAAAGGACTATTGAGAAGAGAAGGGGCACACTTCCTGGGGTGGGAGAGGTTGTAGGCTAGTTGTAGCAATTGGCACCTTGACATGAGTGTTATTTTGTTGGTTAGACCTTATTCTGGCTTTGGAATCCTTCCCTAGTGGAGTTTCTAGCCTCAACTTAGGGGTGACCTAATGTTGAGAATTTTATGAGAAGCAAAGCCTATGGATGGGAGGAAAGCCTAAAGTATTCACAAAATTGGTGAATTATTAAAAAGATAAGTGTTATTTTATCAATGCTTTTTTTATGCTACTTACTGTGTGAATGCTTATATAAAATTATGCATGTTTATTATACTTGTTTATGCATGAATTGTATGCTTTTTTCCTTGTATAATTACTGCATATGCAGAGCATGTTATAAATTAAATAGTATCAGAGAGGAATTTTTGTGTGGCATGGCCAAATTTGGGGCTGGGAATGCTACATTGAGGTATCATAGAAAAATTTTGATTTGATGGTAATGGGTTATGTTACAAAGTTGTATCATAGCTTCATGTTTCGACATTGAGTCTGCATGGGTCAAATAACAGAGTCTCGAAGATGAAAAATTGCAGAAATTTAATTTTTAGAGTATGTCTGCAAACTATTTGATAAAATTACTATTACAAATTTGGGGGAAATTCATAACTAATTGAAGACAATTCATCCTAGATATTAAAAATCCCCAATTTGAATCTCTAATTGGGCATTTTCGGGCCTATAATTGGCTGAATTTCAAAATTGCAGAGCGACCATAGGGAAATTGGAAGGAATTGGGGAAAAAACCCATTTTTTGTAGTATAATTCATGAAGAATTCGATGTGGATGAGTTGAATTTCAAGAATAGAGGTCAAATTTATGTTTACATGGCTGAATTAGCTATAATGATCTTAATTACAAAGTTTACAATGGCGCTTGCGGAAGAGAATTATGCAATTGGGTGGAGTTGGATGAAATTGGGCAAAAGCCCCAATTTCCACAGTTAAATTCAAGGGAAATTCGATGGAGAGGAGTAAAATTTCGTTCAAGGGGGTCAAATTCATATTATAGGACCATAATTGGCCACAACAAGCTTAGTATAGAGCTTCAAGAATGGTTGATAAAAGAAATTCCAAAATTGGGCATATTTGGAAAATTTTGGGTATGTTTCCATACAGTGACATCATCATGACATGGAGGCCACGTGTCAGTTGAGGTGGCAGAAAAGTGACGTGTACTACTATGATGGAAGGTACACAGTGGCCTATTTGGTAGGTGGCAGGTGATGTGGATCTATGGTGGCGGGGCGTCTGCCTGCCCTGTGGAACCTTGACTCCAAAACCGCGATGAGATTTCAAGAATTGGCTAAGTAAAAGAATGGATCGGGTGGATAGAGAGGATCAGGGGTATTATGGAGGAAGCATGAAATTACCATGGCCCATGGTGAATTTTACAAATTTGACTTAGTATCAAGGCATCACGGAGCACGGTGAATGATATGAATTTTTCTAAGTATGAAAAATCAATCAGACGGATGGGGTCGCGGATATAGACAAGTGAATCAGGTAAATGGCTTAGACCCATAGTGAATTTTTTGAAAAAGTTTCGAAGTATAGGTGTAAAATAAGGGCTTCATAACGTGAGAGTGTAGTTTGGAGACTGCAAAAGTTTGAATGGAAGAAATAATGACCTAAGACCCACAATGAAATATTTTGATGGCTAATATTGAATCAGAGTCTAGATCGGATGGTTGTTAAGTACAAGGGTCATGCCGACTGTTCTGATGGCCAGCGATAACAAACCAATGGTCAATATTAAATTCAAAGTAATTATCGAATGATCACTAAGCGTTGAAGCTATGTTGCATGTGCTAATGGATATCCTTTCCTAGATGATATTCCTTTCCTTTCCCTTTCCATCAATAACTTTCTACTCAAGATTCAAAATTGAGCAAGAGAACAATCGTTGGAAAGGTCTTGGACAGAGGAGTCCATGCATTCATCCATAAATGTAAATGGGATAGTAAAATTCACAATAAAATCGCAAATGATATTTTTGGTGCATTTAAAGGGAAGGATGGTGCATAAAATGATAGATTTGTTAAATTATTATAGTCTAACAAATCCTATTGCATACAATTTTTTTAGAACTAAGGGTACAAATAGAACCAAGTAGAATTCAATAAAGAAATTAGAGACCAAAAGCATGGAATATGCACATATAACTTACAACTATGAAGATGAAGTCGGGGGGTTGGGTGTGAGCATGGGTAATGCAGGGACATAATCCAATGGGCATGGACAAAGAAAATATGAGGGAATGAATTTGGTGGAGACTATTAAGAGTTTGAAAAGATATGTGCAAAGCTATAAGTCTGATAATGAGAGGCTTATGAAGGTTAAGGAGCAACAAGATGGATTCAACATCAAGTTGTTTTGGATCTTGGACACAATATAAAAGAAAATGGATAAGGAGATAGGATCAAGCAAGTCCAAGAGTTCTATATCTCCTTCTAGAAAGGAATAACTTAGAAGTGCAGGTAGACATCATCATCACTCACCAAGGAACTCAACTAGAAGGGCATACAACAATCCAAGTATATCTCATGTCAGAAAGTATAAGAGGAGGTTTGGGGGGGATGAACTACAAGGAGAAATTAATAACATCAAAACTCGTAACTTTGATGGCAAGTATAAGAAATACGAAGATGTATATACTTGGATGTTGGGCATGAGGAGATACTTTCAATTACACAATTATTCCTTACATGTAGAAGGAAGAACTGTTATTTACCAGCTGAAGGGAAAAGCATCATTGTGGTGGGACCAACTTGTGTAAGTACAACACATGGATGAGAAGAAGATCACTTGGAGGTAGTTCAAGAAGTACTTTCAGAACAATTATTGACCAAGTGTTATTATGATAGGAAGATGAAGGAGTTATTTGAACTAAATCTTGGGAGTATGACCATGGACGAGTATGAAAGGAGATTTTTAGAACTGTTGAACTATGTTGACTTCATCAAGGATGAACATATCAAGATTCAAAGGTTTATAAGTGGGTTTCCATTAATATCCACTGACAAGATATAGTATCATGATCCTAAGACATTGGATGAATCAATAAGGAGAGCCAAGTTCCTCTATGATCAACATAGAGGTAAACCAACTTTCCAAAAGGCCTGGGAAGATAAGAAGAAAGGTAAGATTGAGTAGAGGAAGAAGAGGAACAATCCACCATTATTCAGAAATCATTCTCAGGGGCATCCCAGCTTGAAATGAGCCTAGAATGACATAAACATTGGGGAAAAGGACAAAGAAACAACCTATTAAATGTTGGGGTTATGAGGTTGTTCACATGTATAGTGATTTTCCTCATAGAGGTGAAAAGGTGAGGACTATTCACAATGTACAACATGTTGATACAATTGAGGGCATGGGAACAAGCATGCAAAGGATCTATGCATCCTTGGACAACAATAAAGTTGAGTTTCATTCCCAAATGATTGAAGTGGAAGGTAAGATCAATGATAAACCTATTGTTATTTTAATTGATTCATGAGCTAGTGATAGCTATATAGATCTTAAGTTGGTGGAAATATTTCAGTTTCCAATAAGAAAGTTGGGGAAATATTGGTTAGTTCAATTAGCTACATAAGATAAAAGAATAATTAATTATATGGTTAAGAAATGTCCAATGGACATGAATGGACTAAGCACAAGGGAATACTTGAATATCATATCTTTGGGTTCTTATAATTTCCCAATTGGTATGGATTGGTTGGAAAAGAATCATGTTGTCCTAGATTGCTATAATAATCCTTTAATTGCTTAGATGAGGAAGGAAACTTAAGGATAGTTTAAGGTATTCCAAGGGCTACAACCATCAAATAAATTATATCCTTGTAGTTGAAGAAAAGCTTCAGGAAAGGTTGGTAAATATCTGTAGTGCATATGGAAGAGGAAACTAAGGATAAAGTTCCAAATATTAAAGACTATGTAGTCCTAAATTAATTTGAGGATGTATTTAAAGAGATATTGGGGTTTACACCGAAGAGAGATATTGATTTATCTATTAATTTGATGTCTAGAGAAACCCCTATATCCAAGACTCCTTATAGGATGAGCACGCTAGAGATGAAGGAATTACAAATACAGCTTGAGGAGATTTTTAAAAATCACTATATATGCCCAAGTGTGTCACCTTGTGGTTCCTCGGTATTATTTGTTAATAAGAAATATGGTACTTTGATATTATGCATTGATTTCAAGAAGATTAATAAAGTGACTGTGAAGAACAAATGTCCTTTTCCAAGGATACACAATATTTTTTATCAGTTGAAAGATGAAAAGATATTCTCCAAGATTGACCTTAGGTCAGGATATCATTAGGTGAGAAACAAAGAAGAATATATCAGCAAGACGGCTTTTAGGAAAAGGTATGGCCATTATGAGTTTACAATGGTGCCATTTGGGTTGTCAAATGCACTAGCTATATTCATGTATTTAATGAATGGTATTTTTAGAAATTACTTGGATAAGTTTTTCATTGTCTTCCTAGATGACATACTTATTTAGTCCAATTCTAAAGAAGAGCATGAGCAACACTTGAGGATGGTGGTACAAGTATTGAGAGAGAATCAACTATATGAAGAGTTTATGTGCCTAATTCTCAATAGTTGAAAAACATGGTCTTGAGAGAGATGCATAATGTGCCTTATTCTGGGAACCCAGGTTACCAAAAAATAATTGCAGCTGTCAAGAGCCAATATTTATGGCCAGACATGAAGAAAGAGATGGCTTATTATATAGCCAGATGTCTTGAATGTCAAAAGGTAAAGGTTGAGCACAAACACCTAGTTGGTTTGTTGCATCCATTGTCCATTCCTGAGTGGAAATGGGAAGTGATAACAATTGATTTTATCACCAAGTTAACCACAATAGTGAAGAAACATGACTCCATCATGGTGGTGGTGAATAAGATCACTAAAGTTTTTCATTTTATTCTAGTGAAGCTAACTCAAAAGGTAGAAAACATTGTAGATGTTTATACGAGGGAAATTTCGAGGCTGCATGGTCTACCTAAGGCAATTGTTTCTGACAAAGATCCCAAATTTACATCAAATTTTTGGAATGGGTTATTCAAAGGATTTGGGACAATTCTGAGTTTTATCAAAACATATCATCCAAAGTCATATGGGAAAATAGAAAGGGTCAATTAGGTGATTGAAGATGTTAAGGATGTGTGTGATGGATAAACCATCCAAATGGGAAGATTATCTACACTTAATTGAGTTTTATTATAATAATGGGTATCTTGCATCTTTGAAGATAAGCCCATTTGAAGAATTATATGGAAAAAAGTGCAATATGCCAGTGTGCTGGGAAACATCGGTAGACAGAGAAATGGTTGGGACAAAATTGCTTAGGGAAAGGGAAGAACAAATGGAGAAGATAAAAAAGAATTTAAAGGCTTCCCAAGATAGGAAGAAAAGTTATGCAAATAAGGCCATAACTCACAGAGAGTTTAAATTGGTCAACCATGTGTTCTTAAAAGTGAAGGCCAAGAGAAGTTCCCTGAAGCTAGGGATCTGTTCAAAACTAGAAGCAATATATTGTGGACCCTTTGAAATCCTAGAGAGGACTGGTGTCATTGCATACATGCTTGCACTACCTGCATCCATGTGCATTCATAATGTATGCCATGTATCTTTTCTTCAAAAGTATGTACCTGATGCTAATCATGTAATTTATTGGAATGTGATCCAAGTGGAGAAAGAAGGAGACTTCTGAGTTCAACCGGTGTGCATAATGGATCGAAAAGTCAAGCTTCTCCATAATCGAGAAATAGGAATGGTAAAGGTCCAGTGGACCTGTTATGGTCCCGAAGATGCAACTTGGGAACACGAAGATGCCATGCAGAAGGACTACCCACATCTTTTTGAAGATTTTTGAAGATTTTTTATTGTACATGTGTATATAATGCACTAAGGAAAGTGCATAAATAAGGGAGAGGGGAATGTAATACCCATAAGTTGGGCCCCAATTTTAAATGTACATATAACCTGGTGAGCTAGGAGATTTTTAGGCTAAAGTGTCTATGTGATTCTCAAGTCAGAGAGCCTAGATACTAAAAGGCCAGTGAGCCTATCATTGTAATATGTAATCACACTTGGATTTTTAATAAAATACATCATTGTTGTAGACCAACCAGAAAAAAATAGTATAGGGGGATAGAACTCCACTAGAAAGGAAGGTGGGAATAAGAGTCTAGGAAGGGGGACTAAGCCAAGGGGGCTTAAGCCCAAGGGAATATTATATTAATATTTACTAAAGTATAATTTATGTGATATTTTAATCTAAGTCCTCAGGATGGGGAACACATCAGCCAAGTGGGGACCATGTAGTTTCCCACATGAAAAGTGTCAAGTTGGGAAAATGCATACATAAAGTTGGGAAATAGTGTATTTTCCATCATCCTTACCATGAGTCGATCATCATTCTCACTATTTTGGTGGTCATCCATACCTTCCTTCCATCACCATTCATTCATGTACTTGGGAGCTTTTGAAAGTTGTTGGTATCCAGTCAAACTAGGTAGTTTGAGCTGAAGAAGCAGGTTGTCATGCCTATGTGCATGTTGAAGAAGTAGGTTTTTAGGCCCGTGATCATTCTCTTTAGGTGGGATAAATGTTGGGAATTATTTTCTCTGTGTGATAGGAAATAGCTACATAGTGTGAGACTTTCTATCCAGCTTGTTGATAAATCCTCGAAAAAGGAAGTGGGGTAGCTGAAGGACTATTGAGAAAGGAAGGGGCATACTTCCTAGGGTGGGATAGTCTATTGTAAATGAAAGGTTGTAGGCTAGTTGCAGCTATTGGAACCTTGACATGAGTTTTATTGTGTTCGTTATACCTTAGTCTGGCTTAGGAAGCCTTCCTTGGTGGAGTTTCTAGCCTCAGCTCGGGGGTGACTTGCCGCTGAGAGTTTTATGAGAAGTAGGGCCTATGGATGGGAGGAAATTCTGAGGTCTACATGCAATTGGTGAATTATTAAAAATATAAGTGTTATTTTATCAGTGGTTTTTTTATGCTACTTATTGTGTGATGCTTATATAAATTTTTTCATGTTTATTATATGTGTTTATGCATGAATTGTATGTTTTTTGCATTGCATAATTACTGCATATGCAGAGCATGTTATAAATTAAATAGTATAAGAGAGGAATTTTTGTGTGGCATGGCCCAACTTGGGGTTGGGGATGCTACATTGTGGTATTAGAGAAAATTTATGAGTTGATGGTAACATGGTACGTTACACAAATCCTCTCTAAGGGATCTATATCCTCTAGGTGGGATATGAGAACCATCAAAAAAAAATTCAAAACACATATCAAATTCAGGGCCTTTACCATGGCCAAGGGATAAGAACAAGGGCCTTAGGCCCTAAATGAATATTTCTCATGCTCAATGGATTAGTAAGGCCTCTAACTAAGAAAATGGGAACCATGGTTAACATATTTTTCACAATAAGAATGGGTATCTGGGCCTTGACCATGGCTAGAGGATAAAAATAAGGGCCTCGTTCCCTAAACAAAAATTTCTTGCACTAAATTTCTATGAACAAGAAATTTGAATTGGAATATGGGCAATCTTACCCATTATTTTTCATAGGGGTAATCCCATTGCTTTTCTTCACCACCCTCATGATTTTCATCACTAAGATCCTTGGATATTTGGGGGACTTATTTGTTTTTATGGTTCATAATGAGTTAGAGAATTTGATGGCATGTTGTTTAATCATATGATGATGCATAGTCCCTTTGTTGAAGCACCCTAGGGTTTGAGCATGACATTGGATTCATTCATATTTTTTGGCATCTTCATAGTTCCCAATGTAGTTCATATTTCCCAAGGCATCTTCATGTATCTCGAGGTAGTTCATGGTTCCTAATTCATTGTTCAAAAAAATTTGGGGTTACTTCTTCATGCATTGAGATTCTCATGCCATGCCATGTCCTAGTTTCTTGAGTTCTCACTTTGTTCACCATTTGGAGGAACATGTCACTTAATTTTAGGGTACATCCACTTTGGAGATTGCATTAAAGGTTATATTTGGCATGTGCATACTTGCTAGGCCATCCCATGACTTGAGGGTATGATTCACATGACTTGTGGAGGATTTCCACATCTTTAATACATCATATATATTTTTTTGGATCTAATTTGGAGGGGCTTCCCCCTTTGGAGGATTATTAATAGTGATTTCTATGCCCTTTTCACCTTGGAGACTTATGCATCCACCTTGAGGAGACCTAGGAAGGTTGAATTGCAAACTTTGAGAAGTTTGTTGAGAATATAGACACTTTGGGGGCCTTTGGAGCCTAGGTGTTTCATGTTGACTTACCTTCTTCCCTCATTTATGGAGACATTCCTCTCTTTTGGGGTTTTTTTACTTGGATCATTGTACATATGGCTTGACCACCCCATATTTTATGTAGTTTAGACTAGATAGTTGGAGGAGAATATTGTTTTATCCCTCACTAGGCTTGATCTAAGGATCTCACATGAGATATTGTTATTTTATCATAAAGGAAGTTTAGAAACACTCTATATAAAGAGGTTCCCTTCCTCATTATCACTCATGGTTGGATTTTTTTGAGCTTTCACTCCTTGGATCTTAATTGACATATCTTTCTTGGAGCATATGGTTGTCTAAAGGGTTCTTTATTTGTGGATTATTGCTGTTGATTCTTGAAATTTATCTATCTTGATTCATATTTCATGCTTACGTATTAATGGTGCAATTCGCAAGTCTTCATAAGATAACTAGATCGATCCATTTGAAGGGTAAAATCTACCATTCAGACGGAAGACATTGTAGGGTAATTCCTTTCTTCTTCAATTTTTGGTTTGGAAATTATTTGTTGCCTTTCTTTGTTTTTCATTTGGATCCCTAGAAACAATATCAAGTAAGTTTACCAAGCCATAGTTGATCTTGCTGGTGAAGGTTATTCATGTGAGGACCCCTTCTTGTTGAACCTTGATTTTCATTATTTATCTTGATTGGATGGGAGATTATTCTTCCTTTTGGTTCTAATACTTGAAAGAAATATACCAACTCTTAATAGGGTTTATTATTGACCTCATAATCCATTTGATTCACCTTGACTCCATTTCCCTTGTTGGATTTGGCATTGATCTCTAATTCCTTCCATCACCTATTTTAAAATCCCCAAAACTATGTTTTACTAAGGCTACTCTAAACTTCACCTTGTGCCTCATTGCTTGGCCTTAGTGATCCTAATACAGATACCCCCCTTGGGATGTGTTATCTCCTCAAATGACATAGTCAA
>JZKD02S2130852.1:422068-432695 GCA_000966675.3 Picea glauca | reverse complement strand
GACACGAGGCTTTTTGTCAGTTAACTGGAACTCCAAGCCATGCATGGCCGAGAGTTCGCCAAAAACCCTAGCTCCTTCTAGCCTATAAAAGGAGGGGTAGGGGTACTATTCAGAGAAGGAAAATCATAGCAAAGAAACTCTGCCAAATTGTCAAACCAGTTTTGTCCCAACCTTTTAGCTTTGCCTCAAGCTTTAGGAGAAACTCAAGAAGCAGCAGTTGGAGGACAAAAGGAAGAGGAAGAGCCCAAGATCAGGATCGTGGAACGGTGACCGGCCTCAGAAATCATTGTAAGTTGATTCATATTGAAGCTAATGAAAAAGATACTTTTCCCGTCCCGAACACACGAATCTCGTCTATGTTATTTGATTTGTGTTTTATCTCTAACCCTATAATAGATCAGTAGCATGCATGCATAGTATTGTTTTGATTGCAGGAAGCTTTGTGGAAGGATCAGCAGCAGCAAAAGGACAAGAAGCTCAACGGAGGATCTACTTCAGCCGTCCGGAAAAAGGTTGGTTTATTCTTCTCTTGTATGCATGTGAACAAAAGGGGTTTCAGATTCGGGTAGAAGGTCAAAAGTTAAGTCTTGAGGGTCATGATCTGCGTATAAGCTTAGAGCCCTAGCTTATTAGTCCGTAGGGTAGAATACCCCACAACAGGCTCCACAACCAATAATCTCCCACTTGGAGACTGATCTCAATAACTCCATCGTTGTTGTATCTGTTGGCCTATAATCCCTCTTGGACCTGGAAAATTTATCATCTTCACCTTCACGCTTGAAGACCAACTAAAAATGAGCAGGAACTCAGTTTCTCCCTAGTTACTCCCTTTTTTAACATCTTTGCAGGATTCTAGCTAGTATGTATCTTTTCCAACTTCAAATTTCCATCCTCCAATATGAATTGTATGAAATGATACTTGAGTTGTACATGCTTAGTATTCGAATGGAAGGCTGAGTTCTTTGCAAGATCAATGGAACTCTCACTGTCATAGTACAACCTTATACTATTCTCCTACTTCTTTCCCAATTCCTCCATAAACCTCTGTAACCAAATCATTTCTTTACTAGCCTTTGTATCAACAACATACTCTACTTTTGTTGTTGAAAGTGAAACAACATTTTGCAGTTTTGAAATCCAACTTATTGTTGTTCCACCTACAGTAAAAAAATACCTTGTGGTGCTCCTCCTACTATCTTTATCACCTGTCATATCTGAATCAACATATCCTTGTAGAACAGTTTTTGAACCTCCAAAACATAATGCATGAGTATCAGTACCTCTCAAATACCTCACAATCCACTTTACTTCCTCCCAATGTTCTTTACTTGTATTGTTCGTATACCTGCTCACAACTCCCACTGCATGTGCAATATCTGGTCTTGTGCAAACCATCACATACATCAAGATGCCAACTGTTGATGAATAAGGGACCGTGGACATGTATTCTATCTCCTCATGTGTCTTCGGACACATTTCCTTAGTTAATTTGAAATGGTTGGCAAAAGGTGTACTAATTGATTTTTCATTCTACATTCTAAACCTCTCCAACACCTTCTATATGTACTCACCTTGAGACAGTGTCAATTTGAAATTTTTATTGTCTCTTGTTATTCTGAGACCAAGTATTTTCTTTGCAACACCCAAATCCTTCATCGCAAATGAATAAACTAATTTATTCTTGAGCATATTTATATCCTAAATATTAGACCCTATAATAAGCATGTCATCTACATACAATAGAAAGATAATGTAGCTTACATTTTCTAGCCTTTTAAAATAAACACAGTGATCAGAATGTCATCTACTAATACCTTGTTATGTCATTGTTGGCCCTTGATCAAGTTTTGGGAAATACTTGGTCATATGTGAATGGAGGAAGCCCTAAGGCAGATCCAGAACTAGCACAACCCCAGAAAGAATCAGAGAAGATATTACTACAGATGAAAGGCACTTTGAATGTTCACTGACATGTCAAGTTAGCAGAGATCTTTAAAGAAAAAGAATGCATTGAGATAATAATAGGAGACTTCGACATTGACTGTGTTCTAGATGAGGAAACACAGGTGAATGTTATGACAGAAAGAACTTGGGAAGCTATAGGAAGGCCTGCTATGATCCCTTCACTAAGTGGAATAGGATTATTCAGAGGAAAATTGGTAAATCTATGTGGAAGGCTCACCCGAATATCTATGAATGTCAATGGAACTTCGACAGAGGAAGATTTTGAGATAATCAAATTTATTGAGGACAGCGCCCCATTTACTATGCTACTTGGAAGACCTTGGATTGAAAGAGATCAAGCCAGGAATAAGGAAGAAGAAAATGTATTAGAACAGCAGAGACAAGAGTTAAAATATTTCATGACCAGAAGGTTCGCGCAGTTGATTAAAGAACAGGAGGACAAATCGAAGCTACTTAGCACTAGAAGCTCAGATGTCAAAGATGCAAGAGCATTAGAGGACCCACAGAATATTGGAGTATATGTATCAGATATAGACGAAGTAGTAACCCTGATTCGTGGTAGAGAACCTCAACAGTGCGAAGTGACTATGCCAAAGGAAAATAGGAATCAGAACGGAAAAAGATAGACCGAGTTGAAGATTACTAGGAAGAAGGCTAGAAAGTTAAGTAAGAAGAGGGTGAAGATTGAAAAGTTACAGGAGATTCTAGATGGAACATCGCAGAAATAAAAATTACAGAATGAGAGCTTCGTCGAGATATCAGAACAACGACCTATGGCACTTCATCGTGGCAAAGGGATATAGTCGTTGGACCGATATACTCGTTTGACTTCCGCCCCAAATGGACAGAAAAGAATTAAAGGATCATCATTAGACCATTGGACCACACCATAATAGACATATCAACATTAATGGAAGCTTCATGCCTGTTGCAAGCAGATCGTTGTTCAATTTCTTATTTAGTTCATCGTGCCATGCACAAAGAACACTTTTTCCAACTGAGAATTAGAAGCTTGCAGACTAGTAATTGTATACAGTGGTCATTGCAATCTAGTTGGCCATCCTAGTGCAGTATCTGAGATCATTCTGACCCCCGATTATTATTTTCCAAGTGCATATGTACGACGATCTCACCGCAGTTGAAGAATCCATCACATAGGTCCTCCTCGATTTAATGAATGAGAGAGTCATGTCGGTCTATCAGGACGGTCTGGCTCGAGCAGTGGAAGGAGAAGCTGCTACTCCTCTTGTTTATTGGCACAGGGGAAGAGCCAAGGTTCACTCCAAGAGCGCACCAACAAGCCCTAGCTATTGGCCCTTTTGGCAACACCCGCGAAGCAAATGCATTCTCACCCGAAGCATATTATTAACGCCTGTCTGACTAGTGCTTGAATTATTCACTTCACCTTTGGTCGGGCCGTTTCAGACAAACAAAATCCTACAACATAGACCACTCACTGTCATTGCCTCTATCCAACACCAAATGTACTTTTTCCACAATCTGTCTCTCCTTGTAGTGGCTCCATCCATAGATCTGGAAACATGCAGAATAGATCGGGTGCCTTTCCCTTCAACAGAGGTTGTCGATCACCACAATCTTCATCTGTCGAAATGATCTCTGCAACTTCATACCCTTCACCTAAGCTTTCTCTTTATCAGCGGCTCTCGTCTGGAAGCTCATCTCATGTTCCAGTAGATCTAGGTTTCAACCTCTACGGTATTCATTCTTTGCAGCGACCTTTTCCTTTTTATTGGTGGCTTTGTGAACATGCAACTCTTTGACACTTCCACATGGGCCTACAATTCACAGTGATCTGCTCTCTCCATGCGATATCCAAATAGTAATCTTCCAACACAGCTTGCAATGAACAGATATCCACGAGAGATGATGGATATAGTCATATCCTCAACGTGCGATTTAGAAAGGCGTCTTGTTTTTCTCGTCCCGAAGGTTGACTCTCACTTGGCGATTTCAGCCTCTTCTATGCCATCATCTTCACAACAACCTCCACTGCTGCCAGCACTTCTCTCAGGCTTAACAGATCCTGTTGGTAGCATTGTCACTCTTCACATGAATTCCTTCTAGACTCACCCCACAGTCTCCTTCTCATAGGATTTACAGATTTTCGATCCTCTGACAGATGAGTGTTTCCCAATGATCAACCAAGAGGAGATGTGGGAACATCCTCGATAAATCTAGACCCGACCTCCATAGTCCCAAATCCACTCTACACATAGGCAACCCGAGCTTGGTTTCTTGCAGAGACCTCCACAATTCTGGAAATGTATTGAGGTGATCCACACATTTTCAACTCAACAATGGCTTTCCGTTGCCAATTTGGAGTCTGTTTGGAACAAATATTACACATATCGATACACAGATCCATAGATCCACCCTCAAATCTATCAGGTGAACAATGGAATCCATCCTCATTAACATTATGCGTAACAAGGAATGACCATCAACACTCAATGATCAACGACCAGGTGCCTCTCTTCAAAAGCAGTTCCACGCACTGTCTTCATGCTCAACCTCCTCAAGATCCAAGACTCGATCCTGCAACTACTTCATGCTCGGAGTCCAAAAACCCCTACCTTCCTGACATCATGGCAACCTCCATGTCCCACGAGTTGTAGTCATGGCTGCCAAAAAATCCCTGAGAGTTTCATCCATGCTTATACCATCTCCTCTGCAAACTTCACCCGCTCCACAGACAACCTTCACACAAGTTGTCCCGATATCCAAAATGGCCTCACGTAAATCTAGTCCTTCTACTCAATGTCTTCATGTCTCCCCTTTCGGTGCTCCTCTCTTCTCTCACAACACTTCACTCTGATACCATTTGTTGGGCAGCAGAATCCCATAGACAACAATACAATACAACAGAAACCAGAGAAAAAGAAAAACAAACAGGCACAGAATGTGTGAGCACAGAATGCAGTCACACATGAGGCACAAAATTTACGTGGTAAAACCTTCTAACCTCCAAAGGGAAGCATCCACGGGACAATCGAAATCATTTATTATCAAGAACCAGGAGATTACAACCACAACTTGGCAACAGAGTTAGGGCCTAAGGCAGATCCAGAACTAGTAGAACCCGAGAAAGAATCAGAGAAGATATTACTACAGATGAAAGGCACCTTGAATGATCACCAACATGTCAAGTTAGCAAAGATCTTTAAAGAAAAAGAATGCATCGAGTTAAGAATAGGAGACTTCGACATTGACTGTGTTCTGGATGAGGAAACACAGGTCAATGTTATGACAGAAAGAACTTGTGAAGCTATAGGAAGGCCTGCTATGATCCCTTCACTAAGAGAAATAGGATTATTCAGAGGAAAACTGGTAAGCCTATGTGGAAGGCTCACCTGGATATCTATGAATGTCAATGGAACTTCGACAGAGGAAGATTTTGAGATTATCAAATTTATTGAGGACAATGCCCCATTTACTATGCTACTTGGAAGACCTTGGATTGAAAGAGATCAAGCTAGGAAGAAGGAAGAAGAAAAGGTTTTAGAACAACAGAGACAAGAGTTAAAAGATTTCATGACCAGAAAGATCGTGTAGTTGATTAAAGAACAAGAGGACAAATTGAAGCTACTTAGCGCTAGAAGCTCAGATGTCGAAGCTGCAAGAGCATTAGAGGACCCATAGAAGACTGGAGTATCTGTATCAGATATAGACGAAGTAGTAACCCTGAGTCATGGGAGAGAACCTCAGCAACATGAAGTGACTATGCCAAAGGAAAGTAGGAATCAGAACAGAAAAAGACAAACTGAGTTGAAGATTACTGGGAAGAAGGATACAAAGTTAAGTAAGAAGAGGGAAAAGATTGAAAAGTTACAGGAGATTCTATATGGAACATCGCAGAAAGAAAACTTGCAGAATGGGAGCTTCACCGAGATATCAGAACAACGACCTATGGAACTTCACCGTGGCGAAGTGATATAGCCATTGGACCGATATACCCATTCGACTTCCACTTGAAATGGACAGAAAATCATTAAAGGGTCATCACTAGACCATTGGACCACACCATAATGGACAGATCAACGTTAATGGAAGCTTCATGCCCATTGCAAGAATACCATTGTTGAATTTCTTATTTAGTTCGTCGTGCCATGCACGAAGAACACTTTTTCCAACTGAGAATTAGAAGCCCGCAGACTAGTAATTATATACAGTGGTCATTGCGATCTGGTTGGACATCCTAGTGCAGTATCTGAGATCATTGTGACCCCCGATTATTATTTTCCGAGCGCGTATGTCCGACGAGCTCACCACAGTTGAAGAATCCTTCACAGAGGTCCTCCTTGATTTAATGACCGAGATATTCATGTTGGAAAGAGGAATTTCCATTGGAGTCCAAGCATCATCGACAAGAGGAGTAGCAGCTTCTCCATCCACTGCTCGAGCTAGACCGTCCTGATAGACCGATGAGAAGCGTACTAAACATGGAGATGATATCACGAATGCTAAACTGATTCTGAGCATCCTGCCTTCTTACATACCCCCTCTGAGTGGTGAAATCAACTGTGACAGTGTGCCCGGAGAGTTCGAGTATGCTATGGTCACTGTGTACCTGCCGGAAGGGGTGTGCACAGTTCATGCAGATCAGGACAAGCTCGCAGCATTGAAGTTTAGCGACTTCAACCTCGGCGACAGGAAAGTCTACAGTATGCTCACCCCGCACAAGTATCTAACGAAGACAAAGGGAAAGAACTCAAAGATCGTCCCGTAGTCTTGGACCCAGAACCTCGCGCAGTCTACATTACTGAATGTTATGAAGATCACGCACTTCGACAGACACCAGGAGGTGAATGAGTGCGTAAAGTTGCTTCTGTCTTGCTATCACGGAGGCTACTTGTGGTTAAACCGTCATGTCACAGTGGATCTGACCTTGATCAATCGGATCACAGGGCTTAGCATGCAGGGCCCTGACCCGCATGATTTTTACCCTAGAAAGACCACAGATAGAGCACTAACAGCGAAGATCAAAGAAACTTATGGTGATGTCGAGAAGGGAACATGAGGCTACAAGGTAGCCTCTATTCAGAGCGGCGTAGTGCGCCTTTCCTATCAGTTGATCGCAGGCAAGATAGTTCGCAAGAACCGGCCCACCCAAGTGACTGGCTTCGTAGTTGATCTTGCCGAGAAGTGCGTAGAAGGACTTCAAATGAATTGGGTGAAGTACTTCATGAATCAACTAGAATTGGATTGCAGGGAAGCACAAGACCAAGGGTATGAGTTCCATTTCAACTGGCTTCTCATACTAATCACCTTCATAGCATGGGAGATGTCAGAGGGTGCCACTTTCCTAGAGATCAAGCCATTCAAACCTTTGGATGCGAAGTTCAGTACCCTGTGGTACTCGACCGATATGAGCAAGCAATGGTAGTCCAATGCCGTATTCCATACCGACTACACTCAACTGAAGACCACCATCCAGTATGAGCCTTGGATAACCCCGAATACCCTCCACAAGTTTCGACCTTAGATGAAGTCCAGCGCAGACCACCATTTCATTTATATAACAACGCGCGTAGATGAGAATAAACAACAGTTACAGTCTTATTACAAATTGACTAAGGAAGACATCGAAGATATCACCAAGGACTGGTCGGAAAACCTTCTCATTCCAGCAAACCCCGCAGACCTGTCTGATATTGATAACCCAGAAGATGAACAGAATACACCTGGACCTAGCAAGACAAAGAAAGATGAGGAAATCCAGGATGTAGACAGAAGATCTGTAAGGACCGCCTCCATTACACCAGAGAAAGGAGGTAATGGCGAAGACTTAGAAGAAGTCAAACAGAGGCTAGGAGACGAAGTAGAAATCATAAAGAAAAGGAAGGGTTCGCCTCTGAATCCTTCCTCCCGAAAGAAATCGAAAGCACCCGTAACTAAGATGTTGACCACGCTCACTCCATATGACTTCAGTTTCCTCATCGCAGCTATGAATGAAGCTATAGAAGATATAACCAAAAATTAGGAAGCTACGCAAGAGACAATGTACAACAGAATTGAGAGTGAGCTCCAAGGAGTGCAACAGGCACTTCAGTCTAGCCGTGCAGTCTCTACTGCGCCCCTACTAGAAGGAACAATAGAAGAGGATATGAACCAGTTCAACTCCACAATATTGATAACACAGTCGAAGTACGCCTTCGGAAGCACGGGAAGAAATAGCGCAGGCCACCCAGACCTTAAAGCAATCATAGGAGGAAATCATCGAACAACATCGAGCTCCACAACAAGAGAAGGATGCTCTCCAAGAAAAATTTGAAGAAGACAGAACAAAGATCCAAAAAGAGAAAGAGAAGCTACTCGCAAAGCAAATAGGGATTGAAGAGGTAGTCAACAGAGTATTTCTCTCTATGACCGGCTTAGAACAGAAGGCAGAAGAACCCTTAGAACGCCAAGTGATGAAGCTTGCTAAAGTTATTCAGCAACTTCAACAAAGAGTCGTGGACTTAGAGCTTCAGACCATCCCAAGAACCCCGCAATAAGAGCGGGACCAGCGAGAAATGATTTCCCAAAGCACAGTAGAAAGGATTAAAGCACTCACTAAGGAATGCAAACAGTTAAGTAACAGAAGTGCGCAGATATTTGAGAGCCTAACCGAGAATCCCGAATTGCATAAATTGGAGTCGCAGCTCCATGAGGCGAAGTACGAAGCCGAAAAGCTACAAGTGCAGCTGAAGGCCCTATCACCTATAGAAAGAATGAAGTGGTTGCATGAGCAGCACACTGCCTAGAAGCAGATCCATACAATTCAAAGCAAAGGTAATGGAAGCAACGCAACAACTCCAACCTATGCAGGATAAAGCATGTCATATTTTTATAGAGATCGAGAGCCAAGGAACAGAGTTGGACTAGCTCGTGAATATAGAAAAACAACACCTAGAGGGACCAGTTAGTAACACACTCATACAAGAGTTCATTGAGAAAGAGGCAGTAGCAATGTAGCAAGTCGAAGCAGCTCGAGCTAAGCTCAAGGCGTTCGAAGAAGAATTGGTTAGACCTGAGTGACTTGGGATGAGTCACAAGTGAGTTTTGGGGGCTTGTTGGCCCTTGACAAAGTTTTTGGAAACACTTGGTCATATTTGAATGTTTTGGGGACTTCGACAGCCTGTCGAAGATGAGGCGCCGAGAGAAGCAGAGATCACGGGATCTCAGCCCACTTTGGGTCCTTTTTGGGTTTTTGGGATAATGTAACGGGAAAGGGATGTCGGCCCGTGGGTTCCCCCATGTTTAGGCCCACTTTTGTAATGTATAAATAAGTAGCTAGGTGATGTAAGAATATAGCTATAAGCTAAGTGCTAGATCGACATCTATGTGGTGTAGGCTAAGTGCTAGAGTGCATTGTAAGTGCTTTGCGTAAACTGTAAAAGGCTTGCAGAGCTAAGTCCAGGTTGTTGTAAGAGGATATAGAAGGCTTTGTGTTGTAACACAAGGGAGAAGGATTTAGTGAGTTGCGTAGATCTTCTTCCCTATGCACAGTAGTGTTTATGGTGGCTCTATGTTGTAACCTGATTGAAGACCATAGTAAAGAAGAAGAGTTGGTGGACGTATCCCTAGGGTGGGGATGAACCACGTACATCTGTGTTTTATGCTATGTGCTTCGACTTGATGTCTTTATCTATGCTTTGCTGAGTGCTTTGATGTATTTAGATAGATCTAGCCATCTTTTATGCTTCTTGGATGAGTATGAATGTTAGATCTAATATGTATGAATATGCTTAGTGTTGATCTATAGGATCTGATCTGTTTTACTGTTGCTAAGTGCTTAAATATATTAGATCTAAGTGAAGGTTGTGATGCTCTGTGTCATCTGTGAAGTATAATAAGGGTTGATTATTGATGAATGATCTATGCTAAGTTCTTGCTAAGTGTTATAATCACAAATTTGTGTCCCAGCTAAGGTTGCAGACACCTGAGTCTCACAACCACCCCTGCCTCTACCTCGGGTGAGACTTCATCTGCTTCGCAAGTGTTGTCTAAAGGGTCGGTAGTTAGGGTTTTGTCGGTGCGCTATTGTAGCGTTGAACCCTAGGTCTACCCCTGTGCCAACAGTCATAAACCTAACAAACTTCAAATGCCACTACCTTGGATATTGCTTTAGGCAATACAAGTTATTCTTCAATCTTCATACCAAATTATCCTTCCCTTTTACATCATACCCCTGTGGTTGTTGCATATAAATCTCTTCCTCCAAATCCCCATGGAGAAACGTTGACATCAATAATTGGTAATTGGTGTTGACATCAATATTGTTATTGCCATCTATGCCAAAAGGGGATATTGTTGGATCATGTTGTCATTGATGCCAATGGTTTGATTTAATGATGTCAAGAGATTGATTGATGCCAAAGGATTGATTGATTGATGATTTATGTAATGTAATATGTATTGTCCTTGATGAGAATGCATAGATGAAGATGGATCAATGAGTTGTCATTGATATGATGAAGATGGATCAATGAGTTTTCTTTGATACATGATGAAGATGGATCGATGTGGTTTCATTGGTATATGATTCATTGTTGAAAAAATGTATAGATGACTCATTATTGTCTTATCATGATTGATAAGGTGCACAAATGGATGAACTCCAAAGTGGTCCCCTTATGGTGAAATCCCTCATGGGAAGACG
>JZKD02S2130852.1:406825-416921 GCA_000966675.3 Picea glauca | reverse complement strand
GAAGATGATCTAGAAACAGTTTGTGTAAAGTTTGATGATAGTTATCCCATGGAAAGAATAGAAGAAAATCTATTAGAACTTCAAAAATAAATTGAAGAGGGTTTATATAGATATATAAGTGATCATTTTTATACACACTATAAATATTTTGGATAACACTAAGAAGTTTCTTAGGAGGAGTCAAAGGAACATATTGAAGTTAAAGGGAATGCTCAAAGAACAAGAAGATAGTAATAATACTCAATTAGAAGAAAAGGAATAAGAGATCACAAGACTAAATAATGAAAAAGAAGATATGAAGGTAGATGATGAGATTAGAAAAAGTTTTGAAACTATTATTCATCTCAAGACTCAAATTGAGGAAGCTAAAAGGGTAGAAGAACTTTTGAAGAATCAAATTAATGAAAAGGAAGAGTCATTTGATAAGTTAGAATATGAAGTTATTAACCTTAGAAAGAAGGTAGAGAATTCAAACAAATTCTTGAATAGCTCAAAAATCTTGGATGAGATCTTGGAAAGTCAAAGATCACCAAATGATAAATCAGGTCTTGGATACAAAGAAGAAGCATAAGTGTAGGTTTGGCATCGGAGTCGTGCAAGGTGTGCGCAAGATAGACGAAGTCTCAGAGTTATGATTATGAGAAAAGGAATTTAAATATTTCTGTTGCAGGAGTGCGTAGGGTCGAAGACTTCTACACTTAGTCGTGTTTGAAGATTTTCCACAAGGAGTGCGTGCAAGAAGTTTCCGGAAGGGACTTGAAAGTTGTGAGAGAAGCTCAGGAGGAATAGGCCTTCAAAGTTTGTTGAAGGGCAGCGAAGAGAAGTTGCACAAGCAGGGTGAATGGAGGAGTCGTAGGTCGGCGAACCCGTCTTGTGGAGAGACACTTCTTGTTCGTGGGTTGCACAAGAAGAGGAGTGGACGGTCGGTATTCTCCGTGGAGAATCAGCGAGCTTCGGTGAATCGTTGGATCTCTCGGAGTTGCAAGAAGTCTATAGTGCAGGAGCGGGAGAAGATTCGACGCTCGAGAGAGCCGGAGTCGTCGATCGGGATCACAAGGAGCATTGGTTCTACTCGTAGATCGGAATATCGAGAGTTCGTGAGACGAGACTCCAAATCTACGCAACGGAAGTCACAATCTAGCGAGAGGCGATATTACGACAGCTGCGTAAGCAGTGTGGGCCACGGGAGATAGTGGGAGACAGGTGGCATAACCATCGGAAGTTCGGCGTCTCGGGTAGCGGGAGTCGACAGGGGGTTTATATGGCCTCGCGAGCAGCGAAGTCGCGAGGTATAGATATTGCGAATATCGGTGTCTCAAGCCTTGGGAGTCGAGGAAGGAGTCGTTTAATCTCGCGAGAAGCGAAGTCACGAGGGAGCGAGATCGTGAGTTCGGCGTTCGGTGCATCGCGTATCGGAGTTGGGAAAATCGAGCGCTTGGTGTCGCATGTGGCGAGATCGCGATAGAGTGAAGTTCCGATAAGGGAAGAACGAAGTCAGTGTTGACTGACACATCGGATCTCAGAGATTTGAGAGCCCAAAGATAGACCATGAGCTCGTGAAGCTGCGAGTTCCGATTTTCCTGACGGGCGAACAAAAGGGAAGTTGCGCGAAGGAACTGTGGGTGCAGATATTCCGATTGGGAGATAGAAGAACCTAGAATTTCTTCGGGCCGAGAGGAGAAGAAGGTCCTGTGAGCGAGCGAGGAGTTGTCGGGGAAGGGCAGCCGATCGCTTGCGTCAGAGTGGTATCAGAGCGAGAAAATTTCTCTGTTTTCTGTAGCAAAGGAGAAGAGAGTAAATTCACCATGCCTCCAAGAAGAGAAAGGCAGTCACCAGATCCCGAAGATAGGGAGGTGCGAAGAAGAGGTAGGCCAACAGGAAATCCAGAAATGGAAAGGCAGATGAGAGATCTCCGAGCAAGGCTTGAAGAGATGGAGACAACTCAGAGACGCGGAGTTGGTGCAGAGGATCTTAGTGATTCCGAAGTTGAAGAGGAAGCTGGACATGAAGAAGAGGTCATAGCAGAGGATGCATCAACCGAGCAGTTGATTAAATCTATCGCCAGAATGGGTGCGAAGGTGAAAATGGACATTCTAGTTTATGAGGGGAATCTGGATGCAGAAGAGTTACTGGATTGGATCCAAGCTCTTGACACCTACTTCAATTATGAAGACATCGAAGAGGATAAAAAGGTCAGACATGTTGTCACACGCTTGAAAGGACATGCAGCATTATGGTGGGATGAGCTACAAGCTGACAGACGCTGCAAGGGCAAGCAGAAGATCAAAAGTTGGGATCGAATGATCGCGAAGATGAAGGCGAAGTTCATCCCAAGGGACTATCAAATCACATTGTTCAGGCGAATGTAGAACCTGAGACAGAAACTGATGACAGTGAAAGAATACACTGAAGAATTCTATCGACTAAACATCAGAGCAGGTCATCGGGAGAGCGATGATGAGAAGGTTGTGAGATATCTGAATGGTCTAAGATACGACATTTAGGATGAATTAAGCATGCTAACCATCCGAACGGTGGAAGATGCTTACCAATTGGCTCTGAAAGTAGAGGAGAAGCTGAGCCGTAAGCAAGGTCAGTGAGGGCGAGGCAGAAGTCAGCCCAAAGGCAAGGCAGTTGCCCAGGAGAAATTCTAGAAGCCCAAGGAGGAATGGAAGAAACCTCAAGGTAAGGTTGAAAGAGGTGGTACCTCGCAGAGGCAGCCATATGTTGAGCCGAGAGGGCAACAAAATGATCAGCGAGGAGATTATGCTGACGCAAACACTTTTTCTCGTACTAGAGGTAGAGGAAGAGGCCGAGGAGGAGTAATCACATGTTTCACATGTGGGAAAAATGGGCACAAGTCATTCGAGAGTCCAGAGAAAAAGAAAGACGTTGGAGAAACTCACATCACAGAAGCACAGAGGCATGATGCTGAGACTGAAGATGCAAAAGGCAGAAGATCGCTTGGGATGAATAAAGTCCTTTTGACACCTAGAAGGAGGTGGGGGACACAGCTCTGAGAAGCAGACTACTCAGAACCGCATGCAGGACCAAAGACAGGAAATGCAAGGTCATTGTGGACAGTGGAAGCACAAACAATCTCGTTTCAACCGAGATGGTAGAAAAACTGGAGCTGGAGACAACTGATCACCCGAGTCCATATAAAGTTTCATGGCTACAGAAGGGACATCAGGTGAGTGTTACTAAACAGTGCTTATTTGAACTCAAAATAGGAGGATACAATGATAAAATCTTGTGTGATGTTATTCCCATGGACGTATGTCATTTATTGCTGGGTAGACCATGGAAATACGACAGAAATGTGATTCATGATGGGAGAATGAACACATATACCCTGGAGAAGAATGGGAGAACCCATACGTTGCTTCCGATAAAAGATAAGGAAGTGAAGTCGGAAGTAAACAGCACAATACTTTTCATGAGTGGGAAGGAACTTCTTACAGAGATGGAGAAGAAGGAAGATCCACAATTCTTTGTTGTCAGAAAGCCGAGAATCATTCTGACTAGCACACGAGTGGATGATTTACCAGAGGAAGTTCAGAACTGCTGGAAGAGTTTTCTGACATCATAGTGGACGAATTACCTCGTTCGTTGCCACCGATGAGGAGTGTGAGTCACCACATAGACCTCATACCAGGAGCTAGTTTGCCGAACAAGGCTGCGTATAGGTTGACGCTGCAAGAAAATGAGGAGGTCAAGAAGCAGGTCCAGGAGCTATTGGACAAAGGATTGGTCAGAGAAAGTTTGAGTCCATGTGTTGTTCCGACAGTACTCAGTCCAAAGAAAGATGGAGGCTGGAGGATGTGCACCGACTCAAGAGCGATCAACAAAATTACCATCAGGTATAGGTTTCCACTGCCGAGAATGGATGATTTGATGGATTGTTTGAGTGGGGAAAAGTACTTTTCAAAGATAGATTTGAAAAGCGGATATCACCAGATTCGCATGAGGGAAGGCGATGAGTGGAAGACAGCCTTCAAAACAAATGAAGGACTGTACAAATGGCTAGTCATGCCGTTTGGCTTGACAAATGCACCAAGTACCTTTATGAGACTGATGAATGAAGTCCTGAGGGAATTTATCGAGAAATTTGTCATTGTGTACTTGGATGATATACTGATTTACAGTAAATCAAAGGCTGAACATTTGAAACATTTGGCCATTGTGATGAGGAAATTACAGCAGGAGAAGTTGTTGATAAATATGAAGAAGTCCTCATTTATGAAGACAGAGCTCATTTATTTGGGTTTTGTTATTTCGGCTAATGAGTTGAAGATGGATCCGGATAAGGTAGAAGTGATCAAGAATTGGCCATCACTGAGAAATATTTTCGAGGTGAGAAGTTTCCATGGTTTAGCTAGTTTCTACAGAAATTTCATCAGGAATTTCAGTGGAATTAGCACAGCAATGATGGACACAGTGAAGAAGCAGCATAAGACTTTTCACTAGACAGTAGAGGCTGAGAAGAGCTTCAATCTGTTGAAGTGAAAGATCACGGAGCAACCAGTGTTGGTGTTGCCAGATTTTCAGAAGACATTTCAGGTGAAATGTAATGCAAGTGGGTATGCCATAGGAGCGGTCTTGAGTCAAGAAGACAGACCAGTTGCATATTACAGCGAGAAGTTGGATGAAGCAAAGCTGAAATACTCCACGTATGACAAAGAATTTTATGCTATCATACAGGCGCTGAAAAAGTGGAGGCATTACTTGATCCCAAAAGAATTTGTATTGTACAGTGATAATCATGCATTACAGTTTGTGAGTCAATAGGAGAAGTTGAATCAGAAACATGCGAAGTGGGTAGAGTATATGCATAATTTCACGTTTGTGATTAAACACATTTCGGGTACTGCTAACAAAGTGGCTGATGCTTCGAGCAGGAAATGTTTATTGCTGCAGGAGTTCCGAGTCAAAACATTGGGGTTTGAGAATCTCAGGGACATGTACGCAGAAGATGCATATTTTGGAGAGGCGTATGAAGCAGCTGAGAATCCAGTTCTCAGAGACAGAAGTCCGTGGATAGATTATATGATTCAGGAAGGATCGATGTTCAGAGGCAATCAACTGTGTATTCTGAATTTCTCCATGAGGGAGAATCTGTTAAAGGAGAAGCACAGTGGAGGCTTGGCAGGTCATTTTGGGCAAGACAAAACATTTGCAAAGCTGAGCGAATCATATTTTTGGCCAGGGATGTGAGCAGAGGTCAAGCGATTTGTTGATAGATGTCGGGTATGCCAGCATTCGAAAGGAAGGAAGCAGAATGCGGGTTTTTATCAGTCGTTACCCATACCAGAGAGGCCATGGGAGGCGATAAGCATGGACTTTGTATTGGGATTGCCGAGGACACAAAGGGGTGTTGACTCTATCTTTGTGGTCGTGGACAGGTTTTCGAGGATGGCACATTTCATTCCATGCCAAAAGACCAGCGATGCGACTCACATCGCAAATCTATTTTTCAAGGAGGTCATTCGACTACATGGATTGTCGAAAATCATTGTTTCAGACAGGGACACGAAATTCATAGGGAATTTCTGGAGGATACTCTGGAAGAAGCTAGGAACTAACTTGGCGTTTAGTTCTTCATATCATCCTCAGATGGATGGGAAGACAGAAGTGGTCAACAGAATTCTGGGAGATTTATTGAGAAGCTTGGTGATGGAGCATCACAACAGTTGGGATCAGATATTACCATAGGCAGAGTTTTCATACAACGATTCAGTGAATCGGAGTACAGGTAAAATTCCATTTCAGGTTGTATATGGGATGCAGCCGAGGGGAGTTTCTAAATTGCGAGATTCAGAACAGACTTCTACTAGCAGCGCTAGTGCCGAGGAATTCGCCGAGGCAATGAAGGAACTTCATAGCAAGGTGAAGCAGCGACTAATAAATTCAAATCAGGAATATAAGCGCAGAGCAGATCAGCATCGGAGACAACTTCAATTTGAAGTTGGGGATCTTGTTCTGGCACATTTGAGGAAGGAAAGGTTCCCAAGGGGAACATACAAAAAACTGAAAATGAAGAAAATTGGACCATGCAGAGTCCTGAAGAAATTCGGAGAGAATGCGTATGAAATCGAGTTTCCAGATGGCATCAGAATATCTTTGATATTTAATGTTGCAGATTTATACCCATATAAGGCTGGAGAAGCAGAGGCTAGAACTGAAGACCAGGAGAAAAGAATATTATGAGTAGCTGGTCAAATGGAAGAATCACCCAGTGGAGGATGCCAGCTGGGAGACTGAAGCAGTGATACAGAAGCATGGACAGACCGTGCAGGAGCTCATGGACAGGAGCCCGTGAAATTTTCAAGCGAGGGAGTATGATTTAGGAGCATCGCTCACGTCAAGCGAGCCAGCACCAATGCAGAAGACAGCTGGACAACGCCAGCACAAATTTTGAAACACCTTGATATTTGTTGCGCCAAACATTAATGTGTGGATTTAATGAAGTGCACTTTGTATATTGTCATGGACCTTGAGCGAATAGCTCTCGTCCTTAGGTAGATGAGGCATTTAAGATAGTTAATGCTGGTAGATAGAAATTTTAATTGTAGATTTGATAGCTTTAGATCTCGAGAGGGAAACGGGATATAGACACCCTCACTTGTACATTGTATTATTATTCTGAATTATTGAAGAAGAAGAGAAGAGCATGCAGAGAAGTGTATGAGGAGCATCCATGTACAAACTTTGAATTAATAGAAAATCTTTGATTCAATTCCATGGTTGTGTCATTCTCTGTGTATTATTGATACTATGCTCATGAATGTTTCCTTCTTGTCATACATTTGATTTTATATGCTGTGTATGTGATTTCATGATTGAATTGGAGTCTGTGAGAACAAGGAGTTAGTTTCAATTGTTCTCTATCTTGAACCAAAGAATTCCTGCAAGGAGTGCAGTTGAATCGTCCGCAAGGGGTGCATTGACAGAAGGGTTCAGATAGAGATAAATTTTGTTCTGAGTTCTCAGAAGTGTAGGTTTGGCATCGGAGCCGTGCAAGGTGTGCGCAGGCTAGACGAAGTCTCAGAGTTACGATTCTGAGAAAAGGAATTTAAAGATTTCTGCTGCAGGAGTGCGCAGGGTCGAAGACTTTTACACTTAGTCGTGTTTGAAGATTTGCTGCAAGGAGTGCGTGCAAGGAGTTTTCGGAAGGGACTCAAAAGTTGTGAGAGAATCTCAGGAGGAATAGGCCTTCAAATTTTATTGAAGGGTAGCGGAGAGAAGTTTCACAAGTAGGGTGAACGGAGGAGTCGCAGGTCGGCGAACCCGTCTCGTGGAGAGACACTTCTTGTTCGTGGGTTGCACAAGAAGAGGAGTGGACGGTCGGTATTCTCCATGGAGAATCAACGAGCTTCGGTGAATTGTTGGATCTCTCGGAGTTGTAGGAAGTCTACAGTGCAAGAGCGGGAGAAGATTCGACGCTCGGGAGAGCTGGAGTCGTCGATCAGGATCACGAGGAGCATTGGTTCTACTCATAGATCATCATATCGGGAGTTCGTGAGACGAGACTCCAAATATATGCAACGGAAGTCGCGATCTAGCGAGAGGTGATATTTTGACAGCTGCATAAGCAGTGTGGGCCACGGGAGATAGTGGGAGACAGGTGGTATAACCATCGGAGGTTCAGCGTCTCGGGTAGTGGGAGTCGACAGGGAGTTTATCTAGCCTTGTGAGCAGCAAATTCGTGAGGTACCGATATTGCGAATATCGGTGTCTCAGGCCTTAGGAGTCGAGGAAGGAGTCGTTTAATCTCGCGAGAAGTGAAGTCGCGAGGGAGCGAGATCGTGAGTTCGGCGTTCGGCGCATCGCGTATCGGAGTTGGAAAAATCGAGCGCTTGGTGTCGCATGTGGCGAGATCGCGATAGAGTGAAGTTCCGATAAGGGAAGAACGAAGTCAGTGTTGACTGACACATCAGATCTCGAAGATTTGAGAGCCCAGAGATAGACTGTGAGCTCACGAAGCTACAAGTTCTGATTTTCCCGACAGACGAACAAAAGGGAAGTTGTGCGAAGGAACTGTGGGTGCAGATCTTCCGATTGGGAGATAGAAGAACCTAGAAGTTCTTCGGGCCGAGAGGAGAAGAAGGTCCTGTGAGCGAGGGAGGAGTTGTCGGGGAAGGGAAGCCGATCGCTTGCGTCATTAGAGCTCAAGTTCTAAGGAGCAGGGACATCTACAGAAGTGGGTGAAGAAGACATAACAGCCAGAACAAAATGAAAGACTGAAGGGAAGTTCAAAAATGTCATCTACTGAGGCATACATGGGCGAAAGTGGTATCAGTTGCGTGCATATGCAGGATGACCTTGTATGGGTCGCGTACATATGCGAGCTGTCTGTGCAGCGGGTCACGTATATGTGGTGAAGCCTAAGGAAAAGGGCTATGCACAGGGATTGCAGTTTGATGTAATGGTATAACTCTGTGATACAGGGTCTCACATGGTTTATTTCAGGTTCTGAGATTGTTTGCTACAGGTTTTCATGATTCTATATTGAATTATGTAAGGTGATGATGTAAAATAAAATCTTGGGTGCATGACACTAACCCATGAGTATGAATTGATTCATTTTCTATTGAAGAACAATGCTGGTTATGACAGTGAAGTTATGACACCTTGGTTATGTAATATATCTTGATGATGTATTGGAAGCTTACTTGTTGGAAATCTTGTTGCATACATTTAGCATATGGATGGGCTACACATTGGTACATGTGGTTGGTGAGTTGATGAGATGATCATGTTGCACATCATTGATGATTCATAGCTTGATTTATAATTGATACATGTTTGGTACACTCATAGATGGAATATGCTTGATGATACTACACCATTGGTACTACTTGATCAGCACAACAATTGGTATTTGTTTGACACATGGTTATGGTACTTGGTTCATGATGGAGACATATCATGAATGATATGACACATGGTTGGAATATTGGTAGATGCACATGGTTGGCATATTGGTGGATGCACATGGTTGGCATATTGGTAGATGCACATGTTGGCATGTTGATAGAGGCATATGATTGATACATTCCATGGATGATATCTTTTGTCACATTGCATGATGTTGATGTACATGGTTGATGTACATAGGTGTTGTGCATGATGAACACACATTTTAGTATAAGATGTACTTGGTTGATATTTTACTCATGATTCTCTATTTTATTGTTGACATATATGTTGTTTCATGATGGTTGGTATGGCATGAGTTTGATGCATGAATAGGTCCAAGGATCGTTATATGGTAGCATATTGTTGATCTTGCAGAGAATATAGGGGAGACATACCCATAGGGGGATTCATTCTTCTTCCCATGATTCTAGGAGGAGATATTTATCAGATGCATTCCTAGAAAAGAACCCTATATTTGAATAAAGAGCACAGAGGCATAATTCCAGGAGGAGCGATGGTCACAGGGGGGAGTATGTTCAATGTATTTTCAGCATTACATCAGAGTGATATCCCTTTTTCAAAAGGGGAGAGATTATTCAGAGGAAGATCAAAGGCACTCAGACAGGGGGAGCAACCCCAAGGAAAGTTAAAGCAGGGGGAGCATCCCCAAGAGGAAAATGGCCCTTTGCCATTAATGTCAAAGGGGGAGAGATAGTCACATTGATGTGATTGATGATTATTGAATGGGAGAGATAGTCACATTGATTATTGATGTAGAACATGCCTTATCTACATGTTGACATCAATAATTGGTAATTGGTGTTGACATCAATAATTGGTAATTGGTGTTGACATCAATATTGGTATTGCCATCAATGCCAAAGGAGGAGATTGTTGGATCATGTTGTCATTGATGCCAATGGTTTGATTGATTGATGTCATTGATTGATGTCAAGTGATTGATTGATGTCAAGTGATTGATTGATGCCAAAGGATTGATTGATTGATGACTAATGTAATGTAATATGTATTTTCCTTGATGAGAATGCATACATGAAAATGGATCAATGAGTTGTCATTGATATGATGAAGATGGATCAATGAGTTGTCATTGATACATGATGAAGATGGATTGATGTGGTTTCATTGGTATATGATGCATTGTTGGAAAAAT
>JZKD02S2130852.1:365712-406438 GCA_000966675.3 Picea glauca | reverse complement strand
TTAAGTGACCTAGAAATGGGTTAAGTGACCTAAAAATGGGTTAAGTGACCTAGAGGATGAAAGTATAAATAAGATATCAATGGTCTCTTGTAGATCATCCTTTTTGTGGATCAATCGAGAGCTTCTTGTGAGAATATCTTTTGGAGTATTGATGGAGAGCTTCTTGTGAGAGATTCTTGAGCATTTTTGGTGTGGAGAACTTGAGTATATTGAAGATATATAGGTGACTGAGGTAACCAAGGATATATAATTCAAATTTCATAAGGAGGGTGAAGAAAAGAGGGCCGGAATTGAAGGGAGGATAAATTATTTTCATGATGCTTTCTAAGGTATGTTATTTACAGGTCATCTCACCATTTTCGTAATAAAAATTTTTCTATAATGATTTATATTATGAGATTTATATTCCATTGAGGAAACATATCCAAGTATCTTTGGTAAAAAATTCAGCTTGTGGGTCATTTTATTTTTGGAGATACACTTCGGGGAAAATAGAGTTTGTGGCTAGTCCTAAAACTAGTCTAAAACAGGTGTTTCGGGTAAACACGTCATAACTTCTTCATAATAGATCCAAATTCAGCGAGACTAATTGTGTGGGTTATATTAAAGTCTTTAGTATGTTTTTTATAATTTTCAGATCTATTAAAAATATATTTTGTGCGGGGCACGCTCTACAAGGTCGCTCTCTAGAATAATCCAAAATTCAGCAAGGTATGCCATTTTTGCTATAACTCCTTTTCTAAGAGGTTCCAAGTAGTGAAACCTAGAGTAATTGCACAAAACACACTGAAGTACATTGTGTATCAGTTTTAGATCTTTATTCATTACAGGTAGAAAGTTATGATTATTTCAAGTTAGGGTTGTTGACTAATCCAAAACTAGTCATGGTTGACACAAGCAGTTGATGAGTTGGCACATACATGAAGTGTATAGTTGATGATGTTGGTACATATTGATGAGTCATTATTGATGAGGAGTTGACACATGATTGGAATATACTTGGTATATGGTTGAATGCACTTGTTTATGGTACAAGTTGATTACAGGTTGTTTGTCACAGGTTGGTGCATGGTTGATGCACTTGTTTATGGTACAGATTGATATCTGTTGAGGTTTGTTGTATCATCTCAATTGATACTAAGAATTTAAGTTGAGTCTTGCATATAGAGTTGGTGCTCTTGTAGAGTTGTACTCTATTCAATTGTTGCTGAAAACCCCCGGATTGAAGTCCATAATAAAAAGAAAATTGTACATACATCTTGTGTTCTTTGTGTTCCTTGTGGAGATGATTTGTTGATGATATATTGCTGATATATGTTGTTGATAATTATTCACATCTAACTGATTATTAATGGCATCAATGGGTATTGAGTAAATTTTGAATGCTAACTAATGAGTTTTGGTGTAAAAGGAAAGTTTTGGGAAAAAGATCCCCACACTCATTCACCCCCCCACTCTAAGTGTGGTAGGTGTGTCCAACAGTTTTTACATCTATCTGTTCAATATGAAAATATTCTACTTCCACGAGACTTAAAATAGTCCTTATTGAAGTGATTTTAACAACAAGAGAAAATATTTCATCAAAATCTATACCTTTCTTTTGTGCAAACCCCTTTACAACAAGTCTAGCCTTGTACCGCTTTTTGCCTCCATCTTCTTACTTCAACCTATAAACTCATTTATTCTGCAATGCTCTTTTTCTTGTAGGAAACTGAACCAAGTCCCAAGTCCGGTTATTTACCAAGGAATCCATTTCCTCTTTCATGCCTTTCTCCCACTTCCTTTTAGTGTCTACCTGCATTGCCTCTTCATAACATTCTAGTTTACCATAATCAATCAACAATAAATAATACAATGAAGGAGAGTATCGTTCAGGGGGGTCTACTTAACCTGGTATATACTCTAACAACACTTACATGAGTTTGAGGTACCTGTCTCTCCTATTGTTGTACATTTTTATTTTCCGGTACTTTTGGAATTTCTTTTTCAGTGATCTCATCAAGCACTGTGTATTCTGGTTTTTCTTTTTCTTGTATCTTTCCTTGCAACTGATATTTGTACATGACCTTCTCATTGAATATGAAATCTATACTCCTAATAATTTTGTGATTTTCATAATCCCATAAGCGATAACCAAAATCATTAACATCGTATCCAATAAAGGTACACTTCTTGGATTTTGCCTCAAGCTTTGTTCTATTTTCTTTATCAATATGGACAAATTCTTCACAATCGAAAGTCTTCAAAAAAGAATAGTTTACTTTTTTGCCTGTCCATGCCTCCTTTGGAATTACACCATTCAAAGAGCTTGAAGGTCCTCTTTTTATTAAGTAAATAACAGTATCTACAACATCTTCCCAGAACTGTAAGGGGAACCCAACATGCAATCTCATACTCCTTTCACGCTCCATGATTGTCCTATTCATCCTTTCTAACACACCATTTTCTTGTGGTTTGTTGGCCCTCGACCAAGTTTTGAGGAAACCTTGGTCAGGTTTGACCACTTTTTGGACTTCGACGCAGTGATTGAGGAAGGAGCGCCCAGGTGAAGTTGAGATCATGGATCTCACTTGTTTTGCGGACTATGTGGACCCAAAAAGGGGTTCCTTAGGGTTTTTGTAATGGGTTATGGGATGTCGTCCCATGGGTTCTCCCATGTTTAGGCCTTTTTGTAAGGTATTGTAAAAGTATAAATAGATAAGAATGCATGGCAGAAGTAGAAGATAGAGACTTAAAGAGCGAAGTATAAGTAGTTAAGTGCAAGAAGTTATGAGTGCTTTGTGAAACAAAATGTGTATGTAAGGCTCTGTGCTCGATAAAGGAGTTAGCTCTATGCCTTGACCTCATTTTGGGAAGGAGGATTTGGTGCTCAGTGCGTAGATTTCATGTCCTTTGCGAAGCCTGGCTATGTGGCTTGGTGCAAAAGAGAAACTAAATGTAAGAAGATTGAATATTAATAAATAAGATGAAGCAGTTGGTGGACGTAGCCCCACACCAAGGTGAACCACATATATCTTGTGTCTGTTGTGTTTGTCATTTATCTGCTTAGTGATTTTGTTATTATGCATGATGGATAGATCTGATGTTGCTTAGTGCTTTACTTGTGCTTTATGAATGAATGTTAGATCTAACTCTGTGATGTGTGCTAAGTGGTTGAAGTGGTTACTCTTTGTTGTTACTGCACAGATCCATATTAGGGTTTGTTCTGCGATGTTAATAAAACCTAATGAGTTAATGAATATCACATTTTAAGTGTGGCTAGAATACTCTGCAAAGTGTTATAATCACAGATTTGTGTCCCATCTTGGTTACAGACACATAAGTCCTATAACCCCACCTGCTTCTACCTCAGGTGAGACTTCGCCTGCTTCGCAGGTGTTGCCGAAAGGGCCAGTAGTTAGGGTTTTGTTGGTGCAATGTTGAAACGTTGAACCCTGGGTCTGCCCCTGTGCCAACAAATGGTTTCATTTTTCAGGACCTGAAACTGTGATTGTTGGGAATTGAAGTAGGAGAAAAGAGAAACTCTGTGCGTGGATCTGTTGGTGTAGTGTGCAATAGTCTACTTGACTTGCGAAGCTCTGTGCTAAGAAATAAATCTGATCTGAAGAAAAGAGGTAAGATCTGAAAAGAGGTAAAGATTTGTGCTTTGATAAGAGTAAGATAAGTGAAAATTTTTGTTTCGAAAGCATGAATTTAAGTATGTTTAATAAATTTTGTCCTAGTCTGAAATGTAGGGCGCAGTTGGAAGAAAGAGTTGGTATAAGTAAAGCTAATAGAAATGAAGAAAGATATGTTTTTTTGTAAATAAAAAGAGAGATCTTTGTATTATATCATCATGAGTGTACACCTGTGCATCATTTGGCAGCCACCTGTTTCGCCACATAAGGGAAACCAGAACATGTGGCTCCAAGAGGTGATATGTCTAAAATGGCGGAGGTTTTGTTTACAAAAATTGAGCAAACGTTGAGGATTTCAACAGGAACCTTGTTCCCACTAGCTAGCCTAGGGCAGACTTCATTCAAAGATGCCATTACTAAGATGGTTATACAACTATAAAAACAAAAGTAAACATATAATCACTATTCATTCTGAAAATTGTAATTGACAAGAACCAGAGTTAGGGGTGGGATGCTTCAAGCCTCTAGGGAACCTGGATGTCCATGGATGGTGTAGACTGGGACAAACTTATTCTTGCAGGTGGAGCATTGTGCTTATGGTGGGCCGTCTGAGAGAGCCTCGAACAAGAGATCCAGTCGCTGGTGGATTGTCCTTTGGCCATGCACTTGCTCATCCTGTTGCTGTCGAATGTCAAAGAAAACCTCCAAATTCTCCGCTACCAGATGATAGGTGTGATGAGAGCCTTCCCCACCACCATCTGTGTGTGTGTTCTCCCCATCTCCTGTTAGTTTCCATCTTGGGGGGGATTTCCTCCTCCATAATCCAACCTCCTTCCCACGATCGAGGCTGAAAGTCTTGGGAGGTGGAATGGTTTGGGAGGCTTGCCCTGGGGGGAGACCCTTCTGTTTTCACAAGCCTCAAGCCTGGTTGAGGAGATGAAGGTGGCTCGGTGTCATTCAACTTTGGGTCAGGATTCTGAATTGAGGGTAGTGCCTCCTCTTTGACTGTGTTGAGGATGACCGGTGAGGATTGGGGAGGCGGAGGAGAGTGCTCAGTGAGGGACGAGGTCTCCAATTTAAGAATATGAAGGGGAGACTGAGCGTGAGTCTAGGGAAATGTAGGTGGGTTCTCCACTTTTGGAATGCGTAGGGTGGACTGAGCGCTGCTAATAGGTCTGTGGGGGCGGCTAAAATGGGCAATCAAGGCTCGTTGAGAGGCTGTGAGCTGGTTGTCTCGGGTGTAGGTGTTCTTGTTCTTGGTGGAACGCCTGGGCTTGCCTCGATCCCATGGCATGGTGAGAACCAAGGAGTGAGGGAAATTGTGGATAGGAGAGATTTGTAGGATGCACATGAGGCAAGCAAAGAGCCCAGGAGGGCCGAGAAGCACTATGTAGAGGTGGTATCTTGAAAATGACAGGTGAAAGTGCGCGCCTTGGTCGATTATAATGCCGCTGGGAGCCATTGATTCCATTGAAGGCTGATGGGACTAGTTCAGTCACCTGGTACCAGTGGCCTGGCTAGAATGCTCATTTGAGAGCTCCTCCAAGAACACTGAGTTAATATCCCTTATGGTGAACACCATGGGGAGTTAATTGCGTCAAGGGTGGTAGCTTGGGGTATTAACTCTCCCCGCCAACTATGCCTGCCACATGTCCCCCTCCTTTTTCCAAGTGTCACCCCATCCGAGTGAGGATAGTCCCTTTGAGCTAGCTCCTGGCAGTGAGTCAAAATTTTTGAGCTCTGGGGCCTTCCCGGGGTCGTAAGGGTGATTTTTTGTGTGAGGTCCACCCCTGCATTGGCCAGTCTGTCTACCACTTTGTTTGCATCCCTTCTCATGTGGAAGGTGAGGGTAGTTAGAGAGGGTTTGAGTAATGCTTGAAAGCTTCGTAGGGGACCCAACAGGCGCCAGCTTGGGGTGATCTTTTCCGGGTTTCTGCCATTGATGATTTTGGAGGCTAAATCGATTATAACTTTTGACTCTCCTTCGATGATGAGGTAGGGTAGGTTATGGTCCAGGGATAGTTGGACTCTTCTGATCATACCCCATATATCTATTTAATTGTTGGTATCATGGCCCAGGTTTTCTGTTGTTATGTTGTGAATTCTGCCAAGACTATCCCTTATTACTGCTCCCACCTCGGAGGGGCCTGGATTTCCTTTTGAAGCTTCGTCGAAATTGATTTTATGGAATCAGGGTAGGGGGGGGGACCAGATCGAGGGATTGACCAAAAGGGAAGAGGGAGGAAGAGGGGATGGTACGGAAAAGGTGGAGGGGAGCGTAAGGCCCCTGGAGTTAAGAATTAAAAGTTCTGCAGGGTCAGAAGGTTGGTCATCTTTGGTCCAAGGATGGAGCTGGAGGGTTTCTTGAAGGTGCAAGAGGATGGTGGACCAAATGCTTGCGGGGGTGGAGGCCTGTGAGTGAAATACTTTCGTATTGTGTTCTTTCCATAGTTGCCATACGATGAAGCCTGGTAGGAGCTTCCATATCCTATTGAGAATTTGGCATTTGTAGGGTCCTAGTCCCCAATTTTTTATCGTTTTTATGATGTTTCCTTGATCTTGATGAGTTCTCCGTAGATGCTGAGTGGTATGATCCCAAATATAGGCACTCGTGATACAGCTGTTGAGGAGGTGTTCCATGGTATCCTCATTTTTTTTGCATAAGTGATAGATCGAAGGGCCAATAAAGCCTCTTTTCCAAAGATTTTCCCAAGTTAGGATCTTGTTCTGTAGGAGGAGCCAAAAAAACGTGGAGACTTTTGGCCTGAATTTGGATTTCCAGACTGCGGTCCAGATGGGATCCTTTGGTATAGAATGAAATCCCTTCTGCAGAGCATATCTTTCTTTGAGAGTGAAGTTTCCATTGGTTGAGTGTCCCCATCGGAGAATGTCAAGGTCATTGCTTACTCGAATCCTTCGAGGAGCGAGTGCCTGAGTCTAGTTCTGCAGGTTGTAGTTTCCTGATGTTTGTAGGTTCTGATGCGTGGATTGGCCACCCACATGTCGGCTACTTTAGCTGTGGAGAGGTTTTGTGTGTTTTTTTCATAGTGAAGAAGAGTTTCATCTTATTTAAGGAGTGGCAGTTGTTGCCAGGAGTCAGTCCAGAACCTGGCAGTTTGATCATTGTTGATTTCCCAGAAGGCATGCTCCTGATTAAGTGGTATGTTCCACCAGGCAACATTCCATATGTTGGAGCCATGAAGTTTGTCCTTCATTCGGATCCAGTGTGAATGTTGGATATCTAGAGCATATTTTCATTTCCAAAGCTCAACCCATATTTTTGTTGGATTTTTTATCCATCTCCACCAAATCTTTTCTCCCATAGTGTTGTTGAGTTTGCCCGGGTCGTGGAGGCCAAGACCCCCCAAGGCTTTGGGTTTGCATACTTTTTCCCAACTGACTAGAGCCCATTTCTTGTCTGGGATGTGGCCATGCCAAAGGAATTTTCTTTGGATATTTTGAATTTTCTTTATGACTAATTGCGGGGCAGCAAGAGCGGAAAAAAGATAGGTGGGTATGGCTTGGAGAACTTATTTGAGGAGGGTGATTATGGCTGGTAGATTGAGCGAGTGAAAGGTCCAACTACTAAGATGGTTAGAGATGGAGAGCAGGAGAGAGTCCCATGAGAGGTTGTGGGCTGTCGAATATGACAAGGGGGGGCCTAAGTAGTGAGTTGGTAGGGAGCAGACCAGAATGGAGAGTAGCTGAGAGATATGTTGTTGCACGGCTTTGGGAGTATTGAAGAAGAAAAGATGTGATTTTGCAAGGTTAAAGGAGGTACCAGTGGCATCACTGAAGTCAAAGAGGATGGAGTTGATATTGTTGGCTTCTTGCGCCATGGGGGTGTCCATGACCATGGTGTCATCTATGAATTGACTATGGGAGGCCGCAGTTTGAAGCCCATGAAGGGGGAGGCCTTGCAAAGATCCGTTTTCTATGGAGGCTTTTATGTAACATCCCATATCCTCTACTATTATTACAAAGAGAAAGGGGGAAAGAGGGTCCCCTTTCCTTATTCCCCGCGAGGGGGAGAAGGGTTGGGAGGGGGTGCCATTAACAAGGATTGAGAAAAAAGTGGAGGAGATGAGGTTCAAGATCCAGTCAATCCAGTTGGTGCAAAAGACGAAAGTTGTTAGGACCTCTTTTATGTAATGCTAGCTTAGTTTGTTAAAGGCTTTTGAGAGGTCAAGCTTGAGAATCATACTTGGTGTGTGTGTACTTTTGAGTGAGTGGATGACCTCATGGACCAGAATGACAATGTCCATTATTTGTCTTCCTTCGATATAGCCCAACTGCTCCTTTCAGATGATGAAGGGGAGGATTGGTTTAAGTCTGAGAGCTATTACTTTTGAGATGATTTTGTAGATCACATTGCAGAGTGCTATGGGTCTGAAATTGTTCGGGTTGGTGATCCTTTCTTCTTTGGGTATCAGGGTGAGGAAGGTGGCATTGAGGGCTGGGAGGACTTTGCCAGAGTTGCGTGATTCCTCGACCAGTTTCCAGACTTATTATCTTAGCAAGGTCCAGAAGGAGTGAAAGAATTTCATTGTGAAGCCATCATGCCCTAGAGCTTTACCCGTGGGTAGCTCCTGTATGGCCTGATCCACTTTAGCTTGACTTATGGGGGTCATGAGGGCTTCATTTTGTTCCCAAGTGATGAGTGTTGGAATATTGGCTATCACTCTCCCGATTGCCTCAGCGCGATTCACCGATGCCTCTGAGAAGAGGTCTTGGTAGTAATCAGTGAGCTCCTGAGTGATGCTCTGATGGTTGAGCAGGGTGTTGCCCTGAGCGTTTTCTAGCTTGGTTATGCGGTTAATGAAGCGCATGTGGATCATGGAGCGGTGGAAGAATCTTGTGTTTTTTTCCCCTTCTTTTAGCCATTGAATTCTGGATTTTTGTCTCCAGAGAATTTCTTCCTGTTTTAGTCTTTCTTCCAATTGTTGCCTGGTTTTCTACTCCTCCTACTGTTGATTTGGGGTGTATCCAGTTTGGATGGCGATCTTTTGTAGGGCTTCAATTTTTTGTTCCTGGAGTTTTCTTTCTTGGAAGAGGTTTCCAAAGACTTTTTTGTTCCACTTTCGCACTTGCTGCGTAAAATATTTGAGCTTCTGTTGGAAGCAGTACATTTTGGTTCCTTGTTGTATCTCTGTCATGTCCCACCAATGACGAGCCAAGTTTTGGAAGTCTAGATATGTGAGCCAGAAATTTTCAAATCTGAAGGGTTTGAGCTTAGGAGAGGCCATAGTGTCAACCCATAGCTGAATAGGCCAATGATCTAAGCCTGGTTTTAGAAGGATGTTGGACTCGACCAGTGGGCCTTCCAAGAGAAGGCTCTCTGAGAGAAGAAAGTGGTCGAGCCTGCAAGTGATTTGTTCGGGTCCCGTTCTCTTGTTCATCCAAGTGAAGGTTCCATTGCCATTTTCTATGTCTACCAATTTGTGAAGATCCAGAAATTCCTGAAATTTTGTGTTATCTTGTTCCAGACTTTTCTTCCCACCTCTTTTTCCCTCCAGAGTGAGGATCATGTTGAAGTCTCCACCCACTATCCATCTCTAGTTTTTGGCTATGGAGCTAAGGTAAGCGATATTCTGAAGGAAAAGTTATTTTTCCTGGATGATCTGCGGTCCATAGACATTGGTGATCCATCCATCTTTATCTGAGCCAATTGCTCGATAATGAGCTGTGAGAGAGCCCAGTGTTGAGAGGCCTTGGTTGAGGATGAACGAGTTTGGGTTCTAGAGGATTTCCAAGCCGCCTGCTGCACCTTTCAAGTCTATGTGGTATGATTTGCAGTTGTGCCAACATCCTCTGAAGATATCTTCTATGGTATGTCCTGCACATTTTGTTTCTTGGAGGAGGAGGATATTTGGGTCTTTCGTTTTGATGCAGTTGCAGAGGATCATTTGCTTGGATCGTCCATTGAGGCCCCTGATGTTCCAAGTGATGAATTTCATGATTTAATAGTTTGGTGGGTGGGAGAACAAGCTCTCTGAGATCTTCTGTATCTTTCCTGAGTTGATCATATAGTTGTCGACCTCCTTGATGAGTTGTTGTGTTGTTTTCCTGCCCCTCATTTTGTTCTCCTTTGTGTTTCTTCTTCGATCTGGGTTATGATCTCCTCTTATGCTCATTCGTAAGGTTGCCCCTACTGACGAGTCTAGAAAGACTTTGTGAAATTTCCTTAGATGATCTTTAGGGAGGGTTTGTATATATTTCTTTTTGAGAGCTTCTTCGAGTCTGTCAAGGTCTATTCCTACTAGGTCATTTTCATTCATTGTCATGACTGTGTCTTCCTCCTTATCTGGTGCTTTGCCTAAGTCTGGGTGGGATGGGGGGTGGCTCAAGGTTTCCTAGGTTGGGGCCTCCCTTGGCTGTCAGGTTTCCTTATCGCTGGTGCCATCTACTCCCATTTCTTTGTGGGGGATTTCCACCTCATTTGTCACTAGTATATTTGTAAGGGCATCAAAGGAGTTGGTGTTGGGGATTTTCTGGCTATTGTTGGTTGTTGGTTTCCTCTACGTTTGCTTTCTGTGATTCTGCACCTAGGTGAAGCCATCCTTTGGATTTTCTTCCTCGATTGTCTTGGGGGGGGCATTGAGGGGGGAATCTCTAAAGAGATGTCCATGCTCATGGAATTTTTTGCATCTGAATGGTATGTGCTCGTAATATATTGTTTGTTCCCACTCCTCATCTTGGTGTTCCAGGGTTATCGTGCCTGAGAGGGCCTTGGATATGTCCATATGAACACAGATTCGAGCATAGGAGGTGTACTTCCTATTCTTAGTGGCTTATGAGGACTTTACATGCTTACCAAGAGTATTTCCTATGCCTGATAAGATTTCCTCTAACCAAAATTCTTGAGGTAAGGAATAGAGATGAATCCATACAGGGGTGTAGGTAAAATTCTCTTTCTCCAGGAAAAAACATTCAGTCCAGAACCGCAGATATAGTCCAGCAGAGTTGTAGAAGTAGGGTCCTCCTTCAAATACATGATCTTTGTCCTCCAGATTGTAGAATATAACTATGAAGAATCCCTTAGAGCTTAGCTAGAGATCATAGTCTCCCTTGGGGCTCCACCAGGTTTTGATCCAGCAAGCCAGATCTCTTTCCGAGGGCCAGAGGCCTAGGAACTTGCCTATGAGGGCATGGTCCCTCATGAACTGGGTGTGCTCTCCTATTCTGTTGCTTTTTATAGCGTATCGCGATGTCATCAGGGTCTGTGGAATGCATTTTCCTGGTAACCATGTACGAGCTGCTTTTGTATGTGAGGTATCTACATCCATGTTCATGTCCGTGCCTCTGTTTATTTCATCCTGCAAGAACTGTTCTCGCAGATGTTTTGGCGGTTCGAATGACGGTCTACGCACGTGAGCATTCTGCAGGTCATTCATTGCAATGTTGCGGTATGAGGGGGCTTCTGCCCCCTCTTCAGTGGTCATTTTGTTGTGCCAGTTAGATCTTCAATGCAAAGTGTGTCAGAGTTTGCAGAGGTGTTCAGCTAAGAGGATGGGGGATTTGAGGGAGCATGAAACCCTAGTTGCAGAGCATGAAACCCTCCAAATTTCTTCTCATTCTGAAATGTGCCATATGTTACTAAAGCTACCTCTTGTAATTTGTAGCCGGAAATTCATTTCAATGAAGAAAGATATGTTATTCCTATGCATAGAAAGAATTTTTGGACTAATAAGTGGATTAAGGAACCTAGAACGATTTTTTGTAGATTGCAGGTCCATCACTGTGATCCTAGTGCGCAGTACAGGAGAGGTTGGGAAACATACAAGAGAAATAGAGGATTGACACTATTTTATAACTACAGAAGACCGGGACATCTTACTAAGGAATGCCATGGTACCGGTCCTATTTGTCTTTGTTGTAAAATTGTTGGTCATGAGGTTGAGGATTGTCTAAGGATGATTGCTAAAGATGAACGAATGAACATGAGACAAGGAAACTATGAAGAAAGTCAAGATCAGGATATGTTATCACAATCAAAAGAAACGATGAATGATCACAAAGATGTCAGTTTACCAGAGATCTTGAAAGTAAAACATCGCATAAGTGCAAGAATAGAAGACTTCAACATAGACTGTGTCTTGGATGAAGAAACACAAGTGAATATTATGACGGAAGGCACTTGGGAAATTTTGGGAAATCCTACTGTGATACCTTCATTAGGAAGGATAGGCTTGTTTAAATATAAGATGATAACCCTATGTGGAAGAGTTACTAAAGTACCTATCATTATCCATGGAACATCGATTGAAGAGGAATTTGAATTCATTAAGTTTGTTGAGAACAATGCCCCTTTCCTACTTTTATTAGGAAAGACTTGGATTGAGAAAGATCATATCAGAAGGAAAGAAGAGGAAGAAGCTACATAAAAGAAAAAGAAAGAACTAAGGGATTTCATAGCTAGAAAAATAGATCGACTAATAAAAGAATGAGAAGATAAGTCTAAGCAACAGAAGGCAATATAATTAGTTGTCAAGGTTGAAAGAATGCAATAAGGTTTGAAGGACCTATCCATGCAAGAAAGAAGAATTCCCACCCAGGAATTAATGAGATAAGAGAAATTAACTTTGAACCCTTTGAGAGAACATTAGTAGTGCGAAGTCACTATGCTAGGAGAAGATAAGAATAAGAATGGAAAGAGGAATCCTGAAACAATTAAAGAGACTCAAATCACAGGAAAGAAGGAAAGGAAGCTCAGTAAGAAGAAAGCCAAGTTGGAAAATCTACAGGAAGTTATAGAGAACAAATGGAATACTTTGTAGGAGGCAGGTTCACAGGATTCGAACCTCGCCGGAATAGCAGGACCGTGCAGAATGGGACTTCGCCCCGATGAAGGTATATGATCATTGGAGGCGCCCTGACTGTTAGAATGACGCTATAGAATGGCTAGAAAAAATCATTTATGCGCGGACAAACGGTCGTTGGACGTTGAGATAGCGTCATAATGGACAGATTCGCATTGATGGAACCATTCCTGCCCATTGGAAGAATTTATTATGGTGCCCCACTTATTTAACCCATCGGACACTGCACCGGGACCATTTTTTGCCACCCGTGATTAACTAAGCTAACAGAGAACTGATTGTGTGTCGAGCTGTGATTTCAGAAACTAGACGTCGTTGTCTGTTTGTCTACCCTGCTTATCCGTTCGCCTACCCCGACCTGTTTATTTAACAGTGAGAATATCGGGTGAACCCACTGAGTTAGAGAAGTCTGTCGAGGAGGTTCTTAAGAAATTCATGGCTGATAGAGCTATGTCTGAAGGTTTCCAAGCATCGTCGACTAGGGGAGTGAAAGCTTCCCCTTCGACCAGACGACGTTATGGTCGTGCTAACCCCAAGACTGAGCAGCGAAGTAAGCATCGCAGTGATCTGGCTAATGCGAAGCAGATCCCATCCCTAAAGAATAGCGAATTCAACCTCGGGGATAGAAATAACTATGCTATGCTCGCACCTCATAGATACTTGACGAAGACTATTGGGAAGAACCCTTACCTGTTCTCCCAGTCATGGATTGAGGAACTGGCGCAGTCCACTATACTAAATGTGATGAAGATTCCCCATTTTGGCCGTCACTAGGAGGTTAACACTTGCATTAAACTCCTCTTGTCATGATACCATGGAAAATACCTATGGCTCGACCAACGGATTATTGTGGATCCGGTGTTGATCCACTTGATTACAAGATTGAGCATGCAAGGACCCAACCCTCAACATTTTTACCCAGGGAAGGCCTCAAATTGCTCCCTGGCACAACGCATCAAGGAAGCATACGGCGAAGTTGAAAAGGGAAAGTGAGGCTACAAGGTAGCCTCTATCCAGGATGGCGCAGTGCACCTCGCTTGCCAACTCATAGTTGGCAAGCTTGTAAGAAAGAACCGCACCACACAGGTAACCGGGTTTGTGGTGGACCTCGCAGGAAAATGCTTGGGGGAACGAAGATGAATTGGATGAGCTACCTCGTCAATGAACTCAATAAAGACGGTCGTGAAGCTCGTGATCAGGGATATGAGTTCCACTTCAGTTGGCTGATAGTGTTGATTGCATTTGTCGCTTGGAAAATACCGGAAGGAGCCACCTTCCCAGAGATCGAACCATCAGGTTGGCCGCTAGGTTCTCTACCTTGTGGTACACCAACGACATGTCGAAGCAATGGTAGACAAAAATTGTGTTCCATGCGTATTATCAGCAACTGAAGGTTTCCATTGAAGAATTTTCGCGCATGACACCACGCACCTTGAACCAGTACAGACCGATAGCCAAATTTCGTGTAGATCGGCATTTTATTTATATCACTGCGCGCAGAGATGAGAGAAAGGAAGAGTTACAATCCTATTACAAGCTGGCAGATGATGACATGGAGCAGATCACAAAGGAATGGTCAGAGGAGTTCCTTGTACCAGTCGATGATGTAGAACTCTTAGACACTGACATCATAGGAATCCCCTTGGTCACTCGGGTCGAGCTTGTGGGATAGTCCAGTGCGAAGAAGAAGAAGAAAAAGGAGGAAGTCCAGAATATAGAGACCGATGAGGAGGACAACACCTCCAAAAGAAATGGATCTGGCTTGCTAGGAGGAGGAGATGAATAAAATGGACAAGGAGAAGGAGACGAAGAAGAAAAGCAAGGAGAAGGCGAAGCTACACCGCTGAAGGATCCCCCTACTGAAACGAAAACACCGCAAAAGAGGAAGGTTTCTCCGGAGAAACCTTCAGCAAGAAAGAAGACGCATGCTACTAAGCCCCAGTTCCTCATCGGAGACTGCAGAATTGGGGGATGGACCAGCCCAGCTAAGAAGACTTGCATATGCTACAGAGGCTCAACTTTAGAAGGTCCAGGAGGAAAAGGAGAAGGCTACAGAAGCCTTGAAACGGTAAAAAGAGGAAGTCTTGGAGAAATTGAGAGTAGCGCAGTACTGTGTAACCGCCTATGAAAATGAAAAATACGAGTTTCAGGCGATGTTACAGGAGGAAAAAGTAAGGCTACAAAAAGAAAACAAGAAGTTGCTCGCAGAATGGGTCATAGTCAAAGAGGCAGTAAATAGAGCATGTCACTCTATGCCAGGCTTGGCATAGGAGGAACATGAGTTGGTCGAGGCTCAAGTAGCGAAGCTCGTTGAGACCATCCAACAACTTCAAGAGAGGATAACAGAGTTGGAGGTCCAAGAAATACCGATCACCCCACAAGAAGTGCGCGATCAGAGGGAAGAAACCACCAAGAACAAAATAATAAGGATAAGGTCCCTCGCCTTAGAGTGAAAATAGTTGAGTGATAGAAGTGTGCAGACCTCAAAGAAGATCCAGAGCTAAGGAAGTTGGAAGTGCAGCTATAGGAGGCACAACAGCAAGCATTCACCGTGCAGGCACAGATGAAGTTACTCACTGCAGTCGAGAGAATTAAACGATCACAGGAGCAGTGCGCAGTGCAACAATAGATTACTGCCATCCATGGCAGGGTAATGGAAGTCATGCAGAAACTACAACTTGTGTAGGATGAAGCCTGCAAGGTGTTCGAAGAAACTGAAGGAAAAGGCTCGCAGTTGGACCAAGTGGTTGAAATAGTTGAACAACGCCTGGAAGGGACTTTTACAGAGCATATGATCTAGGATCTCACTGGGCAGAAGGCTCAGGCGAAGCAACAAGTCGAGGCAACTCAAGTAAATCTAGAGGCCTTTGAAGCAGTGTTGCCCAGACCTGAGTGACTCAGGATGAGTCACAGGTGAGTTTTGAGGGCATGTTGGCCCTCGACCAAGTTTTCAACAAACCTTGGTTAGGTTTGACCACTTTTTTTACTTCGAAACAATGATCGAGGAAGGAGCGCCCAGGCGGAGCTTAGATCAAGGATATCACTTATTTTACAAACTATGTGGACCGAGCAAGGGGTGTTGGCACAGGGGCAGACCCAGGGTTCAACGTTTCGAAAACACACCAACAAAACCCTAACTATCGGCCATTTCGGCAACACCTACGAAGCAGATGAAGTCTCACCCGAGGTAGAGACAGGGGGGGTTGCAGGACACAGGTGTCTACAACCAAGATGGGACACAGATATGTGATTACAACACTTAGTAGAGCAGTTTAGAAAATAATATGCATTATTTCATGAGTCTCATTCACATCGCAGACTAAACCCTTATTACACATCAGCGCAGTAATAATAAAGATCAAGCACTTTCAATCACTTAGCACATAGAATTTGCTCAGATCTAGCATTCATTTATCTTTAATACCATTAAGCACTAAGAAATAAAATCATATGCATTCATCATAAATTATAACAACAACACTGAGCAGATAAACAACATAATTCACATCTCACAAAGCACATCAAGACACAGGATATATGTGGTTCACCCCAGTGTGGGGCTACGTCCACCAACTTTTTCTTCTTCTTTATTAGTCTTTAATCTTCTTACATTCCTCCGCTTTTGTGCACAAATCCACAGATCCAAACTCTGCAGAGGACAGGAGGATCTGGTGCTCGACAGGAGATCTGGGCACTGAGCACTAGATCCTCCTTCTCAAAATCAAGTCAAGGCACAGAGCCAACTCTACACAGTCAGTAAACACAAAGCAACTTAAAACATCTTGCACTTATCTCTGCAAGCCTTAGCATATTCTTTCACTAAGCCACATTAACACTTACAACATATGATGCACATAGCCAACCATCTAGGCTTCTTACATCTCTTAGCTACTTATTTATATATTTACAAAAAGGCCTAATCATGGGTAAACCCATGGGCCGACATCCCACAACCCATTACATAAACCCTAGTAAACCCTTTGTTGGGTCCATAAGCCCACAAAACAAGTGAGATCCTGCGATCCCAGCTCCGCCTGGGCACTCCATCTTCGACCAGCCGGTCGAAGTCCCAAAATTGGTCAAACATGACCAATGTTTCCTTAAAACTTGGTCAAGGGCCAATAGTCCCCCAACACTCACCTATGACTCGTCCTGAGTCACTCAGATCTGGGCAGTGCTGCTTCGAAGGCCTAGATCTTAGCTCGAGCTGCCTCGACTTGCTACTTCTCCAGAGATTCCTTCTTGGTGAATTCCTGAATCACTTGCTCTTTAACATGACCTTCTAGGCGATGTTCCACTGTCACAACCACTTGGTATAGGTGTGAGCCTTGGCCTTTAATCTCTTCGAAAATCATGCAGACTTCATCCTGCACCGATTGTAGTCTCTATGTAACTTCCATGACTCTGATCTGGATGGTAGTAATCTACTGCTAGAATACACACTACTCCTATTATCTTTTCATTCACTCAACCGTAGTGAATATCTTCATCTGTGCCTACACGGTGGATTCTTGTTGTTGCACCTTCTGCAATTGTGCTTCCAGTTTCCTAAGATCCATATATTTTGCAAGGAATTCATAGGTTTGCACACTTCGATCACTCAACTGCTTACATTCTGAGGCAAGGGTCCTAATCCTTCCAACTGCGCTCTTGGTGGCTTCCTCCCTCTGATCACGCACTTCTTGCGGAGTGCTCGACACTACGTGGAGCTCTAACTCCGTTACCCTTGCTTGAAGTTGTTGAATGGCCTTAGCGAGATTCCCCACTTGCATCTCGACTGAATTTGGTTCCTCCTATGCCAAGCCCAGCACAGATCGAAGTGATTTAGTCACCGCTTCTTTTACCGCAGTCTACTCTGTGAGCAGTTGGTATTTTTCTTTCTATATCTTCGCATTGTCCTCCTCGAACATTGCCCAAATTTCATCTTTCTCCTTCTCGTAGGCGATTACACAAGACTGCGGAACTCATAGTTTCTCCACGACCTCCTCCTTTTCTTGCTTCAAGGCTTCTTTAGCCTTCTCCTTCTCTTCATGGACTCGACGAAGTCGAGCCTCTGTTGCATTTGCTAGCCTTCATAATTGGGCAGGCTCATCCCCTAATTCTGCAATATTCGACGAAGAAGGCGCAGTAGGTATTGTGCGGCTCGAATGGATAGCTTGTTGTATCTTCATTAGCTCCTTCTCGATTATTTCATATAACGTCTCCTGCTTTGCTCTGTATCACTGCAAAATATCCTCTGAAGCATCCTCCAAAGCTGGGATGATTATATCGATGTCGTCCTCTGTGAGTGTGGCCTTCATCTTGGGCTTATTGGCGCACGTCTTCTTTCTTGCTGAGGGTTTCTGCGGAGAAACCTTCCTCTTCTTCGATATTTCAACCTCGGTAGGTGGATCCTTCGGCAGTTTAACTTCGCCTTTTCCTTGATTTTCTCCTTCTTCCCCTCCTCCTTCTTGATTTACTTCGTCTCCTCCTACTCCTGCGGGTGAGTCAGGCGCACTTTCCTCTGAGGCGTTGTCCTCCTCATCAGTTTTTATGTTCTGCAATTCCTCCTTTTTCTTCTTTTTATTCGCGCTAGTCTGTCCGTCATGCTTGACCCAGGTGACCAAGGGACTTCCTATGATGTCGTAACGGATTCCTCCAAGGGGTAGGAATGTGTCCATCAATGTGAATCCATCCGTTATGGTGCGGTCTCAACAGTTCATTCGCTCGTAACTGTGTTTTCTAGTTGTTCTGGAGTATCATTCTAATGGTCGGGGTGCCTCCAACATTCATATATCTTCGTCATGGCGAAGTCCCATTCTGCATGGTTTTGTTGTTTCGACGAGGTTCAGGGCCTGCAAACCTGCCTCCTGTGAAGTCTTCTCTAGAACTTTCTATAGTTTTTCTAATTTGGATTTCTTCTTACTGAGCTTTCTTGCCTTCTTTCCTGTGATCTGATTCTCTGGATTTCTCTTTCCATTCTTATTCTTATCTTATCTTAGCATAGTAGCTTCACACTGTTGATGTTCTTTCAAAGGGTTCAAAGGTAATACCTCTTCTCTTATTAACTCCAGGGTAGGTATTCTTCTTTCTTTCATGGATAGGTCCTTCAAACCTTTTTGTGTTCTTTCAACCTCGGTAGCTAATTCTCTTGCCCTATGTTGCTTCAACTTATCCTCTTGTTCTTCTATTAGTCGCTCTATTTTTCTGGTTATGAGGTCCCTTAACTCTTGATTTCTCTGTTTTGTAGCTTCCTCCTCTGCTTTTCTTCTGATATGATCCTTCTCAATCCAATTATTTTCTGACAAAAGTGGAAAAGGGGCGTTGTTCTCAACAAATTTAATGACTTCAAATTCTTCTTCAGTCGATGTTTCATGAGAAATCATAGGTATATTAGTAACTCTTCCACATAGGGTTATCATATTTCCTTTAAACAAGCCTATCCTTCCCAATGAAGGTACCATAACAGGCTTTCCCAAAATTTCCCAAGTGATTTTTGGCATAATATTCACATGTGTTTCTTCATCCAATACACAATCTATGTCAAATTATTCTATTCTTGTAACTATGCGTTGTTTTTCTTTCAGGATCTCTGGTAAAGTAATGTCTCTGTGATCATCCATTACTTCTTTTAACTGTACTAACATAGTCTTTGAATCTTTATCTTTATGATTCTCTAACATATCCTTAGTCTTTTGACCTTCGTTATAGTTTTCTTGTCTCATGTTCATCTTTTCAACTTTAGCAATCATCCTTGGGCAATACTCAACCTCATGACCAATAGCTTTACAAAAAAGACAAATAGAACATGTACGAGGGTATTCCTTAGCAATATGTCCCAGTCTTCTGCAATTATAACACAACGTTAATCCTCTCTTTCTTTTAAATGATCTGCATCCTCTCCTGTACTGTGCACTGGGATCACAATGATGGACTTGCAATCTGCAAAAAATCTTTCTAGGTTCCTGCATCCACTTATTAGTCCAATAATTATTTCTATGCATAGGAATAACATATATTTATTTATCTAGATCAATTCTTTCTTCTAACTATGCCCTACCATTCAAACTAGGACAAAACCTATCAAACATACTTAGATTCATTCTTTCGAAGAAAAAAAATTCCACTTATCTTACCCTTACCAGAGCACAAAGCTTTTAAGATATTACCTCTTTTCTTTAGATCATGTTTCTTTCTTAGCAAAAAGATTTCTCTTTTATTCACTTCCCAACAATCACAGTTTCAGGTCCCAGAAACGGAACCATTTGTTGGCACAGGGGCAGACCCAGGGTTCAACACTTCAACAGCACACCACAAAACCCTAACTATCCGCCCTTTCGATAACACCTGTGAAGCAGATGAAGTCTCACCCGAGGTAGAGGCAGGGGAGGTTGCAGGACACAGGTGTCTACAACCAAGATGGGACACAGATATGTGATTACAAAACTTAGCAGAGCACTTTAGACAATAATATGCATTAGTTCATGAGTCTCATTCACATCACAAACTAAACCGTTATTACAGAGTAGCGCAGTAATAATAAAGATCAAGCACTTTCAATCACTTAGCACATAGCATTTGCTCAGATCTAGCATTCATTTATATTTAATACCATTAAGAACTAAGCAATAACATCAGATGCATTCATCATACATTATAAAAAAATCACTAAGAAAATAAACAACATAATTCACATTGCACAAAGCACATCAAGACACAGGATATACGTGGTTCACCCTAGTGTGGGGCTACGTCCACCAACTTCTTGTTCTTCTTTATTAGTCTTCAATCTTCTTACATTCCTCCGCTTCTGTGCACAAAGACACAGAGGCAATCTTCGCAGAGGAAAGGAGATCTACACGCTATGCACCAGATCTTCTTTCCCAAAATCAGGTCAAGGCATAGAGCCAACTCTACACAGTCAGTTTTCACAAAGCAACTTACAACCTCTTGCACTTAGCTCTACAAGCCTTAGCATATTCTTGCACTAAGCCACATTAACACTTACAACATATGATGCACATAGCCAACCATCCAGGCTTCTTACATCGCTTAGCTACTTATTTATATATTTACAAAAAGGCCTAATCATGGGTAAACCCATGGGCTGACATCCCATAACCCATTACATAAACCCTAGTAAACCCTTTGTTGGGTCCACAAGCCCGCAAAACAAGTGATATCCCATGATCTCAGCTCCACTTGGGCGCTCCTTCTTCGACCAGCCTATCGAAGTCCCAAAATTGGTCAAACATGACCAATGTTTCCTCAAAACTTGGTCAAGGGCCAACAAGGGGTTCCTTAGGGTTTTTGTAATGGGTTATGTGATGTCGGCCCATGGGTTCTCCCATTTTTAGGCCTTTTTGTAAGGGATTGTAAAAGTATAAATAGATAAGAAATTATGGTAGAAGTAGAAGATAAAGACTTAGAGAGTGAAGTCTAAGTAGCTAAGTGCAAGAAGTTATGAGTGCTTTGAGCAACAGAATGTGTATGTAAGGCTCTATGCTCGATAAAGGAGTTAGCTCTGTGCCTTGACCTGATTTTGGGAAGGCGGATTTGGTGCTCAGTGCGCAGATCTCATGTCCTCTGCAAAGCCTGGCTCTGTGGCTTGGTGCACAGGAGAAACTGAATGTAAGAATATTGAAGATTAATAAAGAAGACAAAGAAGTCGGTGGACGTAGCCCCACATCGGGGTGAACCATGTATATCTTGTGTCTATTGTGTTTGTCATTTATCTTATTAGTGCTTTTGTTATTATGTATGATGGATAGATCTGATGTTGCTTAGTTCTTTACTTGTGCTTTATGAATGAATGTTAGATCTAACTCTGTGATGTGTGTTAAGTGGTTGAAGTTCTTACTCTTTGTTGTTACTGTGCCGATCCATATTAGGGTTTGTTCTGCGATGTTAATAAAAGCTAGGGATTTAATGAATATCACCTTTTAAGTGTGGCTAGAATACTCTGCAAAGTGTTATAATCACAGATATGTGTCCCAGCTTGGTTACAAACACCTGAGTCCTGTAACCCCCCTGCTTCTACCTCGGGTGAGACTTCGCCTCCTTCGCAGGTGTTGCCGAAAGGGCTGGTAGTTAGGGTTTTGTTGGTGCGAGGTTGAAGAATTGAACACTGGGTCTACCCCTATGCCAACAAATGGTTCCATTTTTGGGACCTGAAACTGTGATTGCTGGGAACTAAAGTAAGAGAAAAGAGAAGCTATGTGTGTGGATCTGTTGTTGTAGTGCGATGTACTCTACTAGACTTGCGAAGCTCTGTGATCTTCTCTCTATGAATCCCATGGTATGAACAGTAATCATCAAACTCCTTGCTGCAATATTCACCTCCATTGTCTGATCTGAGACACTTCAACCCTTTTTTATGTCTCATTCTTAACCAAAGATTTCCATTTCTTAAAAGTATCAAAAACATCATATTTTTGTTGAATGCAATAAACCCAAGTTTTTCTAGTTGAATCATCAATAAAAGTAACATAACAATGAGAGCCACCAAGACATGATAACGGAGCTAGTCCCCTTACATCTGTATGGGCAATCTCTAACATTTCACTCTTCTTTTCTTTTTCGACTCTGAGAAATTTGACTCTCTTATGTTTTCCATAAACACAATTCTCACATAAATCCAAATCAATTTGTTTAAGATCTGGAAACAAATTTATTTTGTGAAGCATATGCATCCCCTTCTCACTCATGTGTCCAAGCCTATGATGCCACAATGTTGTATACACTCCTGTAGAATATAAATAGATAGAAGAATCAGTATTACCAGTACATAAATACAATGTAACTACCTTCTCTCCTTTTTCTATCATCAGTGATCCTTTGGTGACTTTCCATGCCTTATCTGTAAATATAGATATACATCCTTCACTTGCCAACTACCCTATTGAAATTAGATTTTTCCTTAGATCTAGAACATGTCTTGCGTCTTTCAACAACCATTGGTTTCCATTCCTTTTCTTTATTTTCACCTTTCTCATTCCAACAATTTTTCATGGTGCATCATCACCCAAATGAAACTGTCCAAAATCACCTTGAACATAATCTAGAAAATGTTTCCTATGGGGTGTGGCATGAAATGAAGCCCCTGAATATACTACCCAAGACTCATAAATATTATCTATAGAAAGAATAAAAGCATCTTGTAACACATCACATGTTACATTTTCTTCTTGATTTTTCTCCTATTATCCATCTCTTTGTTTCTTTGGAGCTCTGCAGTCTTTCTTCAGATGTCCTTTCTTCCCACAATTCCATCACTTTATCTTTCCCAATATGGATTTCGATATGCCCTTCCTAGAATTATCATGGTTCCCTGAGCCCTTTCCTCTATCCTTTTTTCTTCCCTTGTTCTCCATGTTTAACGCATTAGCATATGTCTCACCTGTGTTTTTCCGTCGCATTTCCTCGCTAAGGATAACAACAACAACATCATCAAATTTTAAAGTGTTTGAACAAGAGAAAGAATTACTTATAGCCATGACCAAGCCGTTCCAGCTTTCTGGCAATGAGCACAAGATTATAATATCCCTGACCTCATCATCAAAGTCCACTTTTATAGAACTTAGTTGATTAGTAACCATATTAAATTCATTTAAATGATCTGCAACAAACCCACCTTCTGACATATTCATATTAAATAATATCTTCATTAAAAATACCTTATTGGACGTCGAGGGTTTTTCAAACAGTTTAGATAATGCATCCATCATCTCCTTCATTGTCTTTTCTTTCTAAATATTGAAAGCCACCGATTCTTCCAGTCTCAGTTGTATCATTCCTAGTTCCTTTCTATCAAGAACCTCCCATTATTCGTCCTTCATGGTCGTTGGCTTCTTTGTTATTCCACCCAGTGGTAGGAATAGATCCTTCTGATATAAATAATATTCCATCTGCATCTTCCATAATTGGTAGTTTCAGCCATTAAATTTCTCGACCCTAAACTTTCCATCTTCCTCCATTTCTCCCACTCAAACCAGGAACCCTCTTTTCCTGCGAGTTACCTTTCGCTCTGATACTAGTTGTTAGAAAAACAGGATTGCGGAGCAATAAAATAAGGAAAATGCAGAAATAAAACACATAAGATACACAATACAATAGAGACACATATATACGTTGTTCACCGAGTGTGGGCTACATCCACCATAGAAATTGCCAGGTCCTTCCTTTATTATCTAGCAAATGAAGGGATACAACCTACAACACACTCGTTGTAACCTCCTCTTCTTTCTCTCACAGTATCCTCTCTCAGAATACAATATTCGCAATGATACATAGCTACAATACAATTCCCTCATAAAAGAGGGTTTCCTTATAGGGAAAAAAACACTAACATAAATTATATCATAATATATGTGACCTTATAATGAACGGTCCAGATTTAATATGAAATTACAATATAAATTTACAGGGATTTTTTTCCTTCAGGGTCCGCTTGCCCCCGGACCCCCCAGTTGGGGGGATGAGCCCCCTAGACCCCACAGGGGGGGAATTCCCCCCTGCAACACCCTCCCCCACATGGAGAAGTGTACAATATTCCAGGGTGTACAGTCTTGATGGGGTATAAACATGGCTGAAAACAAAGACCTATGAATCAGGAAGATAATAAGGCTCCACAACCAATATTTGGGCCTAAATGAATCTTTCTTGTGCTCAATGGCCATGAAAAAGGCCTCTAAATAGGAATATGGGAACCATTAGTATGTTTGTGCAATAATAATGAGTATCGAGACCCTAACATGGAGAGGGGAGGAAATTGAGGGACTTAGGACCTAAAACAATATTCTCAAGATCAATGGCATTGGGATATGGGTTCCATTGGTAGGTTTTAAGCACAAAATTTTGATATTGAGGCCTTCATGTTGGACGTAAATGTCGTTAGGAGGTTTTTTGCACCACATAATGCACTTAGGACCTTAAACATGGATAGGGAAGGAATTGAAGGTGTTAAGGTCCTATTTGAATCTTTTGAGGATCAAGCTTCATGTTTTAGTCCCATTCAAACTACATAAGACCTTTATAGAAAATATTTTTCCTATGACGGGGATATTTGGTGTCATTAGTTTGTTTTTCATGATAAACGCGGGCCTCGGGTATTATACCATGGCCACCATAGAAAAACAAAGAAATTAGGCCCAAAGAAAAGCAAATCTTCTTGAGCTTAAGGGGCTTGAATTAGGTCTCCAACTAGGAATATGGGCACCATTAGTATGTTTTTCATAATATGATTGGGTCTCAGGATCCCTACCATGGTCAAGGGATGAAAACAAGGGCCTTAGGCCCTAAAACATCTTCTTGAGTTTAATGGCCATGAACAAGGTCTTGAAACACCACATAGATCCTCTCTATAGTATTTTTGGTCTCTAAGGGGTCTTTAGCACATGAATTAATATGTTTTAGGCCTTTGTGGGGGATATTTGGTGCCATTTATATATTTTGCACAATAAGAATGGGTCTTAGGGCCTACACCATAGCTAGGGGAGGAAAACAAGTTATTTAGGCCCAAAAAAATGTTTCTACATGTCAATGACCATGAACAAGGCCTCAAACCACCACGTGTATCCTCTCTAAGGGATATCTATCCTACGAGGGAATCTTTGTCACAATTAGTATGTTTTAAGACTATGTGGGGGATATTTAGCGCCATTGGTATGTTTTTCATAATAAAAATGGGTCTTGAGGCCTATACCATGTCAAAGGAAGGAACATTATGGATTTAGACCCAAAATGAAGCTTCTCGAGCTCAATGACCATGAACAAGGCCTTGAACCACCACATAGATCTTATTTAATGTATTTAGTCCCCCTAAGTGGGATATGCACTCCATTAGGAGTTTTTTCACAACATGTATGGGAGTTACGACCTATACCATAGCCGAGGGACAAAAACAAGGGCCTTGGAACCTAAAAAAATATTTTTCATGGTCAATGGCCATGAACAAGGCCTACAACTGGGATAGGGGAGGAAAACAAAGGCCTTAGGTACTAAAAGTTATTCTCGAGCACAATGTCCATGAACAATTCCTTGAACCACCACATAAATCCTCTCTAATAGATGTTTTTCCTCCATGTGGGATATGGACACCATTCACATGTTTTGAGAATGACATTTGGGCCTCAAGGCCTTTGGGTTGGACCTCAATGCCATTAGGAGGTTTTTCACACCATTTAATGCACTTGGGTCCTTGAACATGGTTAGGGAAGAAACATAAGTTGCAAAGTCCCTATTTGAATCTTATTGAGAACAAGCTTCATGTAGTAGTCCTTGAACAACCACATAACACCACTATAGGGGAATGTTTCCCTTTGTGGGGGATATTTGGTGCCATTGTAATGTTTTACACAGTAAAAATGGGTCTTAGGGCCTATACCATGGCTAAGGGAGGAAAACAATGGGATTAGGCCCGAAAAGAAGATTCTTAGACTTAATGATCATGAACAAGGACTGAAACCACAACATTGATCCTCTTTAAGGGATCTATGACCTTTGAGTGGCATATGGGAATCATTAGGAATTTATTCACATCACATATGGGATTCAATGCTTGTATCATGGCTAGGGAAGTAAAACAAGGGCCTCAAGTACTAAACAAAGCTTTATCATGCTCAATGGCCATTACTAAGGCTTTCATCTGGGAATATGGGCACCATTAATATATTTTTCACAATAAGAATAGGTCTTAAGACCCCTACCATGGATAGGGGATGAAAACAATGACCTTATCCCTAAAAAAATATTCTTGAGCTTTATGGCCATGAATAATGCCTCAAAAATCTACATAGATCCTATCTAAGGGATCTCTAGCCTTTGGGTGGGATATGGGTTCCATTCACAAGTTTTCAACACAACAGTCAAGTCTCGTGGCCTCTAGGTTGGACCTTAGAGCCATTAGAAGGTTTTTCACACCACATAATGCACTCTTAGTCTTAAACATGGTTATGGAAGGAATGTAAGGTTCTAAGGCACTATTTGATTCTTATCAGGATCAAGATTCATCTAGTAGCCCTCAAACATGTTGTACTGTGTTTTCATGGATGTCAAAGGGTTGATGTCAAGTATTGTCTTAGTAATGTGTTTGTATCATTGATGCATTGATTTTTGGATCATATGGTCATGGATGTAACTTATGTCAGAGGGATAATGTCATGAGGTGTCATAGTGATGTGTTGTCATGGGTTGATATTTTAGATGGATTGATGTATAGATGGGTTGATGTAAAGGATTATCATTGTTATACCATTGTATCATTGATGTCTTTTCATGGTTTATAGGAAGTACCAAATGTATGAACTCCAAAGTAGTCCCCTTATGGTGAAATCCCTCATGGGAAGATGCTTTGTAACATCCAAATGGTTAGGTGGTTGGGAAGTCCTAGTAGTGTGGTTAGGGAACCCAAGGTTATTTGAGGAATAATGTTATGAAGATCAGTGAATTTGTCTGTGAGACTATTCCATATGGATAGTTCTCTTCATTCCATTTCCGGTGATATGTGGAACGTCACATAACTCCTCGCGATTAGAGAGTTATGGCCATGTGAAGTTGGAGAACCCTCATGTGTTGTCTAGAAGCCCTTAGAAGGTCAAAGAAGTCAAATTATTCTAGAAGCTCCTAGTAGAAGAATATTGACCAATCAAAGTGGTTAGTCATGGGTTAAATGGTTGCAAGAATAAAACAATTATAAATAAATTAGTTGCATCTAGAAGTGGAGAGGTTACTATTTGTGGAGAAAGTAGTTATAAGTGGACAAGTGGTTAGAAGTGGGTTAGCCCCAAAAAGAAGGAAGTTGGTTAGAGTTGGTTAGATAAGGAATCTACTTGGAGAATTATAAATAAGAGAGAAAGGGTCTCTTATGAGTGAATATCTTGAGCATATTGAAGATCTAGTTTGGTCAAATATTCATTGCAGGTACTCATAGACGCATCAGAATTTTCGTAAGTCTGAGGTTTGACGGCGCAAGTTTTGGAGATTCAGAAAAACCTAGTTTTCTGAAGCAGTATGTGGGATGTAGTGCTCTAGGGAACGTACGTACATGGGATAAAGGAGAGAAGGGCGCGTACATTTGGAAAGAACATGAAAATATTGAGTAAGTGTTGGGGAAATCTTCCTGAAGTCTGAAGAAAGTTCCCAGAACATTAGTCTATTGGTTCAGATCTTCTACAGAAGATATGGTATGGTTATATGTTGTATTTATTCTTAAGATGTAGTCATGGTATGGTGAGTTCTTGAAGCATTCATTGTATGGTTCTTTTGATGTTTGGATATTGGTATATGGTGGTTAGTTATTTGAGTGGTTATGTTCTAATATGGTTAAGGGATTTCTATGTTGTGTAATGGTGTAGGCATGAGGAACATGCATAGCTTATTGGATGGTATATATATGTTTGTGATTGGTGATGGTACATATTGGGTAGTGTCAGGAAGGTTGTAGTGACATGTCACAAGTGGATGTGACAGAGGAAGAAAGGGTCTAAAGGGCCAGAAGTTTCAAGTTGTAGAAACCCTAGTTTTTGAAGGTTTATGCACGCTGACAAAAGGTAGAATGCATACATCCATGTGTTGCAGTATAGTTAGTTCATGTACATGTGCATGTTGCAGTATTGACAGGTCTCGTCCTTGTTGACAGATTGGATTATGTATCTACGATGGGTCTTATACTTGATGGTTGGATTCCTCACATCTCGGTTGGTGTTGAGATACACAATTTGGGTCTTGCATCAATAGTTGGTGCTCTCTTGGAGCTAGTGCTCTATTTCAGTTGGTGTTGATAAAACCAAAGGATTGTAGTCCGTAATAAAAAACAAACTTATACATATATCTGGTGTTTCTTTTGTTCTTTATTGTTAATGTATGTCATTGATATATATTTACATGCAAGCAACTAAGTATGAATGGAAGTAATAAGTAATGATGTTTTGAATGGTGATTGTTAACTAAAGTTTCATGAGAAGTGTAAAAAGAGCCTCACATTGATTCACCCCCCCCCCTCTCAATGTGGCCGGTGTGTCCAACAATTGGTATTAGAGAAGGCCTTCACCATAAGCCTTAACAAGATTGAAGGAGATCCATGGACACACAAATGGATGAAAATGCAGATGGATTTCCAATATTTGATAAGAAATATTATTCATCATGGAGGATAGAAATGAAAGGGTATTTGAAGGCAAAAGGAGCAGGTGTTTGGAACACAGTTGTTGGTGGAACAGTTCCCTCAAAGAATCAGTCAAAACGTGCAGCCCAAAGGGAAGCAAAGAAGAATGATATAGTATCTCTCAATACCATTTTAAATGGACTCTCGGGTTCTTTGAAAGAAAGCATGGGACAATGTACTTATGCCAAGGATCTATGGCTGAATCTAAAGAAGGTATATCAAGACAAAAGTTCTATCAAGGAAAATGAAGATAAAGACTCTCCAAAATCCTCTAATTGCAATAATTCTAAGTATGATGATGTTGAATGTTCTTCTACAAATGGAGAATAAAATATAGAATTAGTTTGTGTAGAATCAATTGACAGTTATCTTATAGATGAAGAGGAAGATTTGTTGAAGTTTAAAGATAAAGTTTTATCTGAGTTGGATGATGTTATCTATGAAATAGGAAATAGTTCAACTTCTTTTGAGTATCTTGAAAAATACACTAAGAAAATCCTAGAAAAGTACCCAAAGCATACCATGATACTAAAAAAAATGCTCAAAAAACAAGACGAAAGTAAAAAGACTCAATTATAATAAAAATAAGAAGAGATCAAAAGACTAAGAATGAAATAATTAGTCAAGTAGAAGAAAATAAGAAGGTATATGATGAGCTTAGCAAAATCCTTGAAGCCAATGTCAATCTAAAGACACAAATTGAAGAATCCAAATGGATAGAAGAACTATTAAAGAATCAAGTAAATGAAAAGGAAGAGTTGTGCCATAAGTTGGAAGAAGAAGTTGTTGATCTCAGAAAGAAAGTATAGAAGTCAAATACTCATATCAAGTTCATGAACAACTCAACAATATTGAATGAAATATTGGATATTCAAAGATCACCAAATGATAAATAAGGTATTGGATACAACAAGGAAGATACACACTTTAAAGCCATCACTTCTAAGAATCATGAGGTAAGTCCTTCATTCTCAAAAGGTGGAAGAAATGCTGCAAGTCAACCATCTACACAAAGCAAGGAAACTTTCAAGAGAATAGAGCAAAGAAGACATCAAGAATCCATATTTACACCTCAAAGCAAATTCAAAAGAGAGACACCTTCAAGGTGGACACCAAAGCAAAGGTATGAAAATGTTTTTCATGGTCGTTGCTTCTCATGTAATGAATATGGTCACAAAGCTTTGGATTGTAGACATTATCCAAGGAAATATGTTGGAAGTTTTCATAACACCCTAATATGTTGGAGATGTAATCAAGTGGGACACATTGTTTCTCATTGTCACACCATGAGATGCTACAGTTGCAATGGGTTTGGCCACAAATCCCAAGATTGTTGGAACACAAGAAGACAGTCCATGAGTATTACTTCAAATGATATGGCAAGAAGAGCATGGAAGAGAGACAAGGTTGAAAGGGTCGAAGCTGAAAGAATCAATACTCAAAGAACAAGACACTCCCAGAAGTGGATGAAGAAGACTGAACAACCAGAACAGAATGGCAACCATGAGGCAAGCTCAAGCTTGACATTTTATAAAGCATACACGAGCTCTTGTGGGAGAATTCATGTACATATGCGATATTACCTATAGAAAGGTCGCGTACATACGTGAGTTGTTTGTGGAACATGTCGTGTACCTGTGGTAAAATCCTTGGAAAAGAAGGTTATGTAGATGAGTTGCAACATGGTTTGATGGTATAACTTTGTTTTACAGGGTCTGACATAGTTTGTTGCAGGTTTTCATGATTATATGTTGGCATGTGTGTTTGATGTATGTATGGTGATAATATGTAGTTGAGTGTTGAATCATATGCTTGATGCCTATCTTGGATGCATGGTACTAACCCTAGAATGTGGATTGAGTCATTTTTTCTTGAGGGACAATGTTGGTTATGTCAATGAAGTTATGGCACTTTGTTTATGAGATATATCATGATGATGTGATGCTATCTAGAGATGTATCATTGATCTATTGAGGCACACTTTTGGTACATGTTTAGAGGTACTATTGGCTACTTAGTACTTTCTGTAGTGAATGGTTTTTTAGGCAAATCTGTTATAGTAAATGGTTGGTACATATGTGAGCTCCATTGATATATCTTATGATGTATTGTTAGAGGAATATTTGTTGGATTTCCTAGTGCATGCATTTGGCATGTGGTTGAGCTACATATTGGGACATGTAGTTGATGTGTTGATGAGGTAGTTATGTTGTACATCATTGATGAGCCATAGCCTGATCTATAATTGATGCATGATTGGTACATACTTGGTGCATGGTTGATGCAATTTCTTTGGTACATGATGTATGGGATGATATATTTGAGATTCTTGGTTTATATATTGATGGTTGAGATACATGGTTGTGGCACTTGGTTCATGGTAGAGGCATATCATGAGTGATATGACACTTGTTTGAGGCACATGGTTGGAATGTTGGTAGAGGCATATGGTTGGTACACAGTTGGAAAATGTTCTTGGAATATGGTTGATACACTCCATTGATGATATCTTGATGAAAATGGTTGATGTACATGGGTGTTGTGCATGGTTGGCACACAGTATGGAATATGATGTAAATGGTTGATTTTTTTTCATGATTCTGTATTCACTATTGACATATATTTTGCTTCATGATGTATGGTATGGCATGAGTCTAATGCATGGATAGGTCCAAGGATCTTCATAAGAAGAGAATATCATCCTAGAGAATTTGATCTATGTTTTGTTTGAGCAATAGCATTTGCAGCAGAAGCATATTGCAGTGGTAGAATATTTTCATCTTGCAAAGAATATAAGGGGAGACATAGCCACAAGGGGAGTTATTATTCTTCCCGTGATTGGTTTCAACAACATGATTCAAGGAGGAGAGATAATTGGCAGCCATGCCATCACCATTGCATCAGAGTGAATTCCCTTGTCCAAACGAGGAGAGATTATTCATAAGAAGCTCAAAGGAATCCAGACAAGGGGAGCATCCCCAAAGAGATAACTACCCTTTGAAATTGATGTCAAAGGGGGATATATATCCACATTGATGTGGAGAGATGAATATTGATGAGGAGAATTTCCATGTCTAAGTGTTTCCATCAATGATTGGTATTGACATCAATATTGGTGTTGCCATCAATACCAAAGGGGGAGATTGTTGTACTATGTTGTCATTGATGTCAAAGGATTGATGTCAAAGGATTGATGTCAAAGGGTTGATCTCAAGTATTGTCTTAGTAATGTATTTGTATCATTGATGTACTGATTGTCGGATCATATGGTCATGGATGTAATTTATGTTAGAGGGATAATGTCATGAGGTGTCATGGTGATGTGTTGTCATGGGTTGATATTCCAGATGGATTGATATATAGATGGGTTGATGTAAAGGTTGAAAATTTTTATACCATTGTATCATTGATTTCTTTTTATGGTTGATAGGAAGTACCAAATGGATGAACTCCAAAGTGGTCCCCTTATGGTGAAATCCCTCACGAGAACAGGCTTTGCGAAGTCCAAATGGTTAGGTGGTTGAGAAATCCTAGAAGTGTGGTTAGGGAACCCAAGGTTATTTGAGGAGTAATTTTATGAATATTAGTGAATTTGTCAGTGATACTATTCCAAATGGATAGTGCTTGTCATGCCATTTCCAGTGATATGTGGAATGTCACATAAGTCCTCATGGTTAGAGAGTTATGGCCATGTGAAGTTGGAGAACCATCATGTGTTGTCTAGAAGCCCCTATAAGGTCAAAGAAGTCAAATTATTCTAGATTATACTAGAAGAAAATTGACCAGTCAAAGTGGTTAGTCATGGGTTAAGTGGTTGCAAGAATAAAACAATTAAAATTAAATTAGTTTCGTCTATAAGTGGAGAGGTTACTATTTATGGAGAAATTAGTTATAAGTGGACAAGTGGTTAGAAGTGGATTAGCCCCAAAAAGAAGGAAGTTGGTTAGAGTTGGTTAGATGAGGAAGCTACTTGGAGAATTATAAACAAGAGAGCAAGGGTCTCTTATGAGTGAATCTCTTGAGCATATTTAAGATCTATTTTGGTGAAATATTTATTGCAAGTACTCATAGACGCATCATAAATTTCGTAAGTCTGAGGTTTGACGATGAAAGTTTTGGAGGTTCAGAAAACCCTAGTTTTATGAAGCAGTACATGGGCTGCAGTGGGCCAAGGAGCATACGTACATGGGCTAAAGGAGAGAAAGGCACGTACATTTGGAAAGAACATGAAAATCTTGAGTAAGTGTTGGTGCCAGTTTCCTGAAGTCTGAAGCAAGTTCCCAGAACAATAGTCTATTGGTTCAGATCTGCTATAGAAGATATGGTATGGCTATATGTTGTCTTTATTATTATATGTACTCATGGTATGGTGAGTGCTTGAAGCATTCCTTGTATGGTTGTTGTGATGTTTGTATATTGGTAGATGGTGGCTAGTTAGTTGAGTGGTTTTGTTCTAATATGGTTGAGGGATTTCTATGTTGTGTAATAGTGTATGCATGAGGAACATGCATATCTTATTGGATGGTATAGATATGTTTGTGATTGGTGATGGTATAGATTGGGTAGTGAAAATAAGGTTGCAGTGACAGGTCACAATTGGATGTGATAGAAGAAGAAAGGGCATGAAGGGATAGAAGTTTGAAGTTTTAGAAACCCTAGTTTCTAAAGGTGTACGCAAGCTACATACACATGCTACAGTATTGATAGGTAGCATACCTGTTGACAGATCGGATTCTATATACAAGTTGGTTCTTGTACTTGAGGGTTGGATTCCTCACATCTCGGTTGGTGCTGAGATACGCAGGTTGGGTCTTGCATTGAGAGTTGGTGCTCTCTTGAATCTGGTGCACTATTTCAGTCGGTGTTGATAAAACCCAAGGATTGTAGTTTGTAATACAAAAGAAACTTATACATATATCTAGTGTTCCTTGTGTTCTTTATTGTGATGGTGCATAGCTCTTTATTGTTAATGTATGTCATTGATATATATTTACATGCAAGCAACTAAGTATGAATGGAAGTAATAAGTAATGATGTTGTGAATGGTGATTTCTAACTAAAGTTTTGTGAGAGGTGTAAAAATATCCTCACACTAATTCACCCCCCCCCCTCTCAGTGTGGTCGGTGTGTCCAACATAAGAGCTCTATAGGGTATCTTTGTCCTTTGTGGGGAATCTTTGGTGCCATTAGTATGTTTTACATAATAAAAAAGGGTCTTGTGGACTATACCATGGTTAGGGGAGGAAAACAAGGGCCTTAGGTACAAAATGAAGCTACTCGAGCTTAATGACCATGAATAAGGGCTCAAACAACCACACAAAACTTTTCTAACGTATATATAGCCTCTATGTGGGATATGACAACCATTATGCGTTTTTTTACAACACATATGGGAGTCAAGGCCTATACCACGACCAAGGGAGGAAAGGAATGGCCTTGGACCCTAAATGAAGCTTTCCCATGCCTAATAGGGAAACTTTTAGGGGCTAAATTTCACCCATGGGCTAATTTTCCGTTCTTTTTCCTGGAAAAATATTTTCCAATTTTAATTTTTTTTAAATGATTCACCTAAATTCTATAGGATATAATTATTTTACCTCAAAAATCACCAAATTTTAATATAAAGTAATATAAAATCCTAATAAATTTAAATATTTTTACAAAATATCAATAAACATTTTATAGTTTGCATATTAAAAACTAGTAAGATTCACCAAGGTTTCTACATTTTAAGGAAATTTCCATCCTTAAAATTATCCATGAATTGCTCAATGGACATGAACAAGGTATAAAATTGGGAATTATTGGTTTTGGAGCATAATTATCTTCATGATTCATAGGTCTTTGTTTTTAGTTGTGTTTATACCCCATGAAGACTGTACACCCTGGAATATTGTACACTCCTCCATGCGGCGGGGTTACAGGGGGGCTTTCCCCCCCCCTGCGGGGTTCGGGGGAAAGCGGGCCCTCGAAAGAAAAATTTCCTTGTAAATGTATATTGTAATTTCATAGTAAATCTAGACCATTCATTATAAAGTCACAGATCTGACGGTAGAAGTTATGTTATGGTTTTTTTCCCTAGAAGGCAACCCTCTTTTAAGGGGGAATTGCATTGTGGTTGTGTATCATTGTGAATATTGTATTCTTAGAGAGGAGACTGTGAGAGAAAGAAGAGGAAGTTACAATGAGTGTGATGTAGGTTGTATCCCTTCATTTGCTGGATAATAATAAAGGAAGGACCTAGCAATTTCTCTAGTGGACGTAGCCCACTCTGGGTGAACCACGCATATATGTGTCTCTATTGTATTGTGTATCTTTTGTGTTTTATTTCCACATTTTTGTTATTTTATTGCTCCGTGATCTTGTTTTTCTAACAACCGATATCAAAGAGAAAGGTAACTCATAGGAAAAGAGGGTTCCTAGTTTGAGTGGGAGTAATCGCGAAAGATGGAAAGTTTAGTGTCGAGAAATTTAACGACCAAAAATATCAGCTATGGAAGATGCAGATGGAAGATTATTTATATCAAAAGGATCTATTCCTACCATTGGTTGGAATAGAAAATATTACAACAACCATGAAGGATGAAGAATGTCAGGTTCTTGACAGAAAGGCACTAGGAACGATACGGTTTATCCTAGAAGCGTCGGTGGCTTTCAATATTTCGAAGGAAAAGACAACGAAGGAGCTGATGGATGCATTGGCTAAACTGTATGAAAAACCCTTGGTGTCTAATAAGGTATTTCTAATGAAGATATTATTTAATATGAAGATGTCTGAAGGTGGGTCTGTTGCAGATCATTTAAAAGAATTTAATATTATTACTAATCATCTAAGTTTTGTAAAAGTGGACTTTGATGATGAGGTCAGGGAACTTCTAATATTGTGCTCATTTCTATAAAGTTGGAACGTCTTGTTCATGGTTGTAAGTAACTCTGTCTCTAGTTAAAACACTCTAAAATTTGATCATGTTGTTGGTGTTATCCTTAGCGAGGAAATGCGATGGAAAAGCATAGGTGAGACATCAGGTAATGCATTAAACATGGAGAACAGGGGAAGACAAAAGGATATAGGAAAGGGCTAAGGGAACCGCGGGAATTATAGGAAGGGAAGATCCAAATATAGATTGGGAAAGATAGAGTGATGGAATTGTGGGAAGAAAGGACATCTGAAGAAAGACTAAAGAGCTCCAAAGAAACAAAGAGATGGATAGCAGAAGAGAAATCAGGAAGCAAATGTAATAGGTGATGTGTTACAAGATGCTTTGATTCTTTCTGTAGATAATATTTTTGAGTCTTGGGTAGTAGATTTAGGGGCTTCATTTCATGCCACNAGAAATGGAAATCTTTGGTTGAGAATGAGACAGGAAAAAGGTTGAAGTGTCTCAGATCAGACAATGGAGGTGAATATTGTAGCAAGGAGTTTTATGATTATTGTTCATACCATGGGATTCGTAGAGAGAATATAGTTCCAAGGACACCACAAGAAAATGGTGTGTCAGAAAGGATGAACAGGACAATCATGGAGCGTGCAAGGAGTGTGAGATTTCATGTTGGGTTGCCCTTACAGTTCTGGGAAGATGTTGTAGATATTGTTGTTTACTTAATAAATAGAATACCTTCAAATTATTTGGATGGTATAATTCCATAGGAGGCATGGACGGGTAAAAAGGTAAACTATTCTTTTTTGAATACTTTCGGTTGTGAAGCATTTTTCCATATTGATAAAGAAAATAGAACAAAGCTTGAGGCAAAATCCAAGAAGTGTACCTTTATTGGATACGTTGTTAATGATTTTGGTTATCGCTTATGGGATTATGAAAATCACAAAATCATTAGGATTAGAGATGTCGTATTCAATGAGAATATCATGTACAAAGATCAGTTGTAGGGAAAGAAACAGGAAAAAGAAAAACCAGAATACACAGTGCTTGATGAGATCACTAAAAAGGAAATTTCAAAGGTACCAGAAAATGAAAATGTACAACAACAGGAGCAAAAGGTACCTCAAACTCCTACAAGTGTTATTAGAATATCTATGAAGTTAAGTAGACGCCCTGAATGATACTCTCCTTCATTGTATTATTTATTGTTGATTGATTTTGGTGAACCAGAATGTTATGAAGAGGCAATGCAAGTAGACACTAAAAATAAGTGGGAGAAAGGCATGAAAGAGGAAATGGATTCCATGGTAAATAACCAGACTTGGGACTTGGTTCAGTTGCGTGTAGGGAAAAGAACATTGCAGAATAAATGGGTTTACAGTTTGAATGAAGAAGATGGAGGAGAAAAAGGGGTACAAGGCTAGACTTGTTGTAAAGGGGTTTGCACAAAAGAAAGGTATATATTTTGATGAAATATTTTATCCTGTTGTTAAAATGACTTCAATTAGGACTATTTTAAGTATTGTGGCAGTAGAATATTTTCATCTTGAACAGATAGATGTAAAAACAACTTTTCTCCATGGGGATTTGGAGGAAGAGAATTATATGCAACAGCCACAAGGGTATGAGGTCAAAGGGAAGGATAATTTAGTATGCAGTTTAAATAAGAGCTTGTATGGCCTAAAGAAAGCTCCAAGGAAGTGGTTTTTGAAGTTTGACAGGTTTATGACAGAACAAGGTTATGGTAGATGTCATTCTAATCACTGTGTTTATTTTAAAAGTCTAGAAAATGGAAGCTATATTATATTGTTATTGTATGTAGATGACATTCTTGTTGCAGGGTCTAATATGTAGGATATAAATGTTCTCAAGAAGAAATTATCTAATTCATTTGCGATGAAGGATTTGAATGTTGCAAAGAAAATCCTTGGTATGAGAATAACAAGAGATAGGAAAAATCACAATTTGACATTGTCTCAGGGTGAGTACATAGAGACAGTGTTGGAGAGGTTTGGAATGCAGAATGAAAAACCAGTTAGTACACCTTTGGCCAACCATTTCAAATTAACTAAGGAAATGTGTCCCAAGACACAAGACGAGATAGAATACATGTCCAGGGTCCCTTATTCATCAGCAGTTGGCAGCTTGATGTATGCGATGGTTTGCACAAGACCAAATATTGCACATGCAGTGGGAGTTGTGAGCAGGTATANGCAGAATGAAAAACCAGTTAGTACACCTTTGGCCAACCATTTCAAATTAACTAAGGAAATGTGTCCCAAGACACAAGATGAGATAGAATACATGTCCAGGGTCCCTTATTCATCAGCAGTTGGCAGCTTGATGTATGTGATGGTTTGCACAAGACCAGATATTGCACATGTAGTGGGGGTTGTGAGCAGGTATATGAACAATATAGGTAAAGAACATTGGGAGGTAGAAAATTGGATTCTCAGGTATTTGAGAGGTACTGCTACTCATGCATTATGTTATGGAGGTTCAGACATTGTTCTACATGGATATGTTGATTCATATATGACAGATGATAGAGATAGAAGGAGGAGAACCACATGGTATGTTTTAACTATAGGTGGAACAACAATAAGTTGGATTTCAAAACTGCAAAAAGGTTTTTTCACTTTCAAAAATAGAAGCAGAGCATGTTGCTGCTATAGAGGCTAGTAAAGAAATGATTTGGTTACAAAGGTTTATGGAGGAATTGGGAAAGAAGCAGAAGAATAATAGGTTGTATTGTGACAGTGAGAGTGCCATTCATCTTGCAAAGAAATCATCATTACATTCAAATAAAAATCATATACAACTCAGGTACCATTTCATATGATCTGTCTTGGAAGATGGACATTTGAAGTTGGAAAAGATACACACTAGCCAGAATCTTGGAGACATGTTAACAAAGGGAGTAACCAAGGAGAAAATGAGTTCCTTCTCAATTTTAGTTGGTCTTCAATCATGAAGGTGAAGATGAGAAATTTTCCAGTTCCAAGAAGGATCATAGTCCAGCAAATACAGCAGTGGTGGATTTGTTGAGATCAATCTCCAAGTGGGAGATTATTGGTTATGCAGCCTGATTATCTTCTTGATTCATAGGTCTTTGTTTTTAGCTTTGTTTATACCCCACGAAGACTATACGCCCAGAAATATTGTACACTCCTCCATGTGGGGGGTTGCAGGGGGGTATTTCCCCCCCTACGAGGTTCGAGGGGATCATCCCCCCAGCTGGGGGGTCTAGGGATAAGTGGGCCCTTAAAGGAAAAATTGCCTTGTAAATGTATATTGTAATTTCATAGTAAATATGGACCATTCATTATAAGGTAGCAGATCTGACAGTAGAATTTATCTTAGGGTTTTTTTCCCTAGAAGCCAACCCTCTTTTACAATGGAATCATATTGCGGCCGCATATCATTGAAAATATTGTCTTCTGAGATAGGAGACTATGACAGAAAGAAGAGGAAGTTACAACAGGTGTGTTGTAGGTTGTATCCCTTCATTTGTTGGATAATAATAAAGGAAGGACCTAGCAATTTATCTAGTGGACGTATCCCACACTGGGTGAACCACATATATCTGTGTCTCTATTGTATTGTGTATCTTGTGTGTTTTATTTGTGCATTTGTCTTATTTTATTGCTCTGCGATCCTGCTTTTCTAACAGGAATATGGGCACCATTAGTATTTTTTCACAATAAGAATGGGTCTTAGAACCCCTACCATGGTGATGGGAGGAAAACTAGGTCCTTAGGCCCTAATCAGATATTTTTGAGCTCAATTGCATTGGGATTGGGTGCCATTCATAGGTTTTGAGCACCACATTTGGGTCTTGAGGCCTCCAGGTTAGATGTAAGTTCCATTAGGAAGTTTTGTGCACCACATAATGCACTCAAGACCTTGAACATGGTTAGGGAAGGAACATAAGGTGATAAGGACCTATTTGAATCTTCTGATGATCAAGCTTCATCTAGTAGTCCTCGACCAACCACATAAAACCATTGTAGGGGATATTTGGCACTATTAGTTTATTTTGCACTCTAAAAATGGGTCTTGAGGTCTATACGATGGCTAGGGGAGTGTTGATGTGGGTGAAATTCCATTCAACAAATAGGGGTACTCCCTGATGTGAAATCCTAATTAAAATTTACACCATTTGGGATAGGAGTCCCATCTGGATTCTAGCCCGAAAGCCATTATTGGCATGAGGGGGGATGAGTGGTTGGTGGATTGAGGAATTGTAGTGTGTGAAATTATGAGCTATGATAAATGAAATAAATCTAATCTAATCTAACATATCCTAGCTAGGAGCATCAAATCTATTAAATGAATATATATCAATGTAACCAATCCCTGCATATAACCTCTATTAGTTGTTATAGGGAAAAAAATTAATAACATGTATCAATAACTCATTCATTCTTATCTATTCATCGTCTCAGAATATTAATAATAGAGAATAACATATATTGTAAAAGACACAACATTCGTATAAGAAAAGTCTAGAAATGAACAGTATATCCTTACAACATTTCTCAACAACTATAAGTTCACTACAAACAATCATTAGAAAAAATTGTTTCCTCTCTGTCAAAATGGCCTTGAGGGCTTCTTTCTATTAAGATTTCAGAAAAAAGTAGTTCTCCAAAATTACAAAATGAAAGAGCCCCTTCTAAGTGGGTACTCTTTAGCTTATATAGTTGAGTTTAGTAATTGTTTCTTTGGACTTCTTGAATTCCCAAGTGACAGTTACAAACTCTTGATCTTCCCTATTCCATTTATTCCTACTTTACAAAAAGCAAAACATGAAGTTTACAATTTTGAATTTGTTTCATGATTCCCCTTTATATTTATCTCTAATATATGCTTCCCAATATTCATGATAATATGAAATTCATATTATCCTATGAAACAACAAGGACTCTAATGTAACTTCATGGGATGTTGAGTTTCGGGATAGGATTTTCATATCCTTTTTTAGGTTAGCCAAGAAGTATTGAATTAGACTTTGCGCTTATGTTGACTTTATTAGATGTTCATCCATTAGGGCATTGGCTACTCTTAGTGAGATTTCAATGGCTAGTTATATGGAGTGCATGGCATTCTCCAACTCTTCTTGTACTTTTTAATCTATCTCAAGTTGAACTAGCTCACAAATTTGGGGCAAATGACATTTCATGGAAATAATAATGGTTTCATTGTGGAGCCTTGTGCACATACCAAGGGAATTCTTCATGTCCCTTTCGAAATTTTCTCCTATCT